>WELB01000166.1:194060-205099 GCA_009602725.1 Spirogloea muscicola | reverse complement strand
CCCCACTCGCCCCCCCCTCCACTGCTCCCGCGTGTGCCAGCCACTGGTGACCTGGTCGCTCGAGTGCTCGCGCTCCTCCACGCTGCCGGCCATGGGCGCCCACGCCCTCCATATAACGCCCACTCTCTCCAAGGCCCCTCCAAACCGCCCCGCCCCCTCTCCAGCTCCTCCCCACAGCCGCACCAGGCATCGCCTCGATCAGGCTAGGACCCAAGACCCGAGCCTCGCTAGCCTCGCCTCGCCTCGCTCACCTCGCAACCAGCCGCCACGATGGCCAGGCTCGCAGTCGCTGCCGTGGTGGCGCTGTGCCTGGCACACACCGCCGCGGCCTTCTACACCGGCCCCGTGTCCGCAGACCCCAAGACGTGGGTGGTGCAGGACAAGACCATCTCGGACAAGCACAACTCGACGTGCCCGCCGTGGTCGGCGTTCGCGACGCCCGGCAAGGGTTGCACCAACACCACCTGCGGCACGCTCTTCTACAAGGCCAAGTTCGAGCTGCCGCAGGCGCAGGCGCACCGCATCAGCACCCTCTTCGGAGTCACGACCATCGGCGCCTGCTGCAACCTCTGCCGGTAAAGACTGCAGCTTCTCGCACTGACTGGGAATGTTGCAAATTGACTTATATCAAGCAAGGGAATCAACGTGTGAATCCAAACGGCATGGAGAATGTGTAAACGATTTGGAAGAGGCATTGGCGCTAACCCGTCTTTGTTTCGCCCATTTAATCGCAGGACTACCGCGGCATGCTCCCTGTACATGTGGGAGCTGCAGAAGAACGCGTGCACGCTGCTCAAGCCGACGGTGTGCACACAGGGGCCCGACAAGGTGCCCTTCACCACCAGCAATGCCGACTCGCGCGTGTGGTACGACAACTGCGAGTACCCCATCTTCGTCGGCGGCCTCTGCAACCCCAACGTCGTCAACGACCCCCACTTCACGGGCGCCCAGGGGACGCGCTTCGACTTCAACGGCCTGCCCGACCGCACCTTCTGCCTCGTCTCCGACAAGCAGCTCCACATCAACATGAAGCTCAGCGGCTACCTCGACTCGCGCACCGCCGGCGCCACCGCTCTCAAGAACGGCAAGGCCATCCGCACGTGGATCCGTGAGCTCGGCATCCTGTGGAGCGTCAATGGTGTCAAGCACAGCGCCGTCCTCGTTGCACGCTCCGGCAAGCAGCAGGAGCGCGGCGCTGGCTACATGCAGCGCATTGAGGCAGATGGCCAGGAGGTCCCCCGCCTTGCTGTAAGTTACCTATTTACGTTCCCCCCCCCCCTCCCCCTCCTCTCTCTCTCTCTCTCTCTCTCTCTCTCCCTCTCTCTCTCTCTCTCTCTCTCTCGTCCCCTCCCTGCCCCCCTTCTCCATCCCCCTCTCCTTGCCACGTTACACCTTCTGAGTTGCTCTTGGCTACAAAGCCCCGCTTGGACAGGCCCACTGACCTTGCCATGCTTGCCTGTGCAGCTTGGTGACACCGTTTCGCTGGGCGACAAGACCGCGACCCTGACCTTCACTGGATACGAGAAGACCGGTCCCTATGACGTCGACGTCTACACTCTGTCCATCCCTGGCCTGCTTGAAGCTGAGGTCCGCCTGCGCGTCGCCCACCCGCTCCTCCAGACCAAGGATGACGCTCAGGTGCACATCAACTTGCAGCTGCTGGACCTGGAGTTCTCCTCGGGCGTGCACGGCGTCTTGGGCCAAACTTACCGCGACGATCACGCCGAGCGCGCTCTCAAGTACTCGTCGCTCGTTGAGCTCATGGGCCACCGGCTTGCCGCCGACAGCGAGGAGGGCAAGGGCTTCTTGGACGGCACGCCCGCCATGTACGAGAGCTCTTCCGTCCTCACGCCCGACTGCAAGTTCTCCCGCTTCGGCGCCTCTCCCCTGGCCATCACCACTGCTTCCAGCGAGGAGACTACATCATAAGGGCTTGACAAGTACCTACTGCCTTCGACGCCAACGTCAACCCACAGTGTGTAGACCGTGCGCGCACCCAAAGTAGGGGTTGGAGCATGCTCTCCCGCCTCCATGCTTCTCGTCTCTGTAGCTGCTCATGCCCGACATTCGCCATCGCCAGTAACATGAGCCTACGGCGCGCACAGTCGCATCTCCATCCGTCATCTCAATGAGTGGCTGTGAATAAGTACAAGGTGCATTAGCACCGGTTCAGCGTAGACAGCGCTAGTCCGGGCCATCCAAATTCTTTTGTTTCTGGCAAACACTCAACAATAAAACCTGTGCCGGGCGCGCCACAGATGGTTCCTGCCAGGCAGCTAGTGGGTCTGAGCCCTGCTGGCCTTCAGGCCCAGGATATCAAGATCCACACAGCTACTCACAAGGACCCCTTGTCCAGAATAGTGGGCCTGAGCCCAGAATCGGATGAGGCCACTTCTCTGCCACCAGCCGTCAAAGTGCGCGCTGCATTTTATCCAGAGGTTCAGGCCTCTGCTTTCTTCCAAGCATGTTGTGTGTTTAAAGTCATAATATTAATCACATACTCCCGTATGCTGTATTCTCTCCCTAGCGCGTGCAACCTAGGACAGACTGCTGAATTTGGCTCCTCGCAACACCTTTGGAAAGGTACATAATGTTTGGTATGATGTGAAAGTGAATGACTGCCCAGTGAGCTCAGGTGTTGTCGGTCGTCAAGAAGAGACGACTTAATCACTGCCAATTCCTCGCTTCAAGAGCAACTGACGATTTGACTTTTACTGCCAGGCTCCAAGGCTTGATGATGCATGGTCACGCAGGCCATCAGCCGAGCGGGTCTTGTTGCACTTGGGTGACAACCACTGACTTGTAATCTGTATTGAAGTATGAGGCTGCATACACATGCTCATCACTTCAAATTTGGCCATCGTGCAATGACATAGGATGTGTTCCATTGCCTTCTGAGGTTCTCATACATGTGCAGGGTGTCTCTCACACCCTGCAGAGGTCAAATGGAGGACTCAGCATACCTCTGAACTGCTAGTTTTAGTGCGCAGTAATATCACCCCGATGCGTAGATCCGGAGATGGCGTAACGTGACCACTCAATGACACTGACACCTTCTGATGGGTACAATTTCTTGGATCCTGTTCAGCGCGGCAGGCCGGAGCCGGAGGGACAAGCAACAGGACGATCGACGAAGGCCTGATTGCGTGCTCATGTACCTCTTTCTCTATGGAGCAAGTGCATGTCCATGCTCCTCAACAACTTCAGGCAACAGCATTGGGGCAGCTGCGCGCTGCACGAAGCTGGCAATGGCTGCTGCCAATCATCGAAATAAGATGTTGCCGTCTTAGTAAATTTCTGGGGCCTTTTACATAGCTTGCAAGTTGATAGCTCTACGTCCTTGCTCGCGGGCCCATCTCCAATCATTCCTGTGTGGTTCATGGTGCTACCCAGCCAACCCCTCTGCACTGAGCAGGCTCGCCTTCATTGCCTTCACGGCGCTCCTTTGCGCAACGACTCAGTCACTAGGTCCTCCTTTTGACATATCTATGGGCGTCGGTCTGAACGAGCAAGCTTTGGCGCATTGTTGCAAGGGGATGCTCGCACAGTCTTGTCGAACGAGTATTTGTCTTTTAATATTGCGTTGCGTTCCTGGACTTCGACAACGGAGAAAACAAGTGCTCTCTCCACACGGCGTGCTTCACATTCAAACCCAGTCATTGTGATTCTAGGAATGCTCTGGAGTATGATCTTGTTTGTAGCTGTTCCAGTTGGAAACATTGGTGTCATCTTCTTGCCAGACCGTGGAGCATCCTTACGCAGCGCTGGTGTATGGCGAAGTAGCAGAGTGGCGCACACCTGGCCCCTTTCAATGAGATGTGTAATCAAGCTGCCGAGCATTATATGTGGCTCAAGCTTGAGCCACATATAAGCTGAACGTAACAAACATGTTCACGTGAATGTTCAGAAAAGCCAAGCCTAAACGCAGTATTTGCAGGTGATCTCCTCCTGCAAGCAGCTCTCCGTGCTCCTGAACAGGAACACATACGACACGCACATTTGCTTCAAACCCCTGCTTGGGGTATCTACGAAGTACACGGTACTGATTGAAGGTGACATGTAATCGGAAATTTCAGACTTACAGATCCTTCCGAGTACTCAATGGCCAATCCAAATCGCAGTCACACAGTCATGGGCACCAAATATCCCCACCCACGATGTGGGCTGGGAGGCGGTCGATCTCAGTGCCTCATTGGCTACACGGCAGGCGACTCTTGACGCCACGAAATGCCCGGCAGAGGAGTCATTGCTGCAGTGGCCGGAGGTCTAGATTTCAATAGTCTGTGCGACTGTCGTGAAGCAGTTAATCAGCTTTGAGCTCCTTCACAGAGCACGCATTGATGGTGGCGTATAGGCTTTTTGACTAGAGCAATCAATGTGCAAAGACGATGGGAATGGTGGTGGACTGGCGGTTACAGAGCTGGAGGGTGTGGGAAGCATAGACAGCAGCCTCCTCTGATGGGGTGGATGGTGAGAAAGTACATGTCGAGGATCGGTGGGTGGTTGCAAGCCCTTACGATCTCTGCCTCCTTTCTGGAGGCAGAGTTGGTGACAATGGTTGGGATGAGGCGTACTATGCGGGAGAACTTGCAATTGTACGCGAGACTGAGGAGCTCTTGCACACGGCGTGCCGTTCAAGAAGCTCTTGCCCCCATTGGCGGCAGCGCGGTGGCCCATGACTTCAACGATTGAAGAGCGCTTTGGGGGCTATCCTCAATGGGCGAGCCCTTCTCTTTGGGAGCGCGCTCGGTCTGGTCCTCCCGAACGTTTGGCCCAGCACGAGTGGACGTTTGAGTTAGGACACCAGGTCCAGCAGCTGCACGTCGTTGTGCAGTGGTGCGTCACCCTTGGCCTGGAGGAGCGGGCGAGCAACGCGCATGCGGACCTCAGCCTCGAGCAGGGCGGTAACGGACAGGGTCTGGAAGTTGACGTGAAAGGGCTCTTCGTCTTGCCAGTTCCAGCGCAGGTCAGCGTCGCTGTCTTGTCCACAGTACACCGAGCTACAGCACAGGCAAGCGTGGCAGGACCAGCAGGAGGTGGAGACTGTGCTGAGAACTGGCTTAGCAGGGGTTACTGAAGTTATTCGTAGCTGCTTGGTTTCATTTTGTGCTTGTCTTTCTTAGCGCTTCCCCTGGCCCCCTTCTCGTCCTTTGTTCATTCTTTTTTGGGCTGGCTTGTCCAGCCCCTATCCTCAATGGGCGAGCCCTTTCTTTTTCTTTCTTTCTTTTCGCTGAGAAAAGGGCGAGGACGGAGAAGAGACGGGGAAGGGGGGGGGGGAGGTNGGCCTTCCCCACCACCCCACTCCTCCTCCCCCCTCCATTGCTGCTCAACACGCGAGCTCCTCACCCCCGAGCCCGCCATGGCGCCCCGCCTCGCCGCCGCCGTCGTCGCCCTCCTCGTGGCCTGCCTGACCGTCCCTGCCGCCGCTCACTACTGCACCTTCTCCGGCAAGGTGAGGACCCCGACTACCTCTCCCGGGGCTCCTCTCGCCATGCCGCAGCCCTCGCCCCCTTTCGGGGAGCCACTGCTCTTGGGCTGCCCTTCATGCGACGAGAGACTTGTCTTGCTGCTGGGCTCTCTCCCACTCCTCCACGAGCAGTATCCGAAACGATGCACCTCCTGACCTCCTCGTGCTCTTCATCTGCCGTGCAGGTGGTCTGCGACCTGTGCTGGAATGGCAAGACCGACAAGACCGACCCCGGCGCCGGGGGTGCGGTGGTGAAGATGACCTGCGACTTGGGCCAAGGCAGCCACCCGACCGGCACCGTGCGCACCGCCGCGGATGGCTCCTACCACTTCGGCAACGTCCAGACCGTCAGGAACTTCCCCACATTCAAGGGCTGCTCTGTCCAGATCATCAGCACCAACTCGAAGACGTGCAAGAACATCGAGACGACAGGGTCCGTCGACGTGCTCACGGCCGACGGCAGCAAGGTGCTGCAGTGGATGGGCGTGTACACCGTGCCCGACATGTACATGAAGCCCGACATGAAGGCGGCGACTTGCTGCAACAAGCCCGGCGCTCTGTGCGGCGACCCCCGCCTGGTCGGCGGCGACGGCGTGCCCTTCTGGTTCCACGGCTTCAAGGACGGCGACTTCTGCATCGTCTCCGACCGCAACCTGCACATGAATGCCCACTTCATCGGCAAGACCACCGAGGAGGGCCACGACCTCACATGGGCGCAGGCCGTCGCCATCCTCTTCGGCGACAACCACCTCTACATCGGCACTCAGCAGGAGGCTGTGTGGAACCCCCACGCCGACCACCTCCTCTTCGCCCTCAATGGCGAGGTAACGCGAGCTCTCTTCCCTTGTGCCCACGTCTTTCCTTCGTACAGTACAGCCCATCATATCGGTCGTCCCTGCTCTGGGTCACTGTCGCTGTTGCTGAGTGTCTGCATCACTGTCGGGCACAAGCTACCAGGCAAAATTGGGCCACGCCAAGACTTGTCTAAGCATCTAATTGCTCTGTCAATAAGCCCAGCTGTGGTGCTATATCAGTACTAAACCGGCCCGATGTCCTCCCCCAGGTGCTCATGGCCGTGAGCAACAGCGAAAGCGAGACTGTCTACACCAACGAGGCCGCGAGTGTTACAGTGACGCGGTCTGGTAAGGCCAATGCTGCCAAGGTTGAGATTGCGAACCTGTTGGCCATGACCGTGGAGGTGCGCCCCATTGCCAAGGACAAGTGGACGGAGGAGAGCTGCTTCGCCCATCTCGACATGGGCTTTGAGTTCGCACAGCTCTCTGGTGAGCCACTGAAGCAGATGCTCCGCAGCCAAGTCAGATATTGGAATGAACCAAGCCAGCACTTTGACGCTTTCGGACGTTGAGCAGCTTAGAAGCAACACGTTTCAAACTCACATACGCGACACTGCACACTGACCCAACCTCTACGCTCATGCTCTGTGGTGTCGCAGGCGGCGCTGAGGGCGTGCTTGGCCAGACATACCAGAGGGCGTGGACTGCGCCCAACTTGCCCGAGGGCACCGTCACTAAGTCGTACATCCTCCACGATGTCTCCAGCTACACGTCGTCCTCTCTGTTCGCCACCGACTGCGCGGTGTCAACCTTTGAGGCGCTGCCCTATGATGTCATCCAGGCTGGCGCCACCTCCCACAAGCTTGCCCTCATGGACGACGAAGACGAGGAAAATGAGATCTCTGCTACGGTCTGCGCCAATGACAAGACCACTGGTGGCCTCAAGTGCTCGAACCGCCGCCGCTAGGAGCTTTCCTGGTCCCTCCTCCTTTTTCCTCATTCTAGAAGCAAAGTAGTGGCGTTGCCACCGTCACCATTTCCAGGAAACCTGCCTTTCTGACTGTACACGGTAGGTAATAACGAGCTGACTGGACTCGTCACGCTGGCGAGCCTATGTGGCACTTACACAAGTTACTTCCGCAAGTGGGAATTCCACCTGTGCCACTACTTCCATCACCAATCACGCACAATTTTGCGAGATGGAAGGGTGAACAAAATGGCTGCTGAAATACTCTACACATTTAGCAGGCCTTCAGCTGCCAACTCTCAGGTGGCAACTTTTCGCCATCCTGCCATATAAATTGGACACGGACAGTACCTTAAAAATGCATCTGATGGGATGACTCTATGCTTGTCTAAGCTTGTCTACTGTTATTCAGGTCTATTGAGTCATTCAATTTTGACATGTCTCAGTGGCTGGCCATGCAACCTCGCATACTATGAAGCTGCACCCGTCTGAATCAGAGTCTCCTGGCAAGACACAAGAGTCTGCTACTTTCTGATATGTTCTTAATTGATGCGGCTCAACCCTCCTTCACGCACTCCCACCATAAGCATCAATACCTACTACGTTAGGACCATCAGATACACACAAGTCCAACACCTTGTCAAAAACACCATCCTTAGGTTATTGATGTGCCCTGTACTCGTAAACAACATCCAGGGCTGCTCCAACCAGCGAGCAATATCATACACATGCATGCCTGCATAATTGATACTTGAAAAACTTAGAATTCACAAGCTTCACCAATCAAATGTTGCAGCTTGTACTCTCCCGTACCACATCCACGGGCTGTAATACAAGCCTTGGAACAGTGTGACCAAATTCGACACACTATCCCTACAGCTTTTCCTGCACAACATGAAATGCATGTGTGCCCCCAGTAGCTGCAGTAGCTGCAATCTACAACTCCACCCCAACAGACAAATGTTGGTGGTACCTGTTCAATGGCCTTACCAGCACATCATACGGCATTTGTGATTACACCTAGTGCTCACTTCATTCTGGAAGATGCAGCCCTTACTGCTGAACAAGTCTAAGCTATCGTTCAGCTGTCAAGAAGCTCGTCCTCATCATCGGGCAGCGGCTGTGCTGCTGCGGCTGCAAGCTCCGCCTCGTACCTGTACAAGGAGAGAGTTGAAATGAGATGCTGACCTGACGAATCTATCAACTATGCTCAACACCATTTGCAAGACACATTTCAATATAGCGCCTCCAACCTCTCCGATAAAAAGAACCTGGTAGAAAGGCAATCATAAGCAGCACAAAGAACACTGCACAAGGAATCACCCAATGCATGTAATGAAGACCTCAGATTTAGCACTTCTCCTCATTTAGATGACATGCTTACTTCTGCTGCTGTGCAAGATCAATCTGGACCTCCGGTGGCGCCAAAGCGGGGGACTCAACAAAGTGAAGATTGGACTCCCTGCCAGAGACAAGACAGAGCAACCCCATAGAAATACAGATCACAAGGTATTCCACTGCATGAAATCAGGACCGCAGTGCGAACCACAAACACTCCTAGACAGGCTCACAAGAGTCCCAGAGGGCTGCAAGATCAATGACTGCAACCTACTACCATGGCCTCCAGTGGGACCACAGCCCAGAAGTATCGATATAAGGCTCCACGCAAGGTTGGCAGTCTCACCCAGCAAGCTTGCGAGCAAGATAGAGATAGGGCTTCTCAAAGTTGTAGTTGGACTTGGCCGAAATCTCGTAGTACTGCAGGTTCTTCTTCCTGTGGAATGTAACCTGCTTGGCCTTCACCTGCCGGTTCTTGACATCCACCTTGTTGCCACACAGCACAATTGGGATGTTTTCGCAAACTCTGGTACAATATCAGCCAGGACACGATATGAGAATAGCTGCACTTTGCTTTTGCAATAAAGCCACTGCGTGTTACTTTCACTGTAGCAGGGGCCCACTGACGAAAAGTTTTCAAGATTGGTAAGACTACAATTGCTTCACGAAGTATTAAACCATTCTTAGCGACAAGTCCCGGCAGCGCCATGCAACCATTTCTGATTGACAAAATGCACGTCTTCATTCACAGCGAGGCTGCCTGAAGATCCATCTGTTGGTCAGGCGGACCTGCACAAGTCTCGGTGCCAGGTTGGAACATTCTTGTACGTCAGGCGGGACGTGACGTCAAACATGATAATAGCGCACTGCCCATGGATGCTGCATAGAAAGAAGTTGCCACTGACTAATCTCAGACATAATAACAGGTAATGACATCCAGGATCTCAGGCGTCAGAGCACATCATGCGGGATGAGACCTTGCATCTGCATCACTGCACCATACTGAACAGGGCCTAACCCCTGGAGCCAGCTTATCCAAAGTCTGATGCTTTGTCAGGCAGGTGCCCGTCCTCAAGAGCTTGACCCCAACAGCTTGTGAACTACTCCATGCAGGCCCGATCCAATCTGACTTCAACACCTCACTAATCTCAATTGCCTGAAGCTGGGTGCAATTACTCACTAGTATCCATCCCGAAGACCACCGAATTTCTCCTGGCCAGCCGTGTCCCAGCAGTAAAACCTGATCCTGCCATGGTTGGTGTAGAAGTCAAGCGGATGAACCTCCACTCCAATCGTGGCTGCCATTCACATGTTCAGACACAGAAGTATGAGCTTGATAGGCGTTGCCAGTGCCAAGGAGCATGCCCAGACACTGTGCTTTAGGTCATAACCAACAAAATGAAGGTAATCAGCCTTGTCAGAATAAGTACGCAACTGTGGTCAAGCCACAAGGCATATCCTGACGCGGTTCATCGTCGCTTTGGCACCAGAGATGAGCCACGTCGTGCCAGTCAAGAAAGAACGCGAGGTTCGCTTGCACGGGCATTGGCTCAAAGCCCAGCAATGGCCAGCAATATGTGGGCGCAGCCGCCGCTTTTCAGGATACACTAAGGTTCAACTTAATGACTAGCACTTGCTATTATTATGAGCGTGCACATAGCTCCTAGCCCTGCTTTACCGGCGGGTAAAGAGCACAGCTATCTGCCAAGGTCATTCATCTCCGCACTCGATCGTAGCATACACTTCACGCTGCCCTGTTCATGACTATGAGCCTGTCGACCAGCCTCGACCTGCTCCAGCAAAGTAAGCGCAGGCATGCCTTTGACTCGATGACCTTGGAGAACAGCGGCGGCAGGAACCCAACATCCGAGCCAGTAGCAGCCTAAGCCACAGTCAGAGCTGAGACTGCCAGAGCTGCCAGAGCGGCTAGCCCTCCTTGCGTCATGCACCACACAAGCACGACACAGCCCAGGCAGCCCATGTCGTGGTCACTTGGCCTCAGGTACCGATCCAAAGCCCAGGTCAGCACGGCAGCAGCACATGACCCAGTTGAAGCTGCCGTGTGAAAGCTGCGCTGACCAGCCACCGCACTCGGCGGGTCGAGAGGCGAGCGGCCTCGCGCCAGAGCTGAGTTCGGCTGCGACGAGGGCTGCGACGACCTTGACGGCGAGCTGACGGCGACCCAGAAGGCATCGGCCAGCAGAGGCCAGCAAGACGAGCACGGTAGATGGGGAAAGGGGACTGGGGATGGTGGAGAGAGCTGACGTTCGTAGCGCTTCTCGAACTCGCCGGTGAGGTGGCGCTTGACGAACGTGGTCTTGCCGGTGCCGCCGTCGCCCACGATGATCAGCTTGAAGCTCGGGCAGTTGTCCGGCGTCGCCTGCCCCGGCAGCGCCTGCCATCGCGCGCGCGACCCAGCCGCCGCCGCAGAGCGGGCTCAGAGGCGGCGCGCGATCCGCCGCACGGCGCGGCG
>WELB01000166.1:174740-190009 GCA_009602725.1 Spirogloea muscicola | reverse complement strand
AAAAAAAAAAAAAAAAAAAAAAAAAAAAAAAAAAAAAAAAAAAAAAAAAAAAAAAAAAAAAAAAAAAAAAAAAAAAAAAAAAAAAAAAAAAAAAAAAAAAAAAAAAAAAAAAAAAAAAAACCCCCCCCCCCCCGCCTTGCCAACCCCGGCGGGGCCCGGGCTAACCCGGGTAACCGGGGCCTCCCGTTCCCTTAACCCGACCCGGCTTCAGCTAGAAGCTCAGAGTAGGACCACCCCCGCTGCCGATAGTTGGTGCGTCGGATAACCGCGGCAACCCGGAACCCCCCCCCTGGTAACCGGGCCCCTCTTCTGAAGTGCCAGTTCACACTTGCCCGGTCGGTCGTTTATTGGCCCCGCCTTAGCCTCGCATTGGCAGGGTCTTGACCCTGGGCATCCATACGACGCGCGACACGTACCCTTCGGCCGTGACCGACCGGGCAAGTGGAAATTGGGCCGTCATTAGTCTGCGAGCTCCAGGCGGCGGCAGGGCTCGAACCCCCCCGTCGCTGATTTGCAACCCCGACAAAGAATCCAGCACTGAGCCATCGTCCTGCAGCTGCGGCAGCGGCACTGGCGGCCGCGGGCCCGGCTGCCGCCATGGCGGCCGCCCTGCCGCTAGCGCTGCTGGCCCTGCTCGCCGCCGCCGCCGCGGCCAGCGCCGTCTCGAGCGACGGCGGCGCGCCACTGGTGCTCACGGACGACACCTTCAACGCCACGGTGGGGCCTTCTGGCAGCCCCACTCCGGCAAGCCAGGCCGCTTCAGTGCTCTGTACCGGCGACTGACTAGCGGCGCTCACGGCTTTGCTGGGGCACTCAGATCGCTGAGAAGGGGAAGCTCTTCTTCGTGGAGTTCTTCGCACCCTGGTGTGGCCACTGGTGAGCCTGCCGCGGGGGCGACGCACTGCTACGCTGCCACATGCAGTCGCTTGCCCTTCACGAAAGCTGCGCAGCTGTCGAAATTGACGTCCTCCTTTTTCGGTCGTTATCATTCTTGTCAGGTCCTGACCAGTCCTCTGTGCATGCCCTCCATGAAAGCTGCGCAGCTCGCATACCCACGTCCTCCTCGTTCGGTCATCGTGATTTGGGTCAGGTCCTGATCAGTCCTCTGTGCATGTGGTAGTAAGAGGTTGAGCCCCACATGGAAGGCGCTGGCTGCCTCTTACGAGGACAGGGATGACACCATCATAGCCCAGGTCGACTGCACCAGCGAGAAGAAGACGTGCTCGCAATACGAGGTCCAACTCCTGCTGCATGATCAGACCCTGTTTAGAAATTCGACCAGGAGGGTTTGCACAGACGCAGCAGAGCGCAGCAGGTTGCGTCGCAACATATTTTCTGAGCATTTCACCTCTACAAGTTCCTGGTCTCATGGCAGAATTTAGAACATGCGATTGTAGTATGCTCCCAGGTCAGTGCTTGAAGTTGCTCATGTTGTCTCTGTTAGATCCGGGGCTATCCAAGCTTGAAGATGTTCTTTGACGGCAAGGACCACGAGAAGTACTCAGGTATTCCAAGCAAGCTCTCACGCTGCCAATCACCATCCAGCACTGTGTTGGTTCTTAGTGGAGACCTGATGGGACTGTCCAGAAACCAGATGCTCCTGTGGGCCATTGTACTCATGTGATTGACTGGTGGACATGGACTTAGCTTGCTTGCACTTCTTGGCTACACGAGTACAGCAGAGTCACCTGAAGCACTCACTGGTCAACAAGTGCTAGTTGAGTCAGACATGCCTGTCTCTGGATGTGCCTTTGACCTGTACACCCAGATCACCACTGAATCCTCACAGGATGGCGCGGCTTCGTGGCTCTCTCTCAACCACCTGATACGGTGTAAGATTTCTGTGCCGTGTGCACCAGGTGGACGCGACTTGGAGGTGCTGAGGAAGTATATTGATGAGTTTGAGAGAATACCGGTCACTGAAGTTGAGGGGAATGTTACTGAGCTGGGGAAAGAGCCCGTACTAGTGTCCTGAATCATGGACAGTCATGAACCTATGGCAGTGACGGCCCACCTGTTGGCAGGAGCTGTCTTTACTGTGCTGGATTGTGGACAAGCTTTTCATGCTTGTGTTGCTGACTAGGTTCTGGTATGCCTTTATCAGCCAATGGTCAATTCGAGATTGACTACCAATTTAGTCAAGTTAGCCCTGACTTCAGTCGTTTGTGATTGAGCACAAACTTCTCTCCTCCAGGGCCCAATGCGTAAGAGGGCGAGCAATTTTTTGCTTAGCAGATCTTTATGTCCTTACCAGGGCATCATGTTGGCATGCTTGAAAATTGGTCACAATCCAATGACAGACTCAACTGCAGGACTTTTGACACCTTATGGCATCTGGATGTCAGCAGTATGCCACTAGTGAGACGCTGTGCGGTTGCCACGCAATGCATGCAGGACACGCCTGTGCAAATGATCACTGCACAAGTGGTCTTGTGCAGCTCGGCGAGGCTCCTGTAACTCTGTCACAAGAAGGTCAAGAGAAGGGCACCTTGTAGGCCCATATGCATGCCTGGGTGCCGTTTGGAGTGGTACTAAAGTGGGGGCCAGGGAAACAAGAGCTCTTCTCAAGCAGGCGAGGGCTGCGACGGGCCAGGCCACAAGTATAACCACAACAGGAGAGAGAAGGCGCACGGTGCGCATGAATTGAAAGGGTGGCCGTTTCAAGCCGATACATTGTCCAGGCAGTAGAATTCAGAAAATTTATAGGAGTACTGAAAGGCCTCCGCCAGTCGAGATGGACGGAGTTGCTGCGGAAATGAAGAGAACGGCTCTTCCAGATTGACAGCAGTGGCTGTGAGAGGCCAGCACAGAGGAATGGACAAGGTCTGAAAGGGCCGGATGGCGCAAAAAGCAGAATACTAATCTCAAAGACGTCAGTAAGTGGGTTCTTAGAGGAATCTAGTCAGTGAGTGCAGGTCGGAACAGCTAGAGGGCGGAAAGACGTCGCACTGACGCAAGCCGGAAGCAGCAGCCAAGGCGCAAATTGACAGCGAAGGCAAGAAAGTGGCTCTCCCAATGGGGGCAAGGCACCTCGGCAGGGAGGCTGCGGCACCAGCGCGCTGGGAGGGGTGACGTCACAGGCGAAGGAAGATGCCCCTTGGGGCGGATGCAAATCGAGCGGCTCGCGTCGTCCTGGAGCCTGGCTGTGGTGACCGGGCAGGGCGGGGAAGAGAGAGACTTGCCAGTGGGGTAAATAGAGAAGTGGCTCTCCCAAAGACTCTCCCACTCGGGACCCACTTCCAGGACCCTAGCATCTCTGATCTGCGGCTGCTCAGCAGGAATTACTGAGTCATTCGTAGTTGCTTTGTTTCTTCTTGTGCTTGTTTTTCTTAGCGCTTCCCCTGGCTCCCTTCTCGTACTTTGTCCATTCTTTTTTGGGCTGGCTGTTCCGGCCGGGTCGCTCGCCCAGGTCTTTCGCATGCGCTTGGCGGTATCGTTCCAGCGATCCCTTGCCCACGCTGTCCACACGCGCGCAGGACGCGCTCTGGCCGCGGCCTCCGGGTCTCGGCGGAGTGCCTCCTTCCCTGCCTCGAGCTACTCGGACCTGATGTTGCTCACTCGCGGGTACAGAGCTTCCCTAGTCTGTTGTCGTGATTGGTAGAGTAGAGGAGTCCTTCCTCGGCATCTCATTCTTCGGCTTTGGACATTGTCCATTCTTTTTGGGCTGGCTTTGCCAGCCCCTCTTTCTCTATGGGCGAGCCTTCTTCAATGGGCGATCTCTTTCATTCCCAGTAGAAAGAGACTACTACTAGAAAGAAAGAGTAGCCAAATTAGAGGGCAGGGAAAGAAGAATCAGCGCTTCCAAATTGACTGGTGGCTGTGAGAAGCCAGCCCGAAATAATATACAAAGTCGGGAGGGGAAGAAGTTTCCTGTATATCGTTGAGGGCTGTGATTGGCCAGCCCAGGGAAGAGAAGTAAAGACCATAAGCAACAAGCGCGGCCAGATTGACTGGTGGCTGGGAGAGGCCAGCCCAAAAGTAATGGACAAGGACAGAAGAAGCCAGGGTGCTAA
Source organism: Spirogloea muscicola (assembly GCA_009602725.1). Lineage (NCBI taxonomy): Eukaryota > Viridiplantae > Streptophyta > Zygnematophyceae > Spirogloeales > Spirogloeaceae > Spirogloea > Spirogloea muscicola. Next base: position 185,996 of record WELB01000166.1, on the reverse strand, counting down.
GTGCTAAGACAGCAGCAAGGGGACTCTCGGTAACCTCTAGTCAGAAGATGCAAGTCTGAATAGCTAGACGGCGGACCAGGGAATGGTCCTGGGATCGGGAAGTGATAGCTCTGCCAGTGGAATGCGATGGCTGTGAGAGCTTGTGGCTCTTCGAAAGGAGGCGAGGGCTGTGAAAAGCCAGCCCGGAAAATATTGACAATGTCCGAAAGGGCCGAAAAGCGCTGAAACACTCACTAAGCAAGTACCATGTAGGATAATTACTTAGTAATCCTCTAGTTAGCAGCCGCAAGTCAGAAATCAAGTCGGCGGTTGTGAGAGGCCAGCCCAAACGAAAGTAGACAACGTCTGAAAGGGCTGGAAGGAGCCTAAACTTACGGAACAATTCTTTGTGACTTTTGCGAGGGTGCCAACTAACAAGGTCCTAATAGTAAGGCTGCAATGAGTGACAACGTCCGGAAGGAACCCCAACACAGAAGCGCGACCCACCTGAGCAGTACAGGTGGCTGCTGCAGATAGCCACTTGGTGCTACCAGTCAAAGGCCGCCAGTCGGAATTAGCCGCAAGTCGGGAATGACTAGCAGCAGGGAAAAGGAAGGGGCTCTTCGAAGATGAGCTTGCATTCCAACGGGGGCAAGGGCTGTGAAAAGCCAGCCCGATAAGATGGGACAAGGTCCTAAGGGGAAAGGAAGGGAGACGCGCAGTGCGCTTGAATCCTCTATGGGCGAGCACTTTCTTCTGCTTGATGCGAAGGGGAGGCCAAGCCGAGGCAGTACGCTACTCATGCAGATGGCATGGGGAAGTGAGCTCTTCCACACGGGGCGGGTGCTGTGAATGGCCAGCCCATACCCTTTGGGCTGGCCTCTCACAGCCACCAGTCAATGTGGTCGCGCTTTCCGCCCAAATGAATGAACAAGGTCCGAAGAGCCAAGAAGGCGCCACCACAGCTATGCAAGAGACTACAGAGTGGGAGCCTTTTAACCTTGGGTCAGTAGCCGCAAGTCGGAGCAATTTGCAGCTGGGAAAGAGGCACCCCAACGAGACCCGGAAGCAGCAGCCACAGCGCCGCCTGCCCGCAAGTAGCACTGCGTGAGCCTGGGACCGTTGGCAGGGTATGGATAGCCACATGCGGAACATGGGTGGAAGTCGAGCGGAAAAGAGAGGAAGCAGGAGGGAAGAAGCTTCTTCCACGAGGTGGCAATGGCGGGGAGAAGGCGGGGCCGAACAAGGATGGTCAGGGGAGTCGCCTCGCCGGTGTGCCGGGGCGGCAGCCAAGGCTGTCGCTTATGCGGAGCGCCCCGGGCAGCGATGGGATGCTATCGACGGCACGAGAGGGCCTCGATTTCAAATCGACGGCGGACGTCGCATCCAACTACCCACATCTTATCGCGGCTTGCCCCTCCTACTAACGGCTTCTTGGGAACTGTTGCTGCGCCGAGCGAGCCCCNTCCGCCGCCTCCGCCGCCGCCGCCGCCGCCGCCGCCGCTGCAACCGCCGCCGCCGAGGCAATAACCTTTCTGCGGAGTCGAGCTCGCGCCTCATTTGCAAGGGAGGAGCTTAGGCCGCGCGCAGCGCCTGCCGGCGCCTGCACACGGCAGCTGCCGGTCGGTGGCCGGAGCGGCGCTAGCGGCCAGCGCCGGCCTTGCCGCTGAGCCCCGCAAGGAGAAGCGCGTCGCCGTCTCGCCGGCGCCGCAGCCGGAGCGCGGGCTCCTCGCCGCGGCGTGGCCACGAGCTCGGTGGTGGCCATTAGGCCGGGTGATTGCGGCGCCGGCAGCCATGTCGATCAACAAGATGAACGTGGAGAAGATGCAGGCGAGGCAGAACTATGCACACAACTGGCACACTGACCTCATGCACGCACCTCAGGCCGACTGCGGATGTGAGTGCCAGCCGCCCCGCCCTGCTCTCCATTCCGCCCTGGCCCTGCATTCAGCTCGGCTTGGCTGGCCGTATCACGTCCAGCTGCGTGCCCCTGATTGCCCTCGAGATGCAGCTTCGACCGCCATTGCAGATTGCCTTGGCTCGGCGGTCTACTTAAGCAGCAAAAGTTTGCAAGTGGAGCACAGACTGCTCCCATTCACCTGGTCTTGCTGTTGGCAGAGTCATCAGTCAGCCCTCTTGCCGGCAGTTGCATGACAAGACATTTGCAGCTTAAGTTGTGGACAAGCTTGAGGTTCTGGCCATGTACTGACTGCTGGTTGCATCGTGGCTGCTTCCCCTTCTACTGTGCTCCTTCTGTCCAGTTTGCATGTTCTCGGCATTTTGGTGAGCTCCCCAGCCTGTTCACAAGCACCATGATGCTACCCGCAATAGGATGACAAGAACCTTATTTGCAACTCTCTCGAATCTCTTGTCTTATGTGACTGCTACTCTTGAACACCGCAATGGTAGCATTTGACTGAAAGGAAGCTTTTGAGATGGTGAGTGGTGCAACGAGCAGTCTGGAGCACACCCCGTATAGCAGCCTTCAATGGGATGCACTGCTGGCTTCTCACATCGGCGCTCCTTGACTGTCTGCTTCTCTTCCAGTGGCTCCTGTGTATCCTACATCCTGCGGAAGAGGACTTTGTATGATGACATGACCAGGTGCGAAAACGGCATTTCCTAGCCAATGTCTGCATGTCCTTGGCTCGTGAGATTTCGTGTCTATGTCTAGCCAATGGCGTAGCACAACCTGACGCTAGGGGCCAATGGTCACCCTATCGCTTGCCTGCAAATTCTGCTCCAGCTGGAGAACCTATGCTGAAGCTTGAAGCTTGCTTTACTTTTACTTACACTACCTCAAGAATTCATTGCGCAGGTACCAATGTTGTGGAGGATATCTTCCTTGCAGCGGCCACTGTGGCGAATCCAAGTGCCCGGAGTTTTGCCTCTGCTTGGAAGTGAGTGAGCTCTCCTTTGTCCAGGCGTTTATTCTGAAGCACATCATCTCATTGGCACGGGGTCTAGGCTTTGCACCATGGCACTTCTGCAATGTGCACCTTGAGCTTTGGACCTAGAGCTGCTGGCTGAAGCCTGGCAACAGCCTAGCAGGCAACAGTAGAGGACAGGGTAACAGCATGTTCAGCTACGGATGCTGAACGGCTCTACTGGTGACACGGCCACGAGAGGGACTGTGAGAGCTATCTTTTAGTCACGAGTTTTCACATGCAAAACAGATACTTAGCCAGATTACCAATGACCGTAACGTAGCTCACACCAGCCTTGTGATTTTATGCAGGTGTTTTGTTGCTTCGCCAACTCCGTTGCATCCACGCGCTTCTTGCTCCAGGACGAGTTCAACATACAGACGACAAAATGTGACAATTGCATCATTGTGAGTCACTCACTGTGTACAGTCTCTTTGGAGCCTAAGGCTTCTGTCTCTTACAGTCTTAGTTGGTACTCGATTAGCTGGCGGAAAGGCTTGACGAAGTGTACCGGTGGTTACAAGTGCACAACTGCTTAAGCTTAAGAGGCATGGCACATAGACTGCACGTGCTTTGTTTTTAAGATAGATAGAGATTTGCCCTTTGAGAGAAGCGTGGCTTCCGTTTGCAGCCCTCGCCCTGACTAATCAATCCACGTGGCTGTTGCAGGGCTTCATGCTTATCCTACAGCAAGTTGCCTGCATCTTCTCATGCATTGCTGCAATCAGTGGCAATGGCGACCTTCAAGAGGCTGCCAACATATTGAGTCTACTGTCCGACATTGTATATTGCAGGTACTCAAGCATGCATTGCTTTGCACGATGTAAGAATGTTAATACAACCAAGAAATTTTTGGTTTGTAGCACTTGGAGGATGCACAATTGAAGTTTTTAGTCTCACATTCTCAAATCTGGTATTTGTCACTCTCATCACTGTTGCTAACACATGATCCTGGTGTGCTGCTTCAGTGTTTGCGCCTGCATGCAGGTATGTCCCTCCAGCCATCTATGGTACTTTCAAATGTAGCAACTTAGACATCAATCCCTTTTGTGCCATCTGTCTTCCCAGTATCTGTATGATCTCAAGTGCTTTTCCTGTACTATGTTGGGTGCTCTAAATACCTCCAGTGGGGCGTGGTTAGGCCCCCTCTTGTTAACACCTGGGATGCCATCTTGGGTCACAGACCCAGCACAAGCTTGAGCTGGACAAGCGGGATGGCAAGTTTGGGGGAGCTCCTGTCATGGCTCCGCCAGCACCGCAGCAGATGAGAAGGGATGAAGTGAGTTGCACCCTCACTTCTCTGATCGACTCTGACTTTATCTTCGAGAATCTTCGAGAATCTCATAGACGAAGAAGCAAATTGCGGGTCTACAAAGATGTCATGCCCCTTCCACTTTCTCCTTCTATAACCTGAGCCATAGTGACACCTAACTCTTGTTGTCACAAGTTCCTATAGTCATTGACATACATACTTTTACACTGCTATCTGTTTTCAGGAAACACATCTGATTGAAGTTGACCTTTGTCCGTTTCCTGCCTGAGACATCCAGGTGTTTGCCTTGATTCAGCACATTGAGCCTCTGTTGATTTTTTTGTGGCTTGTCCGCAGACAATCCCGTATGCGCAGGGTCCTCCTCCTCAGACTTACCCACAGGGCCATCCGCCCCAGCCGCCGGCTCCTTATGCACCGCAGTATCCTCCGGCAGGATACCCGCCGCAGGCCCAGCCATACCCAGCGCCTGCAGGATACCCAGCGCCCGCAGGATACCCAGCACCCGGCTACCCTGCACAGGGCTACCCGCCGCCGCAGGGCTACCCTCCTCAGGGCTCGCAGGGCTACCCTCCTCAGGGCTATCCACAGGGCTACCCTCCTCAGGGCTATCCACAGGGCTACCCTCCGCGCTAAAGGAGCATCGCAGTATTATGTTGCATGGCTCACTTTGGAGCTAGTAGAAAGTTTGCATGACTGCTGTACTGCTTTACGACGTGACACAACCACCAACCTCTGCCCCTTCTCCAGGAGCGCGCCTTAAGATTATTCAGGCAGTTCTTATAAACCCAGACAATAAGTCCAACTTCACAGGGCAACTAGTCCTCCTCAACATGAGGAGTTCAGGTGCTTGTGCTGCACGGTACACTGAATGGTTGGTGGCAGCAGTTCGGCACAACAGATCAGCCAATTTGCAGAACTTTTGAGGTTGCAGTGTTTCTCTTTCGCTATGTGGAGAACGATGTCACTAGTCTTGTTGTCATCATTCTAGCCATGGGGATGGCCTTCTGACATTCACACTGTCGTGGTTGGCAGTCTCTGGGACTGCAAATGTGGCTCAGATACCTAGAAGCAAGCATAGGCGGCCTTCAACTCCATTCTTCCCAAAAGATCAATGGAAATGCACTAAGCATCACTGGACACTCCTCGCCCATTGCCTGCAATATCAGCTGGCATGCATGTGGTACACTGCGCTGCTTGCACAGGCGGAACAGTGTTGGAGACTGAGGCTGAGGGCTGCAGCTGCTGCTACTTATTCCTCCTGTATGAACAGATTTGGCACTCGCCCTGACAACCGGTGGCGGGCCTGCTTGTGGATCGTCAGCCGGCATCTGACACCAACTAATGCGTGATCGGAATACTCTACGAGGCTGTGCTGTGAGTGCTACTCCTACTGCTGTACATTAAGGGCGAGGGCTGCATACAGTGGCTTGTGAACGCGGAGGTTGACAGTGGCGAGGCGATCAGCGCACTCGGCCAGCTGGCGCAAGTCAGGCAGCAGAGCCGCAGCGCCTGCCCGCCGCAGGTCATGCTCGGCTGCGGCAAGGCCCTCGCTCGAGGCCCACCCCAGCAGGAGAAGCGATGCAAACGCTCTGCCAATGGCTGCTGACACAAGCGTGAACACGGGGTCGCCAGGCTTCAACGCCTTCGCCAGCACGCGCGTCAGGGACCCAATGCATGCTTCAGAAGAGTGACCTTGGTCGCCAGTGTCTGCAGGCAGTGTTCTGCAAAACAGAGGTTTTGATCAGCTAAATCTGAAGGTCAGCATGTCAAGGTCCAGCTAGGTGATGCACCAGCTTGCAGACACGGGAGGAGACCTGATGTGTTCGGCATGACATTAGAACATGGGGTGATAGAGCACGGGGTGCAAATTGTCCTACAAGCTTGACAAGATGACGATGCATCTCTGTGGGAAACACTACAGCTGATTGTAAATCTTGGAAGCATGGCTAAGGGAGCCGCCCACAGCAGTGACCATGCCATCAACAGTCCCTGCTACAAGACATTGGTACATTGGTACCTTCTCGCACATTTCATTACATGGTCTTAACAGGAGAAGCATACACTGTACTTATATTTATGTACATGCAGACAGACCCACACCGCTCTGACCTGGAGGCCAGTGGCGTCAAGTGCTCCTCAAGAGCACCCTCCAAAAGCTCCCCAAGGGCTGCCAGGCTCACATCCGGGGCAGCCACTAACTCACGGAACCTCGCCATGGTTGCATCAAACACCTCCACTGCACCTATCTTGCTGGTGGGCCTTGCTACAAGGCCCTGACGGAGCACAAGTGACCTGCATCAAAAGCAGCACAAGCGATCGAATACAGATGTGAGCAAGAAAAGAAACAATGGCACGAGAAAGATAGTCTTGATGAGTTCCATCCATCAGCCGAATGATGTCTACACGATACTTGCTAGAACATCCTCACTGGCCAGCCAAGATAGCAATATGCTGCTCCTTGCTTCAATAAAAGAAGCTGGAACATCTCTTACAAAAGCAAGGTCGACCATGCTGGCTCTTCGGAATGTGGCACATGAGCATGTCATATACTAGCACATGAGCAGAACTGCTTCGTTTAGTTTGCATTTTGGCCAGCCGGCACTTGAGACAAGCTGGGCCTGCTTACCCAGTGGCCAGAACTAGGACTTGTTGGAAGTGCTCCTGCATATTGCGGACCCTGTCAAGATCGAGCTCAAGTGTCTCGGGCAGATCCAGCAAAGTGTGGTCCTGTGGATTCTGCACGAGTCTGAGGAGCCCCAAGCGCAGCTTGACATCGGCAGCAACCCAATCCAGCTGCCTTGACTTCTGGCTGCCTGCTCGTGCGACAAGTCATTTGGATATGTTAGTGTAAGCGAGTAGACAGACAAGAGACAAATTCAAGTGTCAGGCTGACCACATCGCCAATCTGCTTAGGCATGTCAGACAGTGAAGAATGTTAAGAAGCTGTAAGATTGGCAAGCTGTCTCTAGGCAACCTGGCTGCAAGCATCGGTTCCTTGATGTTCAGCTGAAGGATGTCAGAAAGGTACAAAGATATTGCAATTTCGAGAAATGAAGGACGATCTACAGCTTCTGATCTTGACATCTATTGACGTGCACTTATCAGCAAGTAGGTACTTGAGAACAATTTGCTCAAGCTCAGGAATATTGTTAGTCAGAAAGAGGGTTGTCCCCACCTGATGGCAATGTGGATGAGGGAGCAGGAGTGGACTGCCTCTTCACAGGCAAGACGCTGCCGCCGGTCTTCATCGTCCCCAAGGGGGCCACACCAGCACTGCCCTTGGAATTGCTGGTGCTGGAGCCTGTTGCTGCTACTGCAGGCGCCGATGAGGTGAGCGCCTGTCGAGCCGCCAGCCGGCTTGCCTCGAGCTCCTCGCGAGCACTTACAGCGTAGCTGCTGGTACTTGCTAGAAATGCTGCGGTCCTGGGGAGCAGCGCTGGCAGGCGAGCAGCCTGGGGCTCCACGGTGGGCGTCGTCGGGGACGAGGGGATGAGAGGGAAGCCCCAGCGAGCGGCGAATGCCTGGCGCAGGTAGGCGACGCCAGCGGAGCCCTGGACCAGCGGCGCAAGCTGCCGCAGGTGCGCCTTGCTGATGTCCTGCTTCAGCACCTGCTTGGCAAGCAAGGCGGATGCATTCGTCAGAGCTTCAGTTAAGACCTCCATGTCGCTGTCTCGAAGCCACTGTGACCACTGCTAAACACAGCCATCGACTCCGACTGCATGCACCAGCCCCACGAGCAGCAAACAGCAGGTCTGCCACGACTGCAAGCACACTGCCTTTCAGATTTCTTCTGCAACATGAGTGCGCACAGGTTGCTGTCACAAGGCTGCCCAGGCGAGCAGCGCGGAGCACCTGCAGCTGGGTGAAGAGGAACTGGAGGCCTCGCACGACCGTCGCGGCAAAGGCGCGCCGCCTCTTGCCCTCCACAACCTCCTCGCCCTCGCAGTGATCCTGGCAGCCACTCTCCATCTCCGCACTCAGCTCCTCCAGGAGCTTCCCGTGAGCGAGCTTGGTCTCCGCGTCCCGCGAGGGCGCTCCGAGCTTCAGCATGTAGTCGACCGAGTAGTTCAGCAGCTGGCGCATGTAGGTGAAGTCCAGGGAGCCCGTGGCCAGCACCTACACGAGGAAAGGACGCACAGGGCAGGCGCCTGATCAGTTCTGCAACCTTGCACATCACGAATGCACCATGCAGATAGGACTGACACGCACATGCTTGCCAAAGGACGACCATGCGCAGCTGGAGAGGCTGCAGAGGAGGCTCACTTGCGCCAGGAGATCGGCGTCCAGGGCCTCCTCGAGCGCAGGCCGCCAGCTGGCGGGCGAGAGCGCGGCCAGCTCGGCGCGGACCTCGCTGACCAGGGCGGTGACGCGGGAGTGGTCGGGCGGCGCCTGCAGCAGGCCCTCCAGCACCGAGTCCCAGAACGCGCTCTCCATCGTGGACCGCACCCTTGCCTGCCGTCACAGAATGTCGGGATGCTGTGGGCAGTGAGCGCTGTGCATGGCATGACCTGGGTATGTCCGAGGGCCTTGACGTATTTCCATCCCCCTCTAATTGCAGGTTCTGAAGTGGTCAAGCCCCACAACTGACAACTGCAACGGGGAGTCGAGAGCTACTATGTAGCATAACCGACTTTCCATGCTAATTTGGACGTCAACCTAGATCATAATCGGAGCACCGCAACTTGTCACAGCCAGATATGGAATGTGTACCTGCAGGACTTGGGCAGTGCCTCCTGTGAGAGCAGCATTGCTTGCAGCACTTGCAGGTGCCGACCCCTTGGCAGGGAGCTGCCAGGCATCTCCGCTCAGCAGCATCTCCTGAACCAGGCGCTCGTTCTCCGAGCTCGTGCGCAGGCTCACAGGGCTTCCTGCCACCAATTTGGTGGATGACGTCGCCGCTGCTGGCCCAGCAGGCAGTGGAGCTGGCGAGGAAGTGGATGGGAAGAGCGACCGACGAGCCCGGGGAGGTGTCTGAGCGCTGGCGCCGGGCTGCTGCACGCCTCCCTCAGGGCTGTCTGAGCGGGCAGGCGGGGTGGGCAGCTCCGGCACCGGGCTCCTCTGGGCCACGGCAGCCCGCACAGCTGCCAGCGCCACGTCCATGCGGGCCTCGCCGGACGGCCCGGTCAGCCGCAGGACCTTCTCCCTCAGGAGCTGCTGGTCGCCAGCGACCTGGCAAGACAATCGCTGCTAATTAGATGAGTACCAGGACATGGTCATCACCTAACCTGCACTCGCAACCACCTAATCTGCATACTGCTAAAAGTGCAGGTTAGGTGCAGTCATGTCGCTGTTGTGCTGCTCCGAGCTCTGCACACGAGCCGCAAGTCGGTTGGGGCCGGCGGCGTGCCTGGTGGCGAATGGCGGCGAGGTCATGCGAGCGTGTCGGTGAGGAGGCGGCGCCGGTGGCGGGCGACTGGCACTTTGCCAGCATGGAGGCCTCCAGCTGGCACGCCATGTCGATGAGGTCCTCCTCCAGCTGCACTTGGTCCCGCAGCTTCCACGCGACAAAGCGCTCCAGGTACACGACCCAAGCAGCGTCAAACGCCGCCAGGTAGCTTGCAAAGGGCTTCCGCAATCTGCCGCCAAAGGTGAGGGGCAGATCCGAGCTCCCAGCTCCGCTTGCCGCATGGCCTTCAGCTCTGAGGTCTGGTGGCTCTGGCAATGAGGGCGGTGGCGGAGGGGGGGCCGGAGCGGCAGGGGGAAGGTGGAGCGAGCTGGGGAGAGGGAGGGGGGAGCCAGAGGAGGGCAGTGCACCGCCCTCCCTCCTGGCGCTGCCGCCAGCACTGCTGCTGCCACTGCCGTTGCTGCAGGCAGAGAGAATGGCAGCCAGGAGCTCCTCAAAGGCGGGAATCAAGATGCGCGCTGCGGCTGTGAGGGCCTCCTCCTGGACGCCGTGCTGGTTGAAGACGACCGCCGGCTGGCTCAGCACCATGTAGCTGCACAGGAAGATGCGCGCCGGGTAGCGCTCCAGTGGCACGACCTCGACGGTGCCGCTGCTGCCAGAAGTGCTGTCGCCAAGGGATCCAGCGAGGCCAGCGCCGAGGGCCGGGCCGCCTTTCCTCGCCGCCCGGCGCTTGGGCCCTGCGAGCCGCCTCAGGAGAGGCTGGATGTCTACGGCTGCCTCTGTGGCATCCTTGCTGCCACTGACACCGCTGCTGTCACCTTGTAATGACTGAGAGCTGCGAGAGAGCAGGCGACTCTCGAGGCGCACGAGGAACGCCCGCGCGGCTCGCAGCGTGGCCGGAGCCGTGATGCGCGCCGCCAGCTGCTCGAATAAGATACCGCTTGACAGTGAAAGCTGCACTCGACAGCGCGCGAACGCCTGCGCCAGTGCCAGCGTGGTCTGCTGCGACGCCCGGAACTGGCGCCAACATCTGTGCCGGCAGGAAGCAAGTGACGCTTCAGCGCCAAACAATGAGAAATCCTGAGAGATCCGGCCCTGCCTATGTCAACCGTGGGCAGCGGAAAACTGCCCCATCAAGCCAGCGAGGAGGGGAGGGCTCGCCTGGTGAGCTTGCGTGAGAGCCGGTCACCGCTGGCCGCGGGCTTCCGGCTGTGGCTGTGCATCGTGCCGATGCACCCCCCGCGCTTCTTCAGAATCTCCGCACGCCGCCTCCGCGCTTTGGCCAGCTTGGCCTCGAGGCGTTCGATGAGCGCCATGTGCTCGCGCTCGCGCTCCGCTGCCACGGCCTCGGCCACCTGGCGTGCGAGAGCCGCGTTTGCCCCTGCGCGCTCCCGCTCAGCAGCCAGCAGCGCCAGGCGCCGCGCATTGGTGCGCGAAATCTTGCTCAGCAGCGCTGCCTGCAGCTGCTTCGCCAGCTGGCTGCACCCACACCAACGGCGAGACACAATGTAGGCACACCGTCAGCACCGCCCTGCAGGTGCTGACAGCGGGCTGGCTCTTTCGTAAGCCAAGGCAGACTGACTGAAGTGAGCAAGTAGAGACAGGCTGATCGAGCTCTCCGGCGACCGCACCTCTGGAACAGGGCACGGTCCTGCGACAGCTTGGCGGCGCGCTCGCGCGCCGCGGCGTGGCGCCGGCGGTCCTGCTCGCCGCGGGCGACCCGCTGGGCCTGG
>WELB01000166.1:141153-172149 GCA_009602725.1 Spirogloea muscicola | reverse complement strand
CTTTCGTGGCGGCGCTCCAGCTCCCCAAGTTAGCTTGTCAGATTTGTTTGTGCTCACCCGTGGGTACTAATGTCATCTTAGGTACCTTAGATTAGGTCTCCGTATTATGTAGCATTGTTTAGTCTGCACTCGACTCTGCCTGAACAATGTATTGGCTTGAATTGGCCTCCCTTTCAATTCATGCGCCCCGCGCGCCTTCTCTCTTTCGCTGTCCATCCAGTCCATTCTTCCATCCCATTCTCTGCGGGCTGGCTTTCTGGCTCTGGCCAGGGGACCCACTTCCAGGAGGGCGAGCTCTTTCTTTCTTCCAGGAGCCTAGCGTCTCTGATCCGCGGCTGCTTAGCAGGGGCTACTGAGTGATTCGCAGCTGCTTTGCTTCTTTGTGTGCTTGCTTTTCCCAGTGCTTCCCCTTGCCAGCCCCTCTTCTCTCAGGAGGGCGAGCACTTTCTTCTGGCCCCCTTCTCGTGCTTTGTTCATTCTTTTTTGGGCTGGCTTTTCCAGCCCTCTCTATGGGCGCGCACTTTCTTCTCCTCCATGGGCGAGCACTTTCTTCTTTCCACAGCCCTTGCCCCCGTTGGGAGTGCCACTTCATCCCATTGCTTGTCCCCCCTCTGGTTATTCTGAGTTGCACTTGCTGACTAGAGGTTATTCAGCGCCTCTCGCTGACGTCGTGGAGACTAGTGACTCCTGCTTTCTGCGCCATCCGGCCCTTTCGGACCGTGGGCATTCCCTTGGGCTGGCCTCTCACAGCCCACTGCCGTAACTCAGAAGAGCCGTTTCCATTGCTTCCAGGCTGGCCATTCAGTGGCCAGCCCATCGGCCACCTGAGTCGCTGTGTGCTTTGGCGCTCTTCTGGCCCTTCGTACTCTGTCTACTGCTTCGCTGGGCTGGCCAAGCACAGCCATTGCCATCCACTGGAAGAGGACTTTCGGGGCTGGCCTCTCACAGCCATTGCCTTCCATCGGAGGAGCTGTCTCTGTTTCCCCTCCACAAGAGACCCTTCTATGGGAGAGCCCTTGCTTCTGCCCTCTTCCTTTTCGGGCTGGCTTATCACACCCCTTGCCCCCAGTCCGAAAACCACTTCTTCGATTCCTCTGCAGCCAGCTTGCTCGGCTGCCGGCCCCGAGAACCTAGTAGCCGTGCTCCGACCACCACTCTTCGCACCAGAGCGTCGTGTGCGCGCCGTGTGCGGCGACGTCTTGGTGTTGGCCGCTCTGCTGGGCGGTGTGGCGGCGGCAGCGACCGGATTGGCCAGCCAGGCACACAAGGACAGGACGCATAGAGGAGGGGCTGAAAAGGCGAGGCAGCAGGACGCTCAATGGCTACATCCCGTCTTACGGGTGCTGTGCCGGACTCGAGGTGTTGCCACAAGATGTGCTCAGATGAGCGAGATGTCTGAGAATGGGTCAGGCGGCTCTCTCCTCTGCGTTTGCCGAAGGGGGGGAGGGGCCTCCAGGATTGGCGGGGTCGCCCCCAAAGCGAGCTCCCCGCGATGAGGGCCGCGACTACTGCTCACACTGAAGGGGTCACCGATCGGTTGCTGCGAGAAGGCAGAGTCAAAGGCGAGGCCCCCGTGGACCGGCTGCCGGAAGTGCCGCGACGGCTGGGCTGGGAAGCTTGAGGACGACGGGGATGTGGACGTTGGCAGGGCGTCGGAGGTACCGGGCTGCAAGGAGCGAGGCCGCTCGGGCACACGCGGGAAGGGAATAAACTCGGGGGACGCCGCCTGGCTGCGCCGCCTTGTCATGCTCGCCCGCCGCGCAACATCCCAAGATCGCGCCGGAGACGACACGCCCTCCTGTTGCGAGACAGTAGAGGACAGGCAACCCATTCTTGAACCTCCGATTGGCAGACCAGTAACTTAGAGGGAGGAACTGAAACGACGAGAGGAGCAACTGTCAAGCAGACATGACTTCTGATGGTCACTGCGACATCTCAGACAGTGGTAGCCAAGTAATCCTCACCTGCATGGCAAAAAAGGAGTCGAAGCCAGGGCTGTCGAAAGAAAACCCAGTGTGCTTCTTGGAGGCGAGCGTGGGAAGCGCGGCCATGGCTCGCCGTCGCTGCTCCTCAACTGATGGCCTCACGACGGGCTCATCATCGGTCAAAGACTGCATCTCGAGGTGGCCGCTGGGAGGAATATCCAGGCCGCCGTGGAATTTGAGATTCTCCTGTATGATCTGGTAGTCGTGTGGCTTCAACCAGCGCTGCAATCTGCAGCAAGGTTGGTCCAGAGCAAACAGTGAGCAATTTATGTCACTTCCAATTTGCAACAATCATCAAGTAACCAGGACTTCCTAAGTCCTGTACAAGCCTGTGCTTGTACCATTGCATCTCTCTCATGTTTTGTTCAGCTCTATCAAAACATCCCACTAATTGGAGTGAGTTGATGCACTCACCCCTGGTATAGAAGGTCGAACATCAGTGCGACAAACGGCGCGAACAAGACCATGAGCCAGAAGTAGGCCGTCCCTAGCAGGTTGTAAATGACCCAGTATTGATTGCCCTGTTGCAGCTCACAATAAAATGCAGTGAGCAGATGAAAAACCTCACCTTGGTAGGGTACAACATGATAGAGTAGGTCACTATGACTGCCTCAAAGCTTAAAAGACAGGTCAACGAGCACACACTACATCGATCAGAACCATGCCTGCGTAGGATTTGATAGCGAAGTACGACCTGTGATTCGATGCTGCTCCAGCTGGGAGAAAGCGCATCATAGATGAGCACCACGACAAACCACAAGCCTATGGAGCCGAGCACACTGTAAAAGTGCCACTTGTTGAAGAAGGAGACTGCCATGAACAGCCGGAGGTTCACACTGATGATCACCACCGTGTACACCATCGTCCCAATCTCCCAGAGGCCCAAAGACTGAGCTCCATTGTTCTGGGGAGAGACACCGGCTCCCAGAGGTAGGAAGAAGAATATGATGGACTGGTAAATGGCTGCGATGAGCCAGAGAGTTATCACCCACCAGTTGAAGTACATGTTCCTGATACCTGCCTTGTACAACTGCGGGTATATCTTGCTCGTGGCTGGGTCAACGTCCTGCGCAATCAGAGTCAAGAGTGCAGTATGGATGCGCATAAGTGTGCCTTCATAGTGTGCCTTGGAACTAGCACGAGGCTCTAGCACCATAGGCAGCAAGTCTGAAGCTGGGCTTGTTGTAAGCACACGAGCTACACAGGTGCTGCAAAAGCTGAGAACTTGCCTGGTCGAAGATCCCGACAACAATCACTGGGAGTGCAGTGAAGGCAACATTGAACAACGACTGAAACCAGTCATCGTACAACCGTTGTCCCGAGTACCCAGCATAACAGTTGAACCAGAAAGATGTCAAAGTGAAGGCCAGATTCTTATAAAAGAAGTACACCACCACCTGCAAAGTCAAAAGCTTTGTCAAAAGTGCATACTGCAAAATTGATCTTATGTTTCCCATGCTCATGCCAATCGATCAAGCTAATGAGTAATCATTCCCAGCTGCTTGTGGTGCATGATGTGCACCAATGCTAGGATCCGATAGACCTCTCTGTCATGGACTCATGCTAGGGTGAGAATGAAGATGACCATATACTCAACAGAAACTGCTACACAGCTTATTTGAGTGACTTTGTGGACGACCCTGCTCACTAGCAATCACTGTGTAACAATGACATTCTTGCAGCATCAGGTGCGAGGTGGTACCGAAACACAATCCTCACCTTGGACAATCGCATGTAAGCGAGGCGACCGTGAACCAAGAGCAGATCAGTCAGGTAGCGGAACTGAGCAATGGCGAAGTCAGAGGCCAGGACGGCTTGCATGCCCTCTTGACCGCTGATGCCGACGCCAATGTGAGCCGCTTGAATCATGCTGACATCGTTGGCACCATCCCCAATGCTCAGCGTGATCTTTCCGGCCCCTTCCTTCATCAGTGTGGTCACCTATGGTTGCCAAGGCATCAGAAGTTATTTCATATTGTCAATGTACATTTTGCCAGCTCAGCCAGATTCGCAGTGAATGTAGGCTGAGATTATTATGTCATATGCACAGCAGCAGCCAACAACTCTCTCATGGAAAGCTTTGCTCTAAGTGGTAGATAAGAAGACTCTGAGACTAAGGAGATGTGATATGACCGGACGCATGAAATGTGACATACTGCAATATACTACTAGTACCACTCAATCTAGCAATTTGAAGTCGTCTTGAGCATCTGAGCAACCTAGTTTGGGACTGGAGTCGCGGTGAGCTTCATCTAGCTGCTTCAGAACTTTGCTTGGAGATGGGGTGTGGCCTACCCACCTGAGCCTTCTGGAGGGGTGAGACACGGCAGCACACGACCGCCTTGCATCTAGTACCTATTCCGACCAGGTCCCCGCGGAGAGCCGGCTCCAGCGCGTACATGAGGCATCGCCCATCGATGACCAGAGCAATGTCAAACCCGTCCCCATCAAGCTCGTTGGACAGCGCTTGCCGCATAGCATCTTGTAGCTGCTTGACTACGTACTCCCGTATGGTCCTTGACACTTCCAGGGCATTCTTCTGCGATGAGACGGACCAATCAGTGGTCAAGACAGACGTGTAAGTCATCCACAGAACGAGGACATACTGCACATGCCTTTCCTCCATGTAAAATACAAGTCAACTGCAAGGACTTACACCTATCACTGCCGGTGTCCCAATCAGAAGACTAAAGACTGGCTTGCTAGGCTGCAATGTCAATAGCATCTATCTGTGTACATACAGATTTCATAGGGAGGCTCGTCTCCTTGCCAAATGCGGCAAGAAGTACATAGCTGGCTTCATAGAGGTCGACTACTACCTTTCCCTCTGCTTCTCTGATGACGTCAGCCTCTGAGCTGATGATGAACTGCTTCATCTCATTGGTGAGGAGGCTGCAAGCTGCAGCAAGTAGGACGAGCTCATAAGCTTAGCCCTGGGTTATGTCAGCCATAGACAGGTGACGAGGCTGTGCGAGGTAGGCTCAATAGCCTTTCCGCAAGGCTTGCCCAACCAAATCAAAACAAGACAATATCAAGCAGGTTGCCCCTTAGTCAGACTTCTGATGACATGCAGTGAGTGAAATTTTACCATAGGCAATATTGATAGCGGTTTCCATCTTGTCTCCTGTCAGAACCCATATCTTTATCCCTGCAGAAGAGATAGTCTCAATGCATGCAGGCACCCCATCTTGGAGCTTGTCCTCAATGGCTGTACACCCCAGAAGCACAAGCTCCTTCTCCACCTCTTCTGCAACCTGACAAAGCAAGGAAAATAGAGGCCCTCAACTCGAAAAGCAGTTACAATATTTCTCACAAGCGCCACACATAAGAACAGAGACTATAAGTATACCTCATCAAGCTTGCGCTCACGCTCCCTCAACGAGGACTTGGCCAATACAAACTTTTCGTTCCACTCCTCATAGAATGCAGGGTCCAGGTCGCGACAAGCCAAGCACAAAGTGCGGAGGCCGTCAGAACCAAACTTTTCCAAATGTTGCCTTGTGCTTTCTTTGTACTTTGAACCCTTCTCTGATAGGCGCTCGAATATCATACTGTCAGCACCCTGCGAAATTCAGGGCAAAGCTTTTATCTCAGGGACAGCTATTTTCACACTCTTCAGCTTTGTCAATAGAGCAAGCCCCCTCCCCTAAGCATACTATTACATGTGTAAAATGCAATTAATATTGCAGCTCGCTGTTTACCTTGCAGTATAAGACAAGCCTGCCGTTGGGGAAGCGGCAAATGACGGACTGCCGCTTCCGATTGCTGTTGAACTCAAGCACATTAAGAATCTCGTACTCCGATTCCATGATTCTCCCCAGCTTCTCCACGTGGGACTCTCGTACCCGAATAGTGGTGGGCGTGCGCCTGCGTGTTGCTGAAAGATGAGAATCGGTAGGCGAGGCTCACAGAGCTTTGGCTATGTATCGCTAGCATATGAGTGCGTCTTCCAGAGTCCAGATTAATCATATGCCATGTGACAAGGTCGTGTGACACAAGTAGGAAAACGAGACACTCAGTGTGTACCTGTAGAAGAAGAAGCCAAAATTCTTGGCTGCAGCCACAAGGGCTGCCTCGTCAGGTGAAGCAGCCTGGTATTCGATCTTGTCTGTGGTCTCTTCACCTTCCGGGAGCACCGTATGGCAGATGGCAAGCAACCTAAAGAACTCCTGCGTGCACAAGAGGTCCGTCATGAGGTTTCTGTAGGAGGCAATACACACTTAGAAGCACTTGCATTGTTGTACTGCTGCTGCCTGCATGTGAGTATAGGCCGCAGCCTCACTCTCAATCTGCACAACCACGGCCTTGACAATCAGACTGTCAGAGAGCAAGAAAGACCTTGCAGATCTCAGCAACTGGCTCATTCCTCCACGCTCCTCGCATGAGTCGCTTGTCGTCAAAATTGAAGCCTTTCTCGTACACGGCTTCCTCAGATCTCTCGTACTACAGAAGGCAAAGGCAAATTCCAACAGTCAGCGCCAGCAGGCCCAAATGCATCTGCAACTAGCGATGAAGGCCTCCTTAGGAGGATCACACCCCCATCAGTTTACTTCATAGCATTGGCAACTGTATGTACAAGTGTGTACCTCGTCAAGGGCTATGCCGGTGCGTTTGGCAGAGGCTCGCTGGATCTCAGTCACACCTGTCCCATACATCACGCCGCCAATCGAGCACTTGAAGAACTCCATCATGTTCTGGGTCAGGGTACCGGTCTTGTCCGAGAAGATGTATTCAATCTGGACAAGCACAACAGGCCAGCACACAGGCTCAATAAAGCATCCAACAATGCAACCCGGTGCTTACATGATGCGTCCATGAATTGACTCTGGCATCTCGTACCTGCCCTAGCTCCTCGTTAAGGTTTGACGTCCGAGCAAGAGCCGGCGTGTCTGTTTCTCTATAGTACATGTTCAGGTCCTTGTTGATGAATTGCGTCGACTGCACAATCTTTATCATCTGAAGCAAGCAAAAAGCAGTCGCTATTACTATGAAGAATGAGAAGGATCGCTTCAGAGCAACTTCACGCAACTGAAAGAAAGTGCAAACTTCAATGCTTGTAGGTGAAGAGCACCTTCTACTGTAGATGGTGTACTGGTAAGCAGTGCTACCGGTTCTTGAATGTGCTGAGGCATACCTCTATAGACACGTATAGTGAAATGGGTATAATTGTCGAATATAGAGTCAAGAACGTGAAAAAGTTTAGTATAGCAACCTGCGTCATCGAGTGGATTTCTGTTCAGATGCACCCTCATGGGGCTTACTAGCTTGCTGCAGATTTGTCCTCAACCTTGTTAAAAACCTCATGCCAGCGAGGAACTTTGGTCCTTAATCTGTGTCAGAGATTGGGTCAGTCAATGCTCACCACGAATCGATTGCTAGGGTCATACTGCGCTTCCTTCACATCGTCCAGGTGAAGGTACCAATACTTCCGATCAAGAAATATGGCACTGCACACCATAACATATAACACCGCACCACCATAAGCATAAACTGGTTCCGGTCATCAGCATGTACTTCCCAGCATCTAGCATGTATCTCCAGATTGGCTGTGATGAGTGAGATGTACTGGCCAAGATCATAGAGTACGTTAAAACCTGCTGAAGAAGATGATGCACTAATGGACAATATCAGGTTCATTGCTGACCTCCCAATGCCACCAATGAAACATATCACGAAGAGGATAAGAAAAAGAATCAGGATCAGCTTGTCAAGCCTGCGCTCCAGCGTGCTACGTTTGGATGGGACGTCCATGGCGTTCATCATCACCTATTAAGAACAGAAGCACTGTACTAGATCAGTAGCTCTCATGGGTCACTCCGTTGTAAGAAGGATGTGAGAAGGGTCTGGTCCTATTTATTTAGCTCTTGTCTGTGACCACAAAGGCCAGCTGATCTTCTGACTTCTCCTCCCTTTGTTTATTTGGCTGCCCTGTGATTGTTGCTGGCAACTCTACAGAGCGAACCTTACCAGTGTGGTCACTTTGCAATACTTGATCAACTTTTGACCTCGGGGATCAAGCAACAGGCATGCAACTATGGTGGTTCTATGCTGCCTAATTCGCAGCTCAGTGCACGCTTTGACAGCCTGCACATCCAGCTCCCCCAGCATAGTGCAATGCACCTGCAGGCCACCTACATTAGGGGCATAGACAAGGTTCTGCAGATTGCATTGTCAAAAGCCTGCCCTATCCCCTGTGCATGACATGAGTGATGACTCACCTTTGTTTCATGACCCGTGAAGATGACGCAACCCACGATCCACTCTGTGTTTCGCAGACTGCATCCCTGCAAGACTCCAGATTATGTTGACATGGCCAAACAGCAGGGCAACAAAACATGCAAGAAAGACCTATGAGACACCTGGGCGCCAGGCAGTGCTGGAGCATCAGAGCCCTGACGCTGTGGACATCTGAAGGACCTCACCCGCAACAGTATTTGATTCGGAGTCACTGGAAGGGTCTGCTTGCCAGTCACAAGATTGCCAGTGAAGGTGTACAGTGAGTTGTTAGGCTGCTCACACTCCACTGTGCCTGTGACATCAAGTGACCCCTGCTTAGTCACTCTTTCCCTAAGCACTGCTTAGGCTTTGAAGCTATATGTGTAGGGCTTCAGGCGCATGGCTCCAGAATCCTTATGATATGATTGGTTAATGAATGAAGGACCTGTCATGTTGTTGACTGCATAGCACAGTATTCTCACCTTTGAACTCAGCAGCTGCTTCAGAGGTCACATACTCCCAAGTCCGTTCGAGCGCCTTGCGTATCTTCAGGTTTGTTTCGCCATCAAGGTTGGATGTCTGCGAGGTGACCCCAAGAGGAGCGTTTGCTGGATGCAGACAAAGCGGGCAATGCAGAGCTGCAACTGAAGCCGAATGTTTCTTTGGAAGGCGTGCAACGGCTAGCATTCACCTACCTCAATGTAGCAAATGCCGTCCGCGTTGGTGCTGGCTAAGCACAGAAGATCCGCGGGAAAGAATTGGTCGCACTTGACCTGCACAACGGTCCAGCTCTTGCAAACTGCTTCAGTGCATCTACGTCTACGGCATTGGAGCAGATCTGAGCTCTCAGATCTGCTTGCCTGGCTGTCCAACTAGCTACTTGTCACTGTTACTGTAGAAAGCAGGGGGGACAGACTCAGGAGTAAGGTGCTACACACTTGTGACACTTCCATAGCATGACTGCTATAGTCTCACCCTGACTATGTCGCCAACTTTGACTGCACTCCAGGGAACGGACACCCAATCTCTCCCGCTGAGACTTTCTGTCGGACTGGCATTGATCACCTTATCGCTGTTGTACCTTTTCTGCAGGTGCGGCAACAAAGGGTGCAGCGAATTTAGCTTCGTCAATCCACTTCAAAGACCGTTACCACTATAGCACTTATTGTTGCTTTCTTTACAGCGCCCTCGTGCATTATTCTTTCAGTGATGTAAAGTGAAGAAGCAGGCCAGTCCCACTTCGAACTTCCAAATGGCTCACCCTGTCCTCGAATGCCTCCTTCATGAGGGAGACGGCCAGCACCAGGACGAGTGGGCCGACATTTGTGATTGGGTGCACAGGGCTACGCGCCGAAAAAGAAGCAGGATCAAGCTTCAGCTGGCAGAGAACTTATGAGTAACCTCTGCGGCAACCCTCGCTAGGAACTCCACCAACAATCCACTGATCTTGAGGAGCTCAGTCAAAGCTCAGAAGCAAGCCTTTCCCTGCCTTTCCAGCCTGCAGCTCCCGCATTGTAATGCAACACTAGGCCACAGAGGCGCCTGGTGCAGAGCAGGGCTATCCGCTGACCTGATGGGGGTGGTGGACAGGATGGCGATGAGCAGGAAGTAGAAATTGGCTACCCGCCGGAACTGCAGGCGTGCCAGGACAGCGGCGTCGAATCAGTCTGACAAACAGAGAGCCCCGACGCAGCAGCGGCGCTCGTCCCCACAATTGAGCTACCCTGGAGGGTCTTCTTTGAGCGGCCAGAATTGGATTGGGTAACTGATGCACGAGATTGACCACCTTGACTTTGGCCTGCTCTCACATGCTTTCCATTAACAGGAAGCTAGTTACTACTGACTTCTTCAGAGCAGCAGCAAGCGCCGGCCGCAGCGAGCCGTGCCGCAAGCATAGGACTTCAAGTGAATCTCATCGGCCACGGTCAAGCTGTTCCTCTTGCTGGCAGTCATATCAAGGGCGGCTGCAAGTGCGGCTGGTGCGCCGGGAATGGCTGCCGCATGTGCGGGCTCGGGCCTCCCACTCACCTGCTCAAAGAGGCCCTTGGGGAGGAAGGTGAAGGCCGTGTACTTGGTCGTGGACACCGAGTTGCTCTGCACCAGCGCACGAGGCAACGGCGGTGAGTCTTGTCGTTGACACCGCAGGGCCGACGAGGCGAAGGACTCTGTGGTGCCGCTGATGCTGCAGAGCTCGTCTGGCGGTGCAGCGGCGCACCTTGTGGTTGAGCTCCGAGGCCGTGCGGTCGTTGACGCACACGGTGCGGTGGCCGCCGAACTCGCCGTACGCCGGGTGCTGGATCAGCGAGCTGTTGCGGCCGCTGCGCAGCTTCGCGTCCAGGCCGCTCGACGAGGCGCCGCCGCCGCCGCCGCCGCCGCCGCCGAACGTTGGCAGGCGGTCGCCGCCGCCGTTCTCCATNGTGGCGGCGACGGCGGCGGCGGCGGCGGGCTCCGCGGCGGAGCCGGCGGCGGTAGGTGCCCGGGGCCTGACGTCGAGGCTGGGGGCTGTTGCCGTTTGGGCGGCGACGGCGAAGCGGCGGGGCCAGAAGGCGCGCCCGCCTCGTCTCCCCACTAGCTTCCGCCGTTGTGCCGACGGGGCCTTACCGTCTCGTTCTCGGGGTCCCTGGCTTGGCTGCCCAATTCCGCCCGTGTCCCGTTCCCCGGCTTGATTGCTAACAGTGTGCTGCCTTTGCTTTGGCCATCGTAGCATGGGGAATTGGTGCTCGTCTATGTCGTGGGCACCGCGCGCCTTGCCCTTGCTTCTTCTCCCGCCGGCGGGCGCCCAGCCCGCCGGAGGCGTGGACCAGGGCGCCCTGCCGGGCCGCGAGAGGACTCGGGTGGACCGGCGGTAGGAGGAGCGACAGTCTTTCCCTGGGTGAGGCGAAGGAGGCACTGCTCCTTCCTGCTCGTCAATGCTTCTCGGGTCAGATGTTCACAGACAAGAAGTGGCCACTCCCAATGGGGAGTTCACAGCCTCGCCCCCTTTGAGAGCCACTCTCTCTCTTTCTTCTGGGATAGCCACTGTCTTCCTGCCAGTCCAGGCGCAAGCCACTGGGTGCCATTGGAACCGTTAACCGCTCTCCCCGAAGCCTGGTGCCTGTGATCCGGTATTTCATAATACTTCAGTATTATCAATACTGATACCTTCAATCACTGACACATCCATCCAGATAAGGGTAGCGGGCCCCGCCTTGGCTGCAGGGTCGCGCGGCGTACGACCGGCAGCACAATCATGGAAAGAGCTCGCCAGTTGCTCTGGGGCGCCACTTTCTGGGTGGATCCTGACCATTTGAGACAATCCGCACCTTTCCTTTGTTCAAGTGTAGTTGCCTCTTTGAGCCTTCATTCTTCCTCTGCTACTCGGAGCAGAGAACACAAGTGGTCCTCTCACTCCAGCTGGCCTTCCCGAGAGCAACACACGCTGGTCAGAATTGGTTGCAAGCCGGACATGTCTAGCCTGGACTACCCATGACCTGCACCGGGCGACGCACAGCACGACCCTGCTTCCCCGCTCACCACTTCGCTTTCCGACATGAAGCAGAAGGCCTAGCTGCTTGGTGGCGCCTCAGACTAATGAAAAGGCGAATTGATGGTCAAGACAAGATCGTGTGCACAGAGGTTGGCGGACTAATGCAACAATCTACTCAATCCTAGGTACTGTAACGACTACGTGCTTAGAGCTGCAGATTGACTGTGCATCGCAGCGGTCCGACATGTGCAAGCGCCACATAGTTCTTGCACATGGCTCAGCAACCTATACCTTGAACCCAGAGGCATTGCCTAGTCATGCCCTGTGATTTAAGCTGATCCTACAGCTGTTGTGGCTCGAGAGGGCTTTGGCTAATCAGAAGGGGGGGTTGAATACGCAAGCCTCCTGGTAGATCAATTCACGGATGTCGTCCTCGGTCAGGATTCCTCGGTCAAAGTCGAAGAAGAAAGGTTGCTTGCAACTGGGCTCGTCATTCAGGTCATGCAGGCTAGCCAGGTAAGGGTGGTTCAAGGCCTCCTCGACTGCACAATGCACATGGACGGCCCACATCAGCCTCCCTTTCTGGTCAGCTCTCGTCGCTTCAGGGTAGGATTAGATTATAAGTCATGGGGAGCAATGACAATGTGGCGGGGAGCAGCTCAGACTATGCAAGAGTGCTACAGGAGGTGCAGCTTATAGCAGGAGGTATGCACTGGTCCTTAGTATCTAGGTATCTGTGGAGAATGCGCTGTGAGAGACAATTGTGCCTCTGAACAGCGTAGCCCCCCCTCACTCCTCCATGTCAACCTCAAGGTTGATGCCAATCAGTACTGTGGATCTAGCATCAAGAGCTTTTTGCTCATAGAAGGTTCATGAAAGAGTGTGGAGGTTGTCTTCAAATGATAGTTCTCATACACACAAGGACTCTCTTACAGTTTCAGAGGTGGGAATGACCTGTTATTCGCTTGTAGGGGTTGAATACAAGCATGCGCTGCATGAGGTCCAAGGCTGGGGCACCCATGTTGGGAAATTTGTCTCGCAGATTGACCTTTCTGCAGAATGGCAGCGACTTGACGTATCTCCGAGCGTTTTCATTCCTGACAAAAGTCAGGTCGGACTCGTCGGGCGAGCCAAGGAGCTGTAACAGTCCAGGGTGATGATAACTTGTCAGTGGAGCAATGAAGCTCCATGCACGAGCATGGTACAAGGGAAGGCACCACAACTCCCACAAGGTCCGATGCCACATTCCGAATCAGGCCAGCATCGCTTGTTGCGAATTGACTTGTGGGTGTGGAGCACCTCAGTGATGAGCCGCAGCTGCTGCACGTAGTCCCGGCCGGGGAAGAGCGGAGCGCGGTGCACCAGCTCCATAAATATGCAGCCCACAGACCAGACGTCGATGGCAGCAGTGTAGTCCTGCGAATTGAGCAGCAGCTCAGGTGCCCGGTACCACCTCGTCACAACGTACTCGGTCATGAAGTCGGTCTCGCTGGTCGTGCGCGCCAGGCCAAAGTCGCAGATCTTGAGGTCGCAGTTGGCGTTGAGGAGCAGATTGCTGGGCTTCAGGTCCCGGTGCAGCACGTTGGCCGTGTGGATGTACTTGAGGCCGCGCAGCAGCTGGTAGAGAAAGTACTGCAGGAGCAGCAGCAGAGGCCTTGGCCAGCAGCTGTCAGCTTCGGTTGGCCTGCGGGCTGACGGAGTTGCACTCTGGGTTTTAGCGCTTGGTAGGGCATGCCACTCCGGTGTAGGCACAACCAGAAGAGGACCTTGACACGGTATTGTAGTGGGACTTGCATCAACTGGTTGCGCTGACTGTGACCAGCACAATGTGGGGGAGTTTCGAGTGTTTCCCACTCTGGAGCACCTTCCGAGGGGAGGGGGAGTAACCGCACGACCGAGTTGCCTCTCCGGAGAATTGGGCAATGGGCGAGAGGGGTAAGGGAAAGGGCCCATTTGCGCAGGCGAGCACCTGGCAGTGGTCGTCGGTGAGCTGCTGGTTGGAGCGGATGATCTGGTGGAGGTCGGTGTCCATGAGCTCGTAGACGATGAGGACGTCGTTGTAGCCGTGGCGCGCGGGCGGGCGGATGATGTCGCGGATGGCGATGACGTTCTCGTGGTCCATGTGGCGCAGCAGCTTGATCTCGCGCAGCGTGCGCTTGGCGTCGATGCGGTTGTCGAACGCGTTGGCAATCTTCTTGACGGCCACCTCCTCCTGCGTCTCCGCGTTGACGGCGGAGCAGACGATGCCGTAGGCGCCGCGCCCAATGGGCCGGAACGGCGGCACGTACTTGGGGTGCACGTCAAAGGCGTTGCCGAAGACGTTGTAGCGCACGTAGGCGCCGCCAGGCAGCGCCACGCCGCCGGCGCTCGCCTCCCACGTCGTCTCCATCGGCTCGTCGCCCGCCACGAACTCCCGCTCCAAATCGTCGCTCTCCGAGTCCCCCGCGCCGCCGCCGCCGCCGTCCATGGCGCCGGCCCTCACGGCGCCATGCCCGGCCCCGGCGGCGCCCGCCCCGTGGGGGGGGGGCCGACACCCGCGGGCCGACTTAGCGCAGAGTTACCCACAAGAGATAATGAGATTGCGGCTGCTGATATCTAACGAGCGGCTGCGAGAGCCAGCCAGGTGCGGAGGTGCTGACGGGCTCGTGGAACTCCGCGGGGAGCGGGCCCAAGCGCAGGCGACGGGAGACGACAGAGATTGTACAAGGTGAGAGAACGGGCCGGAAAGCACCAAGCCAACCATCTGGCTTCTGCAAGTGGGCGTGGGCTACAATGTCCAGTCAGCAAGTGCAGATTGAAATGAGTAGATGGCGGAAAAGCGTCGTCCTGTCGGGATCCGGAGACAGCAGCCCAGGCGCGGCCTGCCACAGCCGTCGGCCCCTTGTGAGTCAGGGCTACCTTTTTCTCGTCTTTGGGCTGGCCTCTCACAGCCATTGCCTTACATAGAAAGCTGCTCCTTCTTTGGGCTGGCCTTGCACAGCCACTGCCTAACATGGAAAAGCTCTTTCTCTGGAAGAGAAGATGACGGCTGTGAAGGGCCCGCCCCAAGAGGATGAACCATGGATCCATGAGACGGAGCGCGGAACTGCTTGTTAGAGCGGGCGTCGTGCAGGAAGAAGCAGCTCCAGTGAGGGGGCGAGGGCTGTACAAAAACAGCTCTTACCACAGGAGCGCTGGCTGTGACAGAGAAGCAGCTCGTCTTCTGAAGGGGTCGAGGGCTGTGAAAAGCCAGCCCACCAATAATCACAAGGTCCAGAAGAGAACGAACAGCACGCGTATAGTAAGCAATCACTAAGGATGGCCGCCCAGAAACAACGCCCTAGTCAGCAGCTGCAAGTCCGAAAACCCTCACAGCCGGATAGGCGTCCCCCCATTCATAGCCGGAGGCGGCAGCCAGGGGGGCACGGCCTGCTCGCAGATGCTAAAGCGTGAGCCAAAGAACGCTGCAAGAAGATGGAGAGGTACCGCATGTGTACCGCATGATGTACCGCATGCGGTACATCAGGGGCCAGAGAGCCCGCGGCGATGAAGTCAGCCTGCATCATTGAATTCCACTTCTGCGAGGATCTGTGGCCCCCCACCCGGCATGGTGGCCACCAGGTCGACCTGCTGTGCTAATAGCCAGTCAGCCCTGATCTGGATGGGCATGGAGGATGCATTCCACATGACCACATGCTATCCAGCCTCCAGGAAGATGCCAAACTCCCAGTGGAGGACACGGGCTGCTGTCCGCTCCACTCCATGTGCACATCGGAGAAAGTGTGCCGCCAGTTCCCCTGCATCCGTCCCCCTGTTTACCTCATTTGCACTGCAACACCCTCAGGAGGCCAGGCGGAGGAAGGCCAAGGAGGCGGTGGACTCCTGTGCGGAAGGCCTGATCTGGTATCACAGCACACCATAGATAAAACGAGCAATGAGCCATGCCGCAGCTCCAGGGTACGACGACGTCCGCGGCCATGCACGCCCTCGCAGACCCGCCTCAGGGAGAAGCTGTCGTTGTGAAGAATGTCTTGTCCAGCTCGGCAGCACAGTGCGTCTGAGCACAAGGGGTCGGCGGTGTGCTTGAAGTGCACAAAGGGGGACTGCATCGCCTGCCAGGTCTGGGTGCTCATCCAGCAGCTCGTTGTGAGCCGAGCGGAGAGTCGTCTGGAACGGCAGCGAGCCCGTCTGCACTTCAGCAACCGCCTGCTTCAGCGTACAGTGAACATGGAGGAGGAAGCTGCGGGGACACCTGAAAGGGGACCTGCGCCAGCTGCCCAGGTACCTTGCCTTGCAAGTGTAGGCAAGCGGTCAGCAGCCTAGGCTACCATAGCCGAAGGGCAGGGCAGAGTTGCCTGGCAGCTGGAGAGGTGAGGAAGGCCCGGTGTCTGATGAGGGCCGCCAGGCTCGCCATGACGCCCATGCCAAATGCCCCGTACCTTGCCAGCACCTCTGGAAAGGAATGGTATCTAATGGCTAATGGAAGAGGAAGAAGCAGAAGTGCTGGCTGAAGGACAGGCGAATCTGCCAACAAACTTTGATGGAGCGAGGCCCGGATACCTGGCTCGTCCTCCTCCAAGAAGAGCTCTCGCAGATGCCCCGTGAGTGTGTGGGAGGGGCCACCTGCGGCTTCACATCGGCCGCCCTGGAGTGCCTTGCGGAGGGCAGCGGCATCGAGGATCACCTTCCGTCTTGCGGCTCAAAGGTGGGCAGTCAAGGGGGTGGGGATGCACATGCCTTGGGATGGAGGAACTCCAAGGCTCGTCTGCTTGCCGTGGACGCTGGCGCGCCAGCGAGGAGTCTGTCCAGCGCTTGCACGGCCTGCAAGAGCTCGCCAGCGTGGCCAACCGAAGAGCACACAGTACTGCTGCTGCGCCATGTCATGTGGGCGCGCCCATCCAAGGAAACGCGGCGCAGAAGTGGGAGCGCCTTCACTCTGTGGACCGCATCGGCCAGGTCGAGGTCTGCGGCCCACTGCCAGTGGTGACGGCCAGGCTGCGCTGGCCTCGGAGGGACGGTCCTCACTGGGCCGCCGCTGCTGGCACCCGCTGTAGCTGCATGCCGCGCGTGCTCAGCCAATTATGGCGCCAGGCACAAAGGCGCGCTCGTGTTGGGTCAGGCTGCGGCGACTACGTCAGGGCCGCTGGCGATGCTTGCACAGCAGCGGCTCAGCCGAGCTCGAGCAGGCTGGAGGCGGAGGGGGGAGGCGGAGGTGGCCTAGTGGCAAGAGGGGCAAACGGCAGCAGCGGCGGGGTTGGTGAATAGCGAACGGTGTTTAGGCGAAGAGACGCCCGAGGTGCTTAAACCCCGGACCCCCCGGCGTGCCCCCTGAACCCTGCTCACAAAGAGAGAAGGCGGGCGGTGCGCATGAAATTGAAAGGGAGGCTTATTCAAGCCAATACATTGTTCAAAGCAGAGGCTAGTGCAAACAAAACCCTCGACGAGGAAAATTTCGTGTATTTGAAACAAACATAGGCCAATGGCCAAGTACAAAGGCAAGCAAGCACATCTAAATATCTACATAACCTACAGCAGGTTGACCCGCTCAAAATCCACGGGTCAAAACATAAAGGTCGCTAACCGATGCATGAATACTAGATGTCAGGTACGAAGCCCTTCTGTCACCAACTAGAGCTCGCCCAGCTTTCTGATGCAAGGCATTAGCCTGAGCTCGCTGCAAAAGGCCGAAACTCGACGTCGCAAGAACGACAAATATGCAGCTGGCAAGCCCATTTCAGCCGGAAACAGCCGGAGACGAGGAAAATTTCGTGTATTTGAAACAAACATAGGCCAATGGCCAAGTACAAAGGCAAGCAAGCACATCTAAATATCTACATAACCTACAGCAGGTTGACCCGCTCAAAATCCACGGGTCAAAACATAAAGGTCGCTAACCGATGCATGAATACTAGATGTCTGGTACGAAGCCCTTCTGTCACCAACTAGAGCTCGCCCAGCTTTCGCCCAGCCGCTCGCCCAGCCGGAGACGAGGGGGCCTCCCGTGCGCTGCACCTTCGTGCCGGCCGGGCTCTTGCTGCTGCCTTTGGCTCTGGCCAGGGGACCCACTTTCAGGACCCTAGCCTCTCGGATTTGCGGCTGCTTAGCAGGGGTTACTGAGTGATTTGTAGCTGCTTTCTTTCTTTGTGTGCTTTGGTTTCTTAGCGCTTCCTCTGGCTTCCTCTGGCCCCCTTCTCGTTCTTTGTTCATTCTTTTTTGGGCTGGCTTGTCCAGCCCCTATCCTCAATGGGCGAGCCCTTTCTTTCTTCTCTTCTGGCCCCCTTCTCGTACTTTGTTCTTTCTTGGGCTGGCTTTTCCAGCCCCTATCCTCAATGGGCGAGCCCTTCTTCAATAGCGTTGATCGGGACGTCATTGCGGAGGAGCTGAGAGAGGCCTTCCCCAGCCTTCTACCCTTCTTCAGGCTGGGGTACGGTCGGCCAAGTGACCTGCTGTGGCGGACGGAGGGGGGAGCGGTGGAGACCCTCCACTCCACCAGGGGTGCACGTCAAGGGGATCCACTCGCTGGATTCTACTACGCGCTGGCACACCATCGCGCGCTCCAGGCTACGGTCGCGGCTCACCCTGGCGTGCTGGCGCCGACGTACCCAGATGATACCACTCTGGTGGGACCGCCTGCAGACGTCGTGGCAGCCTTTGCTACCCTCCAGGTGCAGCTGGGCGCGATCGGCCTGGACATCAGGGCGGACAAGTGCTGTGCCTGGTCCCCGGCAGGTCCCCTGCCAGCCCACCTGGGCCTGCCCGTGGGCTGCCAGACACCGGCCGAGGGCCTCACTCTCCTCGGCGTCCCCCTGGGCGCACCTGCCTTCGTGGCGGAGCAGCTGCAGGGGCGGCTGCAGGACCACCT
Source organism: Spirogloea muscicola (assembly GCA_009602725.1). NCBI lineage: Eukaryota > Viridiplantae > Streptophyta > Zygnematophyceae > Spirogloeales > Spirogloeaceae > Spirogloea > Spirogloea muscicola. Next base: position 153,641 of record WELB01000166.1, on the reverse strand, counting down.
CCGGCCGGCGGCCCGCCTGCACACGCTGAACGACATGCAGCTGGCAACCGCCATGCTGACCCGGTGCATCGCGCAGCGGCCCCACTACCTGGCCCGCACCGTCCTTCCCTCACCGGCGGTGACGGCAGCGTATGAGGCCTTCGACACCGGCATTATGGCGGCCGCAGCCTCCCTCGTGCAGCACCCGGCGTTCCTCACCACCCAAGCTGCGCAGCTGCAGGCCAGCCTGCCGATCAGTCGTGGCGGCTTGGGATGCCGCTCAGTTGCCCGCGTCTGTGAGGCGGCCTTCCTGGGAAGCTGGGCGCAGGTGGCCGCCCCCATGTGTCAGAGGTTCCTCGTGCACGGACAACGCGCCCTGGAGCGGGCGGCAGCCGATGTGGAGACAGGCCAATTCCCCTTCCAAGTCGCCCTCCGCACTGCCCGCGACAGGCTCCTGCAGGTCCACCCCAACATGTCCGAGCAGACTGTTCCTTTCCGGCACCTCGCCCACACTCCAGACCTGCGGGCTCAGGCACGCTTCACGGCGTTGGTCGAGAAGGCGGCCTCCGACCAGGCGGTGGAGCTTCTCCCTCCGTCTGACGTTCGCGGGCGTGCTCGGCTTCTCTCCGCCTCTTCCCCTGGGGCGGCGGCGTGGCTCCAAGCGCTCCCACTCTATGCCGCACTTACCATGCCCGACGAGGTCTACCGGACGGCGGTGCATCGGCTCTTGGGGCTCCTCCCTCCCTGCCTTACAGGTGTCACACAGTGCGAGTGCGGCGCCCGGCACGCCGACCCTGCGGAGCTGGCCGCGCACATGCTCCGTTGCGCCCACGGAGGCGAGAGGACCGCTTCCCATGATCTTTTGCGCGATGGTATGCAGGGGGTGTTCATAGAGGCGGGCTTCAAGGTGGCGGTGGAGTGCTCCTCAGTCATGCCCATCCTGCGGGGCGAGGACGGCCGGTCGCACACCCGGCGCGCCGACCTGGTCGCTATCCTGCCCAGCGGCGGTCCCCGCATCATCACTGATGTGGTGACAACGGACAGCTACGACTCCGGCAACCCCACCAGGTCGGCGTCGTTTGCAGGGCATGCGGTCGGCCTGGCAGCCCGGGCAAAAGAGAAAAAATATGCCGATCACCCGGTCGGTGATGAGTTCGCGGCCCTGGCGATAGATGTTCACGGGGCCTTCGGCAGCCGCTGGCTGGATCTCCTCCAGCGGCTTGCTCGTCAGGCTATTGATCGGCGGTCGGGTCCGCCCGGGGCGCTGCCCGGCTTCAACGCCGCCGGGTCGCTCGCCCAGATCTTTCGCATGCGCTTGGCGGTATCGTTCCAGCGATCCCTTGCCCACGCTGTCCACACGCGCGCAGGACGCGCTCTGGCCGCGGCCTCCGGGTCTCGGCGGAGTGCCTCCTTCCCTGCCTCGAGCTACTCGGACCTGATGTTGCTCACTCGCGGGTACTGAGCTTCCCTAGTACGTTGTCGTGATTGGTAGAGTAGAGGAGTCCTTCCTCGGCTTCTCATTCTTCGGCTCTGGACATTGTCCATTCTTTTTGGGCTGGCTTTGCCAGCCCCTCTTTCTTTATGGGCGAGCCTTCTTTTTCTTCTCCTCAGGTCTGGCGTGGCGGGTCGCGGCCACGGCCCGCCACCCCGCGCGCGGCTCAGCCATCAGTTGGTCCCTTCGGGCCTTGCTAACCCCTTGCGAGTCACCAGCGTGCTGGTCGGAAGCCATTAGCCCAGGCTAATGGCTTCCGTGGTGGTGGTTTGGCTCCTCAGTATAGCTCGTCAGATATGCATGTGCTCACTCGGGGATATTAGTGTCCCCCTTAGCCAGCTCATTACCCAGTAAAAAGGACATTTGTAAGGCTAGATTTGGCCTCCCTTTCAATTTCATGTGCACTGCGCCCCTTCTCTCTTTCTCTTCTCCGAGTCCCGTTTGCGCACCTCGCCCACAACCTCCACCTGCGTGCTCAGGCGCGATACATGGCGCCGGCGGAGAAGGCAGCTTTCGACCAGGCTCCTGGCTCCAGGCTTTCGACCAGGCTCCAGGCGACCAGGCGACCAGGCTCCTTCTTCACTACGACCTCCGCGCGCCCGGGTCTTGTCGGCCTCCTTTCCAGGGGCGGCAGCGTGGTTGACAGCGCTCCCCACTTAAATTGCGGTGACCATGCCGGACGCTGTCTTCCGGACGGCTGTCCACCGGCTCCCTGGGCCTTCACCCGCCCTGCCTCGTTGGGTGATGCAGAGTGAGTGCGGAGCACGCAACGCCGACGCTGCGGGATAGGCTGCGCACATGCTTCGCTGTGCACACGGGGGGACCGAGTCCCACGACCTTCTGCGGGACGTGTACCTGAAGGCCGGCTACATCGTGGCCTTACAAAACACGTCTGTCATGCCCATCGTCTCAGGCTAATGCTTTGCACCAGAAAGCTGGGGGAGCTCTAGTTGGTGGCAGAAGAAAGGGCTCGCCCACCATAGAGAAGAGGGGCTGGCAAAGCCAGCCCAAAAAGAATGGACAATGTCCAAAGCCAAAGAAAGAGAAGGGCTTCGTATCTGCTATCTAGTATTCAGGCATCGATCAGCGACCTTGATGTTTTGACCCGTGGATACTGAGCGGGTCAATCTGATGTAGATCATGTAGGTCTTCAGATGTGCTTGCTTTTGTACTCGGTCATTTGGCCTTCGTTCGTTTCAAATACACGAGGTTTTCTCCTTTGGGCTGGCCTCTCACAGCCATAGCCGTCATTATGGAAGAAGCTGTTTCTTTCTGCAGCGTCAGCGTCAGCGGAGTGGCGGCCGCGGCAGGGTGGCGAGCCGCAGCCGCGCTGGCGGGCCCGCCGCTTACCCTCCAAGTGGCTCTCCCCATTGGGGGAGCCACGCCCGCGCGGTGGCAGGAAAACCCCGCAGCCAGCAGCGAGGCCTCCCCGCAACGGCCCAGGCCGTTGGCAATTGACATCCATGGGGCACTGGGCGCTCGGTGGCTTGAGCTACTTAACCAGCTCGCCCGCCTCGCAATCGCCCGTCGCTTCCATGGTGAGCCGGTAGGCTTTCCTGCAGCCGGGTCGCTGGCGCAAGTGTATCGCATGCGCTTGGCCGTCTCGCTGCAGAGGTCCATGGCCCGTGCGCTGCACCTTCGTGCCGGAAGAGCCCTAGCTGCTGCGTCTGGCTCTGTCCAGGGGACCCACTTCCAGGACCCTAGCATCTCTGATCTGCGGCTGCTCAGCAGGAATTCCTGAGTCATTCGTAGCTGCTTTGTTTCTTCTTGTGCTTGTTTTTCTTAGCGCTTCCCCTGGCTCCCTTCTCGTACTTTGTCCATTCTTTTTTGGGCTGGCTGTTCCAGCCCCTATCCTCAATGGGCGAGCTCTTTCTTCCCAGGCCCCCCCCGCCGGCGCCGCAGCACGCCCGGGCCGGCCAGTTGGGACCAGAGATGCCGGTTTCCTCTCTGTTTCCTCAATGGGCGAGCCCTTTCTTCCAGCCCCTATCCTCACTGGGCGAGCGCTTTCTCTGGTACCAGGCGTCGCTCTCACGACTTGCCAGCGCATGGCCGGGCACCCTCCTCTGCCGGCCTGTGCTCCGCTGAGGAACCCCCCCATGCACGGGCGCCGAGTTCCAGATCTGCCCCTGAGCAGCATTGTCACGGTGAGTCGCGGCGGTGTGAAGAAAGAGCTCGCCTGTTTGACGACGATCTCGGCTGGGGACCTCGGCGCGGCGAGACCCGCAGAGGGGCCACCAGTCCCCTCTGCCTGGCCCCCTTCTTCTTGGGCTTCTTGTACTCTGCTCATTCTTTTTTGGGCTGGCTGTTCCAGCCCCTGTCCTCAATGGGCGAGCTCTTTCTGCAGCCCCTCTCCAGCCCCTCTCCAGCCCCTATCCTCAATAGGCGAGCCCTTCTCTCTGCAGCTCAAGGCGGGCTGGAGGGGCTGTCATGAAATATCCCGTCGGTGGCTTATTCATGTCGGTCTGACAAGACATGTGAGGTGGCACGACACGCGGACGACTGAGACACGTCACCTATCCAATACTGTAAACCAGAATTCGCAAGCACAGCACCTCTAACTCAACTCAGGTCGCGTAAGTGTGGATTTGTCTTTGGAACTATCGATTGCACATCAACAGGCCAACCCCATCCTACAATCTCAACCACTCAAAAACCCGTGCGTATCTGCCGCTGGACCGTAGATTTGGTATCCGAGAGGCAGCCCCAGCCTACCGCCCGAAACCGCTCAAAAGGCCTCGAACAGAAGCCGAAAAGCCCTTAAAGCCCGCTCTGATGGGGATGACCCACCTTGACGAGCGAAGGCGGGACCGGCCAGGCTAGCGGCGGGTAAAGGTGAAAGGGTGAGGGAATAGCAATCCCAGGCTACACTGGCCTTGGGGATTAAGGGTGGAGGGGTAAGGTCGGAAATAGCGGTCTCAGGCTACACTGGCCTTGGGATCGAGGGTGGAGGGAGGAGCCAAATGGGCCGAAGGTCCTGCTCCAAAGAATACAGAACTATTCTTTCCGACCGAAGATAAGCGAGCGGAGGGCTGGGACCGAGTAGTTCACTCGGTCCAGTTTCCTTCTTTGAGCCGACTTGCCGCCACCGCCGCCGCTGTCGCCGCCGTCGCTGCTGTTGTCGTCGCTGCCATTGTCGCTGCCGTCGTCGCTGCTGCTGTCGTCGTCGCTGTCCCCGCCGCCGCCACCGCTGAACAACCAGCGGACATCGAGCGAGCGCTCCGGACGTGCCAGGAAGGCACGGGCTGGCGCGTTAGGTCGCTCTGCTTGAGGAGCCTTCTACCGGTGAACTCCGTTAAGCGGTACATAAACCGGTACTTTGACAAGACACACGTGATCTTGTTTTATCCCCATCCATTGTATTGACTGCATCTTCGTGAGCATTCTGTACTGACCTACGACCCTTCATTGGGCGTGAGACTGTTCGGTCCGAAGTCCCTTAATTGGGCGAGAGACTGTTCGGTCCGAAGTCCCTTAATTGGGCGTGATACTGTTCGGTTCGAAGTCCCTTCATTGGGCGTGATACTGTTCGGTCCGAAGTCCCTTCATTGGGCGTGATACTGGTTCTGTCCGAGCCCGTAGTAGGGCGTTCTCAATTCCGTTACTATTTCAAAGACCGATACCGACACTGAAACTGTTACGGTGATGGCTATTGGCCATCAGTTTCGGATCTAGTCCTTGCATCGCTATCATTGCTTGGTGTTTCGGCTGCCTCTTTACTTAAACTGGAAATCATCCGTCACAAGCTCCAGTTACCTTCTCATTCCGCTACTATTCTATCTATCTTATTCCAAAGCAAGTAATGCCCGACTTTCTCGTTTCCATTTCTTTTTACAATGTTTGGCGTTGCCGGTCACGTGGATTCAATGTTGTCACCTGCATTTCACACACATCTCTCCTATCGACGTCAACTAGCAACCGACACCATGTAGCACGACAGGGCGCCGGCAGCCGCGGCCCGGGCCCCTCCGGCCGCATCCGCATCCGCGCCCTTGGTGAGAGGGTCGGTCCCCACGCGACGCGCTCCGCGCGAGCGAGCTAGCACTCTACGAGCGTCGCTCGCTTGTGCCGGGCCGGGAGCTCGCCCTAGCTCCCTCTGGCCCTGACGCGACCGCGGGCCCGAGGCCTGCCTCGCCGCCGCTTGCAGTACGTCCCCGGTGCAGTCGGGGCGTTGCAGGTGGAAGTGTGCCAAAATTGGTAGTGGCCAGGTGCACATGTGCTTGTGCTCCTCAAACAGCAGGCTAGGAGGGTTGTTTGATCCTACACTCCATTGGGAAGATCAGAAGTTGTTGCAGCACATTGTACTATCAATTCTGTGCAAGACTTGCTGCCAATCAGGAGCTGACTTTACTGCTAGGCTCTGCATAAACAACTCTGGTCTTCTATGACTTAGTGAACCAACACAAGTAAGACAACTTGAATGTGGAATTTAAGAGGAAATGTTGCTCCACAGAGGAAGTATTCATGTATTTGAAACAAACGAACACAGAGGGCTGTCCATCATGGAAGAATAGACAAATGTCTGCTAAGACGCCCTGACCACACATCCCTCAGCAGAGTGCCAGGCAGCTCTTTCCACAGGCAGCTCCAGGTCCTTGCCGGCAGGGGGTACGCTTGCCCAGCTTTGTGACATCCTCGTGTCATCCGCATCCAGCGAGCCTGCAAGAGTTTGTAAGGAGGGGTCGGAGGAGGTCCCCTGCGTCGGCTTGACTGGCTCAGCAGGCTCAGCTGCTTCACCCTCCTTGGCCCTGGCCTGCAGCCGCAGGGCCCTCCAGCTGCGCGAGCAACATGTAACTAACACATGTTTACACATATTTGTGACACTTCTTCGACGAAGAATATCTAAGCTTAGTGGCCGCTATCTACTAGACAGCCACTCAGGACCCCCCAGTCAGCGACTGGAAAGTCAGAACACTAGCAGCAGGCAAAGCATCAACATGCCAAGATCCAGAGGTGGCAGCCAAGGTGTGGCCTGCCGCAGATACCTCTTCAGATAGAACCAGATCATTAGCAACTTGTGACAAAGTCTGCTGCATTTTCTGAAACACACACTCACAGGATGGCCAATGCTACGCTGATACCACCGATGCTACGACCATTCAAGGGTCAGGGTCGCTCGAGGCCAACTGGCACACATGGCTTGGGTTCGTCCCAGGCCCGTTAGCATCATCCGCATGCATCATCCTCGGAGGCTGACAATGCAGACAGCTCCGAAATCCCGTCACCTGGCAGAGGACCTCTGCAAAGACTTTGTGGCTAATTGCAGGTTCTCACGGCCAGCTGCGAGTGCAGATGGCTTGACAGGAGGGGTCGTGAGCGGAGAACGCTGGATGGTGCAATGCGCTATGCCTTTGTCGCCGGAGGCCTGAAGCATGGGGTGGTAGAAGAGCGAGAGCGTGCGCAGACCAGAGGGGGACGGCGGGTGCTGCAGCTGCTCCAGCTCCGCCCAGAGCCCATCGAGCGCGGGCGCCAATAGCTTCTGGTGCGGCATCGCAATGGCCACAGCCGCGTGGGGCCGACGCCCGCGGCAGCTTGGCCCAGCGCCGGGGGCTGCAGAGGCGCCGGCGGCGCTGTTAGAGGAAGCGGCGGGGGGAGCGAAGCGGCCGCGGCAATAGTTGGCGTCGTTCGCGCGGGCGGCAGCGCGACGAGGCCGGGCGGGGCCGAGGCAGCAAGCCGGCGGGGGGGGGAGGAGGATAGACAATATCCGAAGGCGTGGTCGTTGAGGCTTTCTCATAGGTACTGGTAGCCCTGGCACATTGATTGGTGCCATAGCACTTGAGGGCCTGCAACACAGCGAGGCATGAACCTCTTCAGATGTCTCCGTATTATGTAGCATTGTTTAGTCTGCACTCGACTCTGCCTGAACAATGTATTGGCTTGAATTGGCCTCCCTTTCAATTCATGCGCCCCGCGCGCCTTCTCTCTCTTCAGATAGAACCAGATGACTAGCAATTTGTATCAAACTCTGCTGCATCTTCTGCAACACACACCCACAGGATGGACAATGCTACTCAAATACCACCGATGCTAAGACCATCCAAGGGTCAGGGTAGCTCAAGGTCAAGGTCGCTCAAGGCCAACTGGCACACATGGCTTGGGTTCGTCCCAGGCCCGTTAGCATCATCCGCATGCATCATCCTCGGAGGCTGACAATGCAGACAGCTCCGAAACCCCGTCACCTGGCAGAGGACCTCTGCAAAGACTTTGTGGCTAATTGCAGGTTCTCACGGCCAGCTGCGAGTGCAGATGGCTTGACAGCAGGGGTCGTGAGCGGAGAAGGCTGGATGGTGCAATGCGCTATGCCTTGTCGCAGGAGGCCTGAAGCATGGGGTGGTGGGAGCGAGCTTTCGCAGACCTGAGAGCTGCTCCGGCTCCGCCAACAGCCGCTGTGGCGGCATCGGGATGGCCATGGCTGGCGTAATTCGCGCGAGCAGCAGCGCGACGAGGCCGGGCGGACCCAGCTGCAGCAAGCCCGGGGGGGGGGGTGGGGCAGTTTATACACAATATCCGAAGGCGTGGTCGTTGAGGCTTTCTCATATCAGCAGCCGCTTTTCTTTTTTTTTCTCATAGGTACTGGTAGCCCTGGCACATTGATTGGTGCCACAGCACTTGAGGGCCTGCAACACAGCGAGGCATGAACCTCTTCAGATAGAACCAGATGCTTAGCAACTTGTATCAATCTCTGCTGCATCTTCTGCAACACACACCCACAGGATGGACAATGCTACTCTGATACCACCGATGCTAAGACCATTCAAGGGTCAGGGTAGCTCAAGGCCAAGGTCGAAAAGGTGCCGAAAAGGGAAAAGCACACACCAGGACGTGGAAGGATCAGAGAATGAACGGAGCCCGAGAAGCATTCCGACGAGACCCAGATGCAGCCGCCATCGCGCGGCCTTCAAACGGCGGTTGGCGGTGGCGGTGGCGGTGGCGGGCCGCCACCGCCGGGGCGCCACCGCCGGCGCGGGCGGAAAGTTGGAAAGTTGGGCCCCCGCGGGCGGCAGAGGCCCCAGCTTCTCGGCCTTTTCTGGGCTGGCCCATCACAGCCCATCACTTATGGTGTGGCGACTGTGGCTAGCCACCAGCGCCCCAGAGAGAAGGCGCGCGCGGTGCGCATGATATTGAAAGGGAGGCCAATTCCAGCCTTACAAATGTCCTGTTGTTGACTGGGTAATGAGCTGGCTAAGGGGGACACAAAGTGCTCCAGAGCGCCCCCACAGCCATAGCCCCCCGTCGGCCCGCACTTGGCATCCCTCCACGCCCGCGCCCGCGCCCACCACGATGCGCGACACCAGCGTCGCCGGCTCCGCGGTCACCAGCACCACCAGCGCGCCGCGCCGCGCCGACGACGACCCCTCCAAGGCCACCTCCAAGGCCTACGATCCCGCCTCCGACGCCCTCCCCGCCCGCCCCTCCGACCCCCTCCTGGCACGCCCCCCGCCTCTCTGCCCCCCATCTCGGCTGATTGCCTTTCCCTTTAGCTACTTTAGATGTGCTAGTGAACTAGCTATTCTAGTGACTACCTTTCGCTCCCACGACCCGCGCTGCCCTGCCTGCAACGCTGCACTGCTGACGGGCTGCTCCCCGCCGGCAGGTGCTGTACCACGTCATCAAGACGATCGGTGACGGCCTCCTGCGCCAGTGGCAGACGCCCAGCACCAACTGGCAGAAGGCCAAGAACCTGCGCCTGCTCCTCCTGCAGGCCTCCTGTGACGTCCACCTCGCACTCCTCAAGCTCTCCGAGCGCATTCCCCAATTCCCACCCCTTGTGGAAGAAGAGCTGGAGGGATTCGTCGGCGCCATCCATGTTGCTCGGAGCACCTGCCAGGGCGTGATGACGGTGACTCTTGCTGACCGAGGTCCCTCCTTGTGGCATGCCTAGATTGCGACACGCCTGCTCCTGTGCTCAGTGCGCTCTTGCACAGAGAGCACTCCCTTGTCTTGCTACTTTAGCCCGAGTCTGGCTAGCCCAGTCCCCTGACGGAAGAGGGAGGAGAGTGGCACTGCTAAGGCTTTCACTGTGGAGCCTGAGCGATCTTCCGACGAGCACAGTCTTTGGCAGTGAGCACGATGTGATTGACTGTACGCCCCAATTGACAACCTGAGCTTACAGGCTGTAAGCTCTGCGTCTCCTGAATGTGCAGGCTTGGGTCCCTGCCGCACTTCACTATCCGTCGCCACTGAGTGCTGCTCAGGCTGACTTCTCTGAGAAGCATAAGGGCGTTCTGAAGCAGATCTCTAAGTCACTTGAAGAGCACAAGTTGGAGAGCAAATACAGAGCAAGAGTTGAAGAGCAAAAGTAGCTCCGGACAGGTCGGTGGTCGATCCAAAACCCCAATACATTGTGGTAGCGGTTGTTTCGTCGAGCTATTCATGCTGGAGAGAAACAAGCCAGAGCTTAGCAGCTCTGAGCTGATCATGACTGGGACTGTTCTGTATGTCGCGGTTGCTCTCAGGTTGTACCATTTGCGCCTCTCAATTTGCTCCAGCAAACCCAGGCGTTCGCCGTGCAACCCCATGCCTCGCTGTGTTGCAGGCCCTCAAGTGCTGTGGCACCAATCAATGTGCCAGGGCTACCACTACCTATGAGAAAGCCTCAACAGACACACCCACAAGCATGAGGCTTCTTGTTGATTACAGTGCTTGGTGGTTATGCTGGATTCTGTCAAGTGTATTCAGATTTCAGGTAACGATCCATATGGTCGGAATGCAATGCCACGGGAGAGAAAGATTGACGGATGCTCGGAGAAGCTACCTATACATCACCAGTGGGGCGAAGGGGGAAGTGCTTCGCTTCCCTGCGTTAGTGAAAGACGCTATTGAATTCGTGGCGCAAGATTGTGCGGAGCTGGCATGGAAGCCCGCAAGGGAGACTGTGATGGAAGGCGACATTTGCTAGGCTCCTGTTAGTGAGAGACCTCATTGCTCGTAAAAATGGCTGTGAGTCGCCTAGTAAGCCACTTTGTGCTTTGCCCTTTGAAGTGAATGGTCTGGCGGGCAGCAGGCAGAACAGCAGGCCAGTAGGCTTAGGCCTCGCACCAAGTCCTTAACAGGAGATGGACCCAAACTATCAAGGATGTCACAGCCATACTTCCCGAATCTCAGCTGGACGGGACATGCGAGTGCCTTGACGGCCAAAGCTTTGTGAATTATCCTGGCGACCTGCGGGTAGGGGCAATGGTGCAAAACACTGACATTGCAGCTGCTAATATGGTTGTACAGGTTCAAGGAAATACAGCACGCCAACTCAGGTGTAACACAGTAGCATCAACCACAAAAAATATCTTGCTCTTCCTTCCGGCCAATATACAACCTACAACCTGCTCTAATACGTTGTATGAAGAGGACGAGAGAAGTTTCGAGTAGAGGTGGCTTTGAAAGGGCCAGCTTAGAAGAGGAGAAAGTCTAGGGGGGAGCCTCAAGACGACAAGGCCAACCACTCAGCACAAAGTGGCTAGTAAGCATGACTGGTCGGTGATCCCTAGTCAACAGCCGCAAGTCAGAATGCCAGCCGCATGAAAAGTGAGGCCTGCCTATCTCCTGAGGCAGCAGCCACGGCCAGCACACAAAAGCCTGGCATCACTGCAGCATAACGGAGAGCATTGCAGCTCAAATAAGAGACGCATTGAGTACACCAGGGCCAACAAGCAGGTTCAATGATATCTGGCTGCTCACCCTGCTGCTCACCTGCTGGCCTTGCCTTCGGGCCACCGCTGGTTGGCAAGTTGGCGGTGGAGGTTGAGCAAGCAAGCCCCAAAAGAAAGAAAAGCCCCGTGGAAGTATTTGGCAAATGGAGCAAACTCCTGTCCTACAGATGGTTGAAGTACTCCAGCTGCTCAGGCCGCCACTTTATCGACCATGCCTTCGTGGCTGAGGGAAGGGGACACTGATTTGCTGCAGTCAAGAGCTTTTCTTGTGACTACATCAGCAGTGATGCGTGGGCCACCACTAGGCGTAATGGCGACTAGGTCGGCAGCGATTGTGTGGACCCTGTTGGCCTGAATCTGGATAGGCGTGATAGACATCTTCTCTGAAGAGGACTGCAATGCCGAAATACCGAGTCTGAGGAGGTCGTGGGTGGTCACTTCTCCGCTCCATCCGCACAGCGGGAGTATGTGCGCAGCCAGGTCTGCCAAATCCATATTCTGCTCTGCGCACTCGCACTGCACCATGCTAATGAGACAGGGCGCAAAAAGACCATGAGGTGGTGGACGGTTGTCCAGAAGGCCTTGACCATCACCCGCAATGTAGCATACATAGGGAGTGCAATCAACCATGCCGCCGCTCCATGAGAACACACCGCAACCGGGCACACACGTGCAGGTCGGTATGAGCTGCAGAGAAAAGTCAATGGCCACCTTCTCCGTCTCAATCGTGTAGCGAGCCTGCGCACTCTGGTCGGTGGTCCATGCAAGGTGGACAAAGGGGACTGCTGGCTTCACCATGTCCATCCGGGTGGTCTACCAGCAGCAGATTGTAGGCCAAGCTAGGGCCATCAGGAAGGGCAGCCTGCCAGTCTCCCATTCACTGCCACCCAGGGGCACCTGCTCAAGTGGTTTAGGGTTTAGGGTTTAGGGTTTAGGGTTTAGGGTTTAGGGTTTAGGGTTTAGGGTTTAGGGTTTAGGGTTTAGGGTTTAGGGTTTAGGGTTTAGGGTTTAGGGTTTAGGGTTTAGGGTTTAGGGTTTAGGGTTTAGGGTTTAGGGTTTAGGGTTTAGGGTTTAGGGTTTAGGGTTTAGGGTTTAGGGTTTAGGGTTTAGGGTTTAGGGTTTAGGGTTTAGGGTTTAGGGTTTAGGGTTTAGGGTTTAGGGTTTAGGGTTTAGGGTTTAGGGTTTAGGGTTTAGGGTTTAGGGTTTAGGGTTTAGGGTTTAGGGTTTAGGGTTTAGGGTTTAGGGTTTAGGGTTTAGGGTTTAGGGTTTAGGGTTTAGGGTTTAGGGTTTAGGGTTTAGGGTTTAGGGTTTAGGGTTTAGGGTTTAGGGTTTAGGGTTTAGGGTTTAGGGTTTAGGGTTTAGGGTTTAGGGTT
>WELB01000166.1:106230-117053 GCA_009602725.1 Spirogloea muscicola | reverse complement strand
GGCGGCGGCGGCCCCGGCCCTGCGCCCGGCCGCCTCCGCGTTCCCTCCGCATCCGCGGAGGCCTCGCCGTCGCCGGGGCTGTCCAGCTGCAGCGGCGCGGACGACAGCCATGCCACGCGGTCCGACGGCAGCGACGGCCTCAAGAAGGTGCGTGCGCTCACCCGTCGCCAGCAGCACCCTCCCAGCCCACTGCCTCACAGTGGCGCTCGGCCGCTTGCAATGCCGCACTGCTCAGCGGGCTCGACACCGTCCGCTTGATAAGCGTACGCATGGCCGCGGGCGGTGACGCAATGGTGACAGGGTCTGTGGACGCCCGAGGAGGACGATCTCCTGGCGCAGACCGTAAGCGTGCACAAGGATGGCAACTGGTCCACCATCGCCATCAAGTCTGGCCTGCGGAGGTAAGCGGCCACCGCTTTCTGAACCAGGTTGCTTGGGGCGGGCCTAAGTGCCCTGAAGGCATTGGCACTCGAGCGCTGTGGGTGGACTTGGGAGCCTACCCTGACGGCTGCTCCAGCTTTGTACAAAGCTGGTCTTTTGCGAGTTTTGTAGCTTCAATTAGTTGGCAGCCGAGGTGCAGTGAGCTTCCAGTGTGCAAAGCAAGTTGTTGAACTTTCTGATTGCCCTGGTCCACATAAGCGTGCTGTGTTCTACTGTCGTAGAACACAGGAGTGGGACATACTGGGCAGCTTGGTCCTCACTGTCGCAAGACAGTACCGTGCGTCAATGACAAGCATCAATCTTCTCTCTTGAACATTCTTGATGATGAGCAAAGAGCTAGCGGATCTGCTAGTGTACTGCAGAGACATCCTGAACAGAGAATGATATGTGCGGTGCAGGAGCGGGAAAAGTTGCCGCCTTCGGTTTGTGAAACACCTGAGCTCAAAAGTGAAAAACGGACCGCTGGACTTGACGGAGCAGCAAGTTGTTATCGAACTCCAGGTTTGCTTCCTCCGCACCCACCGAATCCCCTTGGGCGCCCAAAATGAAATTACAGCCTACTCTACCTTACGCTGCACAGCTGCTGTGCGTTGAGCTTGTGGTAAGCGCAGCCGCATGCGGGACGTCTAGCTCCTGGACCAGCCGTTTGAATGGCTCCTTGTCTCTATTGGAGACTAATCACTCAAGTGGGCTGTGGGACCGCAGAAAGAGTACGGCAACAAGTGGGCAGAAATAGCGCGTAGCCTACCTGGTCGATCCGACAACACGATCAAGAACTTCTGGAACTCGTACTGCAAGCGCGCTGCCCGGCAGGCTGCTCAGCAGGCCAGCGCCAAGCAGCAGCAAGCTTTGGCTACGCCAGGCCTGCCTCTGCCGGAGACCCCTCTCGCCGGTGGCCTGCTGCAGCGAGCCGCCTTCTCACATTCGGTCCATCACCACCACCACAGGAGTGGCACTTCTTCTGCAGCAGTGGCCGCGACAAGCTTGCAGCAGGGCCTTGCGAGAGCCTTTACTCCTGCCCCCACGAGTAGCCTGCAGCAACACGACGAGGGCTCGGAGCTGGTCTTCCCGCAGCTCGAGGGGCCCAGTCCCCGCTACCTCCAAGAGGGGACTCCCAGCTTCAACTCCCAACCATACTTGGTGGCGAGGCGCCTCTCCGGTCCTCATACAGGGCTGATACCCCCCTCCATGGCGGCAACACCTTCTGCAGGGTCGCTAGCGCCTCCTCCTCTGCCCTCCAGCAATGTCCAAGGGTCTGGCAGGTGCCATTAACTGCCTACGCTTTGCTCGATCCTGACTTCCTCTGCTTTCCATTGATGCCTGCAGTAGGCAGAGCTTTGCATTCTGTGCTCATATCACATGATAGTGTCGCATGCATTGATATTATAAAACGAGATACGAGCCTGCCCTTTGCTACCCCTCAGCTAAAAGCCAGGTTATGTAGGACGAGCTATCCTCTGCTATATAGTGATCGGTGCTTCGGATCCACAGTCCAATAATGGCACCCGAAAACTGCAGGCTTCTTAACAAACCTGCCGTGGCTGCGCAGTGGAGTGCTAGCTGCAGCAATGTGGAAGCCCGTCAGTGCACAGCAGCCCCAGCAGTCCCGACCTCCACAGCAGCTCCCGACGGGCCCGACGCAGCATGTGTGGGAGCCCATGAGCGGCACTGCCTGGCAGGCGACGCCGACGAGCCCTGAGCACCTTCTTGAGGGCAGCCTCCAGGAGCTAAGCTGGTCATCGCACCTCCTGAACTACCTGAGCACCCGCAGTCCGATGAGCCCAGCGCCATCGCCAATGCTGCCGGCAGCCGGGCCAGTGCTGCCGATGCCTCCGCCGCTGCCACTGCTCGTGGGGAACTACCGGCTCGAAGAGCTGGAGGCCATCACGACGCCGCGAAGCGCTACCTGGCCATGCCCGTCGTCCGGCAGCGTCAGCAGCTCCTCGACCCCCACGACGGCCCAGCCCGGCAGGGCGGCGGAGAGCTCGCAGGCGGCAACACCGATGAGCCTGTACCAGCAGCGGACTCACGACAGAGAGGGCATCTCCGTTGCAGTGCCTCCCAGCTCCCTGGAGTCCCAGCTCCTCGCCCAGCAAGGGCTGGCCGAAGGCGGCAACGGCAGCGGCGCAGGGCTCCCTGGCTCAGCCTTCACGCTGCTGGATGGATCGCCGTCGCCAGGCCTGGCGACGATGTTGTGCAGCCCATCGATGCTCATATGGGAGCCCGGGAACCTGCTGCAGCTGAGCCCCCACCTGGACTTCCAACTGCAGGCCCTCCCAGACCTCCAGCATCTCCCCACCGAGCAGACAATGCAGCCGTTGCAGCACCCACTCCTCTTCCCCAAGCCGCACCAGCAACTACGTCCACCCAGCTCATCGTGATTACTGCGGTTTTGTCGAGGGGTTCCAGCGGGCCCCAACACCTGGCTAACTGCGAGCCTCCTCAGTGTGGCCTTGCGCAGACCTGCTATGCACAGGTCCTTTCTTGGAGAACTAGGTAGTCAGTCACATGCAGGAGGACACCTTGTGGGCCCATCTTAGACTTGCTTGTGCAGGAAGTTGACTTGTTGTCATCGTGCAAGCCTTGGCTTTCTCCATGCTTGCACTATGACAACAACGACAAGAAGCGCTGAGCGCTGCCCACACCATTCCCCTGCCCCAGACAACCTAGTACTACTTGTAGTCCACCGCTGGCCATTGTCAGCGAGTCATGCCTTCTTCCAGTGCCGAATTCATTCATTTCTCAATTCATATCTCAACAGCTGGTTGGTGCCATGCTCTGCTGGCATGAGAGTGAAACAATGAGTTGTTTGGCAGATGTCCCTAGCAAAATTGGAATCATAATGAATGGATGAGAAGCGGCATAAGCCTGCCCATGAATTGCGGTGCTGCTCGCAAGTTGCTCATGTATAGCAAGAGGAGATAGGAGGATGTCATGAGATGCTGCCCTCCAGTGTAAGCAGTTGCAAGTGTCAATCAATTGTCCACCTCCTTGGTAAAATATTTCTTGGCCTGTACAGCCAAAGGATATTCCTTGTCGAGAACTTGCTCAGCAGTGGGCATGATCACAAAGCAGCATCACAACAGCATCACAAGATATCTCACTCATTGCAGCAGTGGGACACAGTGGGGACATGGAACTGCGAGATGGTTGCAGAAAATGGCTGATTGCCGACTGCTGAGCAACAACAGAGGAGGCCAGCACACCTGCTCAAGCGTAAGGAACATGATGACATTCCAGGACCCAAGGCGGCCAAAATTGGGGATGAAGCCTTTGTAAAAAGCACCAAGGCCCTGGTTGTTGAAGACAAATAAAAGCATGAAGTCAGGCATGACAAATGCTATGTGAAGGAAGGGAAACATGCACACTGTCAGCTTAGGTGGCGCAGCACTAACATCGTTAGCAAATGTCTTCACGAAGCAGTCAATGGTGCCCTTATACTGGCCAACTGAGTCGCCCATCACCCTCGACTTCACCTGCAGCAGCAGCACCAGACAGGCCCCCATAGGCATCAAGCTTATAAGAGAGGGACCACGGCAAGGCACACTTAACACTTTCAATGCAATTTGATGAGAACATTAAGCGCCAAGAAGCTGTAAACGAATTGAGGCCATATGCAACTTCACCACATCTACTGGCGAGCCGATGCAGACGGCAAAGAAGCCAGCCCCAAGCCCGGAGATGAGGTGCGTGACAATGTTGTCTTCAAATCCTGGCAGCTTCAGTAGCGACTGCAGAGACTCATCACAGACTTAGGTGTGAGTGTCCAGCGAGCAGCGCAGCAACAGCAGCCTCAGAGCAGAAGGCTATGATAAGCGAGGAACAGTTGCAGTCTATCTGTTGTCTTCCTGGTTGATTTCTCATGAGGAGCCCCTGACCTGCTTGATCTGGTCGTATGACGCCAGCTCCGCCGCATTCACAATCGCATTGCGAGCGACATTGGGTCCCAGGCCTGTCCACAGCTTCGCCACTCCTTCCTGTGCTTGCAGGATACGATGCGCAATAGTCAGACATGCGCGCACTTGTTAGACTCACCCTCTGACACCACATAGCTGCACTAGCTACTTTACCGGCTGCAGCAACTGCAGCAGCTCAGGTGGGCGCGCAGGACAGCTGCCTAAGGACAGGCGATTGTCAACTAGCTGCAGACAAGCTTGTTGGTGCTCAGCTCGCCCCCATCGCTAACCTGCCGGATGATGGTAGCGTATGCATTCATGGCGCCTGAGTAGCGCCGGGGAGTGCCGGGCGGCAGCCGGCCCTCCGACTGCAGGCGCACCTTGACCAGGTCCGTGGGGCTGGCCACTGTGATGCCGAGCGCGCCTGCCAGGCTTAACGGACAAAGTTAGCCAAACCTTTGCCATCACACACAAGACCCAGTAGAGCTACAACCCCAGTCGTCACTTGACAAACCAAGCGATCGCGTTAAAAGTCGAGACTCACAGCAGCGTATGCACCGCTGAACCCAAATCCTAAACCCTCGTGCAGATCGCTCAGAGCGTCTGGCGAGCCGCACCTGTAGTGAGCGCAGCGGCGACCTTCTTGTACAGGGGGACGTCGCCCTGGTGGTCCTTGCCAACGATCACGGCCTTGACCTGCGCACGACGGTCTAACACCAAAGTCAGGGTCCACCTACAGCGCAGCCGGCGCTGCTGCTGCTGATGCTCCAGCTTCTGCTAGTTAAGTGGGGCACTGAATGAGGCAAAACATGATATAGGTAACCAGAGTTTGTGTTCTCCTGAATTTTCGTCTAGATGTCCAAATACTGTGTATAATAATATAGTGGGCAATCCGCCGCCCTGGCGCACCGGCTCGTAGAGGCCGATGCGGAGGCCGCCGAAGAGGATCTGGCGGTGCAGGCCAGGGACGAGGCCCTTCCAGAGCGCCGCGGTGCCTTCCTCGCGCGCAATCGTGGCCATGGTGCCCAGCATGCCGCGGTACTTGGCCGCGGCGGCGGCGCCGCCGCCGCCGCCGCCGCTGGCCAGCGCCTTGCCCTGCAGCTGCAGCCGCACCTTGGCGGTGTCGATGGGCAGCGTGCACACCTGCGCCACGAGAACCGGCGGCCCGGCGTCAGTTGCAGCAGCGGCAGCAGAAGCTGGCCCACGGAGGACAGGCCCCGCCCACGGCGGCGGCGGCGGCGGCAGCGAAGGCGGCGGCAGCGGCGAAGGTGGCAGTGGTTTCGGGCCCTGGGGTAGGGCTAGGGTTAGCGGCGGCNCGCGGGCGCGCCGGGTGCCGCCGCCATGGCCAGGGCCAGCCGCGGCTTTCGCCGCCTGCCTCGTGGCCGGCGGCGCGGGCCACCTCGGACAGGACCCCTGTGAGGGGCGCGGACGACGGGCCGACGGGCGCCCGACGTGACGAGCTCCACGTTGCGGCGCCGAGGCGGACGAGCTACACCCCGACGTCTGCCTTCCATGGCTGCCTGCACGACTCTCCCACAGCGTGACAGCAGCAAGTGCCAGAGCCGCTCGGATCCAGGAGGTCGGTCTCAGAAGCATTTTCCACGTGAACCTGCTGCCGGGCGTCTCGTCAGAAAGTCGAAGTGGCACTTGTGAGTGCTTTGCATGGCTCCCACTTTCACTAGCATTGCGCCGACCCATTCGTATTGCAGCCCAAGGCACAATTCAGCCAATGTCCAGTATCACTTTGAAGAGCCATTGTGCTACTATTTCACCAGTTATTGACCTCTCCTTCCCGCAATCATGGGCAGCAGTGACTGCTATTCCAACGTTGATGCTGCTGCTTTTGTTTGGCAAGCTCCCCCCTTGACTTTCAACGTGTCCTCTCCTCACCGTGTGTTGCATTCAACTTCTCAGACTTGCCTGTGTTTCTTTTTGGTGGTCCCACTGGCGTAGCCTGTGCCACAATGGCACCCACGATGTCTCACGCCTCGCAGCAGGCGTGCCCCACCCGAGCGGCCGCGATCTTTCGTGTCTTACCCGTAGACGTCGGTGGCATAAACCAGCACTGGTCAGCCTCCCGTACCCACCTTGGAAGACAGAACGACGCTTCCAGGAGGAGGATAAAGAACGTGCCCGCCCATAGAGAAGAGGGGCTGGCAAAGCCAACCCAAAAAGAAAGGACAATGTTCAAAGCCAAAATAAGAAGTGGAGGAGGGGTCGCCCACGCCACCAGTCAAGCTGGCCGCGCTTGCTCTTCCAGGAGAGGGCGGCGGCTGGGAAGTGAAGTAAAGTGAAGCAAAGTGTTACCCAATAAGAGAAAGGGCTCGCCCATTAAGGATAGGGGCTGGACCCACCAAGGACGTGGAAGCACTCAGCGCTCCCCACGCTTGACCCACGGCAGGGGCATATGAGTGGGTCACTCACCACTCGTTTGCAATGCCATGCCGGCAGCAGGACCTCTGCATGGCCCTCCATTTCGGCTCGGTCGCTCGAGCTCCGCACCGGCAAGCGCGCATTGCAGTGTCCCGACGCGACAACCGGGAGCAGGCCGATTGCAAAGCGGCCGGCTGTCTCGCCCCAGTGTGTCGCATGCGCCTGTTAGTATCGCTGCAGCGATCGATGGCACACGCATTGCATCTGCAAGCCGGTCGCGCTTCGGCTGCAGTCTCAGGCTATGGCCAGGGGACCCGCTACTCAGAGACTAATTCCTTTAGCTGCGGTTACTCAACAGGGGATACTGAGCACCCAGTGGCCACTTGAGTCACTTTGTGCTTTCACGCTTTTCTGGCCCCTTCGAAATTTGTTCAATCTCTTTTCTGGGCTGGCCAATCACAGCCATCGCCCTTCACTGGAAGCATCCTTCTTCTTCCCCTTAAGAAAGCCATCTTTTGCGAGGTTGCATATATGGATGAAGAGCCAATCTTGAAGCTAGTGGCCCGAGAAAGGGGAATATCTCAAACTCCGCAGACTGTGTTCTTACTGATGATGAACATTGAGGATGACCCTACAAGCCTTTGCAGCTCAGCTTCGTCCTGCAGAGGCGACGTCGAAAGCATTCTGACCAAGCACCACCTGATCATCTTACACAAAGGTAGGTGCGGCTTCTATCTCTGACCTGTTGCGTAGGGAATTTTCAAGAATCTCAAGTAACCTGAATCGACCGTCGGAAGTTGAACACCGGGTTTTGTTGCAAGCTTGTCAGCTTGCAATTTCTGATTGGTACGGCTTCTATATATAGTCTTCTTAGCGAATTCTCAAGAATCTCAAGTAATGCCTGGATGAACCTTTGGAAGTTCAGCACCAGAAATATTGCATGCTTGTCAACATGCAAATCATGATTGGCTTTGACAGCGTGACTGATTTCAAGATCCAAGTTTCATGATACAGATCCACCTGATGTTGGATTCATTGCTACCTCCAATGATCAACATCAATAGCATCATCTAACAAACCATCTGTCATTGCAAGTTATTGGCAATGCACACGTCGCCCTCTATTTTTCACGGTCGTCTGGTAAACTATCCGTCACCTTATATTGGCATGGCACGAGTCGCCCTTCATCCTCGAAGGTCATCACCCCAGTCCCACTTCCAAGGAAGCCAGCTAGGCATGTGATGGTGCAGTCCAGCAGGCATTAGGCCACCTTTCTCGCCCAAGCGTCCTGCAAAGTGGTGCTGGAGCGGCCATGTTATTGCTCATAAACTCGACAAGAAACCTGCCTCAACCCTGATGGCCAGGAATATCTACCTTGGACTGCACTTGTCTAATGCTTGACACACACCAGGCACCAAAGACATCGGCAGCTAAAACTGCCCACTGGCGCCGCTTGTGCGACACAAATTGCTCACCCTGTGGGTAGAGTACTTGGAAGCCAGGCTTACTGATAGCCAACATCATACTTGGCGCGCTTCACAGGATCTCGCAGGACCTGATACGCAGCCGAGATGCGCTTGAAGCGCTCCTCTGCAAGGTGCTTGGCAGCCGGTTCGCTCTGCCGGTCCGGGTGCCACTCCAGCGCCAGCCGTCGGAATGCAACCTTCACCTCCTCCGCTGACGCTGCACGTCCGCGGCCCTCAAGCCCCAGTTCACGATAGTATCCTGCCGCATCTCCTGCCATGCCGCCAGGCTGCTGTCGCTGTTGCTGCCGCTGCTGCTGCTGCTGCTGCCGCCTGGCGTTACCAAAATCTTGGTACTGCTGCTGCTGCTGCTGCTGCCGCCTGGCGTTACCAAAATCTTGGTACTGCTGCTGCTGCTGCTGCTGTGCCCTCTCGAAGCTGCCGCCGGAGGTGCCGGAGCTGCCCGGAAAACCGCCGGCGGCTTGCCAGAAGACGCCCTCGAAGTTGCGCGACATTTCCTCAAAAGCTTCCTGCGGGTTTTGATGGAAGCGCCATTGCTCGTACCTGCGCAACGCAACCGAGCATTGAACCCACC
This sequence comes from Spirogloea muscicola, assembly GCA_009602725.1. Taxonomy (NCBI): domain Eukaryota; kingdom Viridiplantae; phylum Streptophyta; class Zygnematophyceae; order Spirogloeales; family Spirogloeaceae; genus Spirogloea; species Spirogloea muscicola. The sequence goes on along the minus strand of WELB01000166.1, from coordinate 108,285 downwards.
CATTAGGGGCCTCTACCATAAAAGGACCGAGAAACCACTAAATTCTTCAATGCTCTTCCACTGCAAGCCATGGTACCTACTCCTGAGATATACATGCTAATATCTTATCAACATCGCGAGTAGGTGAGCACCGTTGGCGGCGCTCCTGCTCTGCACGGCGCTCAGCATAGTCCTGCTCTGCCTCGGCAGAGCTGCCACCGGCCTCCATGGCCTCGGCCGCGCGCTCGCGCAGACGCTGCCACTCGCTGAGCAGCATGCGCAGCCAGGGCAACCAGCGGGCGGCGGCCGCAGCCAGCGCCGCCGCGGCGCCAAGCGTGACCAGCCACGCACCGGAGAACGTCGGCCCATGCCCGCCTACAGCCTGTATGCCGGCCCCGGCGGCTGCAAGTGCCGTCGCCGCAAGGCCCGCCACCTTGACCGTCGAATATTGACGCTCGCCACCCACCTCTCCTGTCACGCCACTGACAATCGCCTGAAACGGCCGCCCACTGTACACATAGTCTATGATGTAAGCGGGAAGGTATACCGCCTGAGAGACCACAATGTGCAACAAGAGACATTAGAAGCACTTTCTCAACGAAAAGTGAACCACAACTTGCATGTACCTGAAGGGTTCCTGGGTGGCGCTTGCTCACCTGAGAGGATACGTCGCCGAAGCGCAGGCGCAACTCCAGGCTGCTCACCCTATCGGCTCGGTAAGCCTGGCCGCAAAAGCGGGCAGGCATGATGACAGCGCGCGAAGGCCTTAGCAGAACTAGTCTTGCGAAGCAAGCGCACCCCGCCCCAGCATCTTGCTGCAGCTAAATTACTTACTTGACGGAGGTACTCCGTAGCAGCCTGTGATTCAAGCGCCTGCAGCCGCGTCTTGAGGCGTGCCCATGCGACCTCCCTGCACAGCAGCCGCCCATAGCCGAGGTTGACATTCAGTGCCTGCCACCATGTCACCACTTGGGTCCTGGGCTGAGAGCAGGATCTGTTAGGGACCTTCGCGTGGTGAAGGCGTCGAGCTCCCGGCCATGATGCAGCATGGCCGCCGTCAATGGCCTGGCGTCCGCCACATGTGGGCCGCGAAGGGGGTCCATGGAGGCCCGTCGGTACCTGCGCTGTATCAATGGCAGCCCCGCACGTCGACCGTCAGCTGGGAAACCCTAAACCCCTGAACCTCACGCCCTGACCCTGACCTACCATCTGCTGTCGTTCCGGTAGCATGAGCAGCAGGCGAGGGTCGCATGGCCACCTGGAGGATGCGTATATCTGCATCTCAGGGTCGGCAGCGGTGCGGCGCGTGTGCCTTGCGTGCCAAGATGGCGCACTCCGCCACTCCGTCGTCACCACCTAATGAGAAGCAAAATGCGGCTTTCTGATGTCAAAAGAGAGGCTGTAAGAGCCAGCCAGGTGCACACAAAGGATGTTCATGTCTGCATCAGCGGAGCCACAGGCTAGGCAGACAGGGCGCTCTCAGACCCTTAACCCTAATCCTTAAGACCCTAAACCCTAATGCTTTATATGCTAAAATGGAAACCTAAATTCAACGAAGGCACCTCGTCTGCGCTGCTTCTACTCTCAGCGCCAGAGAGCTAAGGCTGGCCAAGGAGGCCTCAGCACAAGTGGCGGCAACAACAGCAGCAGCGGCACAGCAGTGCTGGAGGGTGATGCCGCACCGACTCCATGCGGCGGGTGCGGGCGTTGAAGCGGTTCTCGCGGCGGTCGTAGCCCAGCTGGCCGGTGAACTGCGACTGCACTGAGGACCAAAGAACGGCTTTTGTCAGGCTACTGCCACGAGCACAGTCCTGGATGCCCTCCAGATTCGAACCCTGATCTCTAAAGTTGGAGCTTTATCGTGCGGCGGTGCCTGAGGAGGGGGCTGCCAGGACCTGAGGCCTCGAAGGCCCAGAAGGGCTGGAAGGCGGCGCGCACGTCGAGGTCGTCGCCTTCGGGGTCGGCGGCGGGCGGGCGCAGCGGGCCCAGCCAGTGCCCGCCCACGTGGCCGCGGAAGCGCTCCAGCGCCGCGTCCGCGTCCAGCGCGTAGTCCACCGTGCCCGCGCGCATGCCGCC
>WELB01000166.1:88439-105699 GCA_009602725.1 Spirogloea muscicola | reverse complement strand
GCCGCCGCCGACAGACCGGCCGCGGGGAAGCCCTCTGCCGGCGGCGGCGCGGGCGCCCGCTGCTGCAGCCGCGCGGAGCACGCCTCGGCATGTGGCAGCGCGGAGCGGCGGCGAGCCCTGGTGGCCTCTGCGACACGAGCCGCTGCCGGCTCCTCCCTCGCGGGCGACGAGGAGGACGACGACGCATGGGAAGCCGAGATGCTGGCGGGCCCTATTCATGGCGGCGCTGGCGACGAAGCTGGTGGCAGCGGTGCGAAGGCCGCGGCAGACGATGCCTACGGCTGGGCTGCACTGGCGAGAAGGCGCGCACTCCATGCCGCTCAGCTCCGGCTGGGGGCGGCGCCGGCGGCGGCGGTGCCTGCGCCGAGGCGTCGCAGGAGGAGGAAGCCGGCGAGGCCAGTGCCGCTGGCGGCGGCGGCGGCGGACGATGCCAGCGGGGCCGCTGCAAAGCCGGAGCGGCGGCTGGAGCTGGCGGCGGATGTGGGAGGGCCGTCAGAGGCGCGGGTCCTGGAGCTGTCGCTGGCAGCGGGCTTCCGGAACGGCCTCGAGGACCTGGCGGTCCTGCGAGGTGCCATCACCGGCGCTGCTGGCGCCACCACTGCCGGCCCTGGAGCCGGCTTCCTTTCTTGGACCGGCACTGCAGTCGACCCCCATGAGGACCGGCGCCCAGAGGAGCATGGCGCGCAGACGGCTGACTGTGGTCATGCCAAGCGGGAGGCATTCAGCCCCGCCCGAGTGGATCGCGGCGTAGACGTCGCTATGAAGTCGCATGTCGGGGCCGGTCAAGAGCATCGGGGGGCAGCCAGTCTCAAGGAGGATGCGAGGCCGCAGAGACCGCCGCGGGCGAGCGGCGGCGCGGCGCCGGTGCTGGACGTCAAGCTCTTGGGCCGGGGCTCATCGGAGATCAACGCCCGGCTGACTGGGGCTCGCAGCCTTGTGGAGCTGCTGGACGTGCTGGAGAACGAGCTTGGGCGCAGAGGCAGCGTCTGCGGCACTTCGATCAGTGTGGGCGGCAGGTTGCAAGCCTCCTTCGGCGCCGTTAACGCTGCCACGAGCCTGCACCGCCTTGCGCGCCACATGGAGTCAGAGGGGATGTCAGTCTCAGAGCGGCTTGCGGTTGCGAGGTTGCCGCTCGTCTCTGAGTTAGTGGCCTGCACTGTGGAGCTTCTTCCAGTGAGCGGTGTCCAGGTGAATCAGCCGTTGCAGGCTGACATCTTGCTTAAGAATCAGATATGCCCATGATCTCTGAAGCCTCACTTTGATTCCTCTGCATTCAGTCCGTGGACCCACCCTAAGTGCACAAACATGAGCAATATTCAGCTTTGTGCAGGTTGCTCAAGTTGCACAGCTCAAATTGTGCTGAGATACGCTGCATGCTCCTTGGACCACCTCAGGGCTTGGTAAACTCCGCCTGGGCAGTTTCCAAGATTGCTGGTGGCGCAGCATACGCTGCCGAGCTGCGGCTGCTGGTGGCCGCAGCGCTGAATCGTGCGCCCGGGTTGACGCCGCAGCACATTGCAAATTTGGCTGCTGCTCTTGTGGGCGCGCGCCTGGCCTGCCGCCCGCTGCTCGCTGGCTTGGTTGAGCGGGCGGCTGAGCAGGCTGCTGCCTTCCAGCCGCAGGAGCTCTCGCAGCTCCTCTGGGCGTGCGCAGTGCTCATGCAGCCTGCCACTGCGCTCCTCGACCAGCTCGATGCGGCCTGCCTCGGAAGTGCCAGCTTCGGGCTGTTTGGACAGTGGAGCGCAGGCCAGCTTGCCCGGGCCGCCTGGGCCTACACTGTACTGGCTGAAGCCCGCCGGCCGTCATTCCACGCCCTGTTGTCGGCAATCCGATCATGCGAGAGTAGTGACGCTGAGCTCCACGCAGAAGGCAACACTGTGGAGCAACGACGGCTGTCACTGCTACACCAGGTGCAGCTCGGCCTAGCTGCTGAGTGGCCTGAGCTGGGTCTCTCACTCAGCCGCGACCTGGCAGCGTCAGCGGCAGCAGCATGGGAGCGCGAGAAGCGCGAGGGCGAACGCGCCATTTCGTCCTGCCAGCGCGAGGTCGCGCGGCTGCTCGTTGGCACTGGCCGGTTGTGGGAGGAGGAGCACGCGGGTGGCCCCTACTCACTTGACCTTGCGCTGCCCACCGAGCACATTGGTGTGGAGGTCGATGGGCCGAGCCACTTTGCACGGGACACAGGTGCGGCTGCTGAGCATGTCCTATGAGTGCGTCGCGTTGGTGTAAAGCTTTGATGGTCAAGCTGCCATGGTCCAGGACTATAGCCCCACACCTCAAGGGCAAAATGTGGAGCAGCTCTTCTTGGCTTTAGGGATAGCATAACCGTTTGCTTGTGCAGGCAAAGCGCTTGGGGCCACAGTGCTGAAGCGGCGGCAGCTGCGGATGCTGGGCTGGCAGCTTGTTGCCATCCCCTTCTACGAGGTTTGAGCCGTTGAAGCAGCTCAATCTGGTCTTCAATTATGCATCTTAAGAATCTCGGGAAGCCTGAATAGGGGCCATGTGATACAGGGATTCGTTAGGATGAGCTAATGTGATGGCCCATCGGCATGTGCAGTGGGAGGAGCTTCGAGGGGAAGAAGAAATGTGGCGCTATTTGCAGAACAAGCTGGCTGCCATGGCTGGATGACTGATTTGTTTCTCCTTTTTGTGCTCACTCAACCTCTACTAAGAAGAAGTCTATGCCCTGCTCCTGAGTCATGCAGGTTGCCTTATGAAGACATGACACAGTTAGCTGCATATGAGGTTGCCCTTCGCTTGAAGCTATGAGTAGTGTAGATCTGGTTGGTCGATTGGACTACAGCGAATAGGAGCAAGGAGCAAGTACCACTAAAAAAAAATGGCTCTTTCAAAGGGGGCGAGGGCTGTGAATAGCTTGCCCGGTAGGATAACCACTCAGTTGCCTCTAGTCAGGAGCGCATATCAGAAAGACTAGCCTAGCCGGTGGGAAGCAACTCCCTGGACGAAAGCCAGAGGCTGCAGCTAGAGCACGGCCAGCACGCAGATGCAAGGCGTGGGTAAGCTGGAAGAGCTGCTGCTTTTGCTTGCGTGCTGGGCTCGCTCTAGGCCATTTGATGGCTTGTGCTTGGTGCTCTGACTCCCCAGCTTAGCTTGTCGTTATGTATGTGCTCACTCGTCAAGTCAAAAATCGCCCAATCTAAGAAGGTGGCTAGGAATGGCCAGCCCCAGAAGAAGATATAGCGCTTCCATAGAGAAGAGGGGCTGGCAGAGGCCAGCCCCGAAAGAATGGACAGGGTCCGTAGAGCAGAAAGCCAGAAGGTGATTAAATCACACGGCAACGCACGACTACAGCGGAGGGGTGCTCACTCGTAGGTACTAGTGACCCCCTTAGGCAGCTTATTGCCCCGTTATCAGGACATCTGTAAGCTTCGATGTTAGCCTCCCTTTCATCTCCATGCGCACCGCTCGCCTCTCTTCCAAACCGGTTCTTGCAAGTAAAAGAGATGGAGCGGCGTGCATGAAATGAAGAGGGAGGCAAAACTAGCCCATACATTGTTGCGGCAAAAACTAGTGCCAACGAGGAGGCTACAGAAAGTGCTCGCCCATTCAGGATAGGGGCTGGAAAAGCCAGCCCAAAGATGAATGAACAGAGTACGAGAAGGGGGCCAGGGGAAGCGCTAAGGAAAACAAGCACACAGACTAAGAAAGCAGAAGCCCTATGCTAAGGTGGCTACGGCAACAGTGTGACGTAAGAAGCAGCAGCTTCCCTGCCGGCAGTTGAGGCTTACCCCGTGGGACAGAGCTGACCAATGAGCGTGGGTTCAGTCACGTGGGAGTGCCATGTCGGACTGCAGGGGACGAGTTCCGTGAAGTAGTTGGTCGAGCTTTTTGATCATGGGCCGGCGGCGCCGCGCCGCCGCTGCATTCGGCCACGGTTTCGATCACCGGGCGCCCCGCCCCGAAGCACAGTGCGGAAGATACTCCCCGGACGGCACCCCCGCCGCGGAATAATCGAGCCCGCGCTTTCCCCCCTCCCCGCGCACCGCCGCCCTAGCCGCCGCCGCCGCCGCCGCCGCCGCCGGACGCGCGAGCAGCGCNCGCCGCAGCGACCGGCGGCGGCGGCGGCGGCGGCAGCGATCGAGGCGCGGCGCGGGCCCTCCCCTGGCGGCTCTCCGATGTCCGGGTGTCGGCTCCGGCGGTCTCGCGGCGCCCCCGCCCTCGTCTGTCGTTGCAGGAGGCCGCTGGCCGACTGCGCCTCGCGGCTCCCTTGTGGAGCACGGCCTTAGCGGAGTGCAGGATGACGGCTTGCCGCTGCGGCGGTGTCGCTGCGGCGCTGATGATGGCGATGGAGTAAGCCAGTTGACGGAAGACCAGCTAGCAGCAGGCGCTGTCGTTGTGAGGAGGGGCGCCATGGCGCTGCTGAGCCCGATGCTGCAGCAGGTCTTCAGCCAGCAGGTCTCGGCAGGTCGCGCAGCGCAGGAGCACGCTGGCGTCGCCGGCTCCTACGGCTTGCACCTGGACGCCGCGTTCCAGGAGCTGCGGTTGCGCCTGGCAGCGGATGCGACCCTGCACTTTACGGCACCGCAGTCGGCGCTGGAAGACATTGTGTACCTGCACAACCTGCACCTGCTTCTGGAGGACCTCTGTGCCGACGGCTGGCGCGCCTCCCAGCCCCTGCGCAAGAGCTTCCAAGACCGCATCTCGGAGCTGCACGCGGTGGCTGAGAAGTCTCCCGAGGTGGTACCGGCGACCATCAGGAGCCTCCGCAAGTTTGTGCAGCAGCGGCTGGCTCAGGAGGACCCCCAGACAGCTGCCACCGAGGCTCTTGGTAGGGGTCTCCTTGGCACCGCAGTATGCACAAGCAACAGCTCACAGCAGGACGTTGACAAAGACAGGCTACTCTCAGGCCCTCAATCGCACCTGGAAAACAGTCATGACAGTAGGTTGCAGGCACTAGGCAGCAGGATGGACAGGCAGAAGTACTCGAGCATGGTGCAGGAGGCTTGCCGCATGATGGATGCCGTCTTGGGATCGCAGCAGGAGGCTGAGCTTGTTGGCTCCGGCATTCGCTGCACCCTCGCCGACCTATTCGGCAAGCCACCCTCCTGCGAGGACAGCTCCGTTGAAGTCCAACCGGTACAGCTTTGGCTCCTTCCTGCAGCTTCTAAAAGTCCTGATGGAGACTGTACTGAGCCTGCTAACCTCCTACCCATGACAATGTCAGAACCTAGGGCCATATTCCTTGAAGTGTTTGTCCTCTTTGCATGCAGAGCAAAGCCTCAGTCATACTTCTTGTCAGCAGCCAAGTTCGCTGATCCCTCCCGTGAGATTGGCAGGTCTACTTCATGACAAACCGTCGTCCTGAAGTGGCGGATGAAGTTGCGGGAGAGTTTTACGGTTCTGAAGTCGCCGAGAACATCACCTCGGGCATCGTTAAGGTGCATAAGAGTCTAGAAAGATGCAGCATACCTGCTGGTGGTGATCAAGTTCCTTCATGCAGCAGCATATTCTCTCCTTTATAGAGTAATCTGTGACTTGTTTGTGAATCCTGGCAAGGAAAGACAGTTCCCTCGATGACCTTCTTTGGTCAAGCATCTGATGTATGGTGGTGCTTGCGCCAGGTGCAATGCCCTGGCGGCAGGCCGCAGGTTAAGCGCGACTTCCAGCGGGTTAGCAGCCTGGACGATGTGGAGTTCAAGGCCGCCATCAAGCAGCAGATTGAAAAGAATGACAAGAATGCCGTACTGCTCTACATACACGGGTAACCAGTGTCAATCTCTCTCACAAGACCGAAACTATCAAGTGTTTCCAAGCTGTTCCAGATATTATGGCAAGCTTGCAGAGCATGGGTGCTGCAGATGATGTGCTGTAAAGCACATCAAAATATGGAAGAGATTGCCCAGATATGTGGCCTGGCTTCTAGAAGCTCGTGTTGCCACTGGCATGCAAGATATCAAGACTAAGAAAATAATCTGTCCTGTTTTATCAGATGCTTCACGGACTTTGCACGGGGCATGGGTTATGGTGCTCAAATCGTGGTAAGTGCATCTTATATAAATGCACGAAGAGCATCAGAGGCAGGGAAGGCATGCCCTGGCACAAAGTATCCATCGGGCCATGCCACCTGACATGCATGCGAATCGCATGCTCGCAGAGAGGACTTAATTTTGGGGGCCCGGGCATCGTGTACAGCTGGCCCACTGTCGGCCGGCCCAGCTTAAGCGTTGGCCTTGGTGTCATCAAGCTTTACCACCGGGACGAGCAGACTTGCGCAGACTCGGCATTACACCTGAGGGTGAGGCTGCTGCCAAGGCTTGTGGCAGCATCGTGGATTTCAACTGATTGCCTTCCTGGAAAGTCATTGCTATAAGTGGAATCTGCTGCTGGGGAGCGCGGCGATGGATGCCTCAAGTTGCCTCACCTTTCTTCTGCAGGATATTCTGCGCATGCTCTCCTCCGAGATGGGTGCCAAAGATATACATATTGTGGCCTACAGCATGGGAGCGCGGGCCCTCACGGATGCACTGCGGATGCTTGACCCAGAGGATCTGAGCCCTGCCACCAATGTGACCAGCCACATCTACTTCATGGCGCCTGATGTGACTGCGAACGACTTCTCAGAAGCCACAGAGCATTTCCGCTTCCCGCAGACGAGCAGAAAGGCGGAAGAGAGCACTGCTGCCTCTGAGCTGCCAGAGGCGACCACTGAAGTTGTGGTCAAGGGCGGGAAGCTCCTCACAGCCCAAGCTTCCACATCAATTGACAGCACTTGCGCCCCTGCGCCACCCTCAACTGTTCCTGATGACGGCGGAGCTGCAGTCTACAATCGAACGCAGGAGAAGAGCCGCAGTCTGGCGGATGTGCTTTCTGTAGCTCTTGAGGCGTGGGGTGATGCTTCAGCAAGCATCATTAATGACACGGTTTTGGCTTTTCGGACGGCAGGCCAGGTCTGGCAAGAAGGCCGCTCAAAAGGCTGGAAGGAAGCCTTGAGGTTCGTACTTCTGCAACCTTGTCAAGATCTCATCAGAGGCAGTGTCTGACTGACTTCTGTGAGATGGCTATGAGCTGAAGGCTGGGAATCCTTGTCTCTCTGCAGGCAGGTGTTCACGCAGGAAGAATTGGCTGGTGACAAGGGAAGCTTGGCTGTGCGAGGTGGCCGAAGCAACTCCCGGGTTACTCTCTATGCTGCTGAGAATGACATTGCTTTGCTGCTCTCTGAGCTGATGGACTATGGGATGCCCCAGCTGAGGGCAGGAAGAAAGACCAAGGATTTTCTGCTGTGTCGAAACTACTTCGATACTGTTGATGTATCAGCTCTCAAGACAGGCTACCTCACCACAGGGCACTTTTACCTGTTCCATAACATTGTCAATGCTGACATTGGTAAGTCCAGACTTTGCATGGTTTCCCATTTAAGAGGACTCAAACTTTAAGTTGGCAACTTGACATATCAAGAGTCTGCAATGCTCTTGATTGTCTTTTACCCTTTGTTGCGCTCTGTGGGCAAGACTAGTGATGCTATCTGCACAAGCTCTGTGCCTCACTCACTCCACATCGTCTATCCTCTACAGTTCACACTATGCAAGGCTTGCGGGAAACACCGTGGTGGAGGCAGGCTCAAAAATTTCAGACTCGTCCTTATTTCAAACTCACGCAACTCCGCCCCAAGTTACCAGCCCGCCTGGCTGCTCCATCAACTGACCTCGACTTGGACATTGCTCCTATGGTAAGGACGTCACATTTCTGGCACATGATGACTGCCACAAGTAGCAGGAGACTCAGTTTTGGAAGTCACTCAAGTCTGCACATGCTTGCTTTGTGTCTGTCGACTCAATTGTTCATCCTGTATTTGCAGATCAATACTTCACCTATTTACTGGGCTGCCCCTTGAGTGACCTTCAATTGTTCTATTGTATGTGATTCTGTCACTTCTTCACAACCTGAAGGAGTGCATCAGGCTTATGAGCAGATCTCAGGTCATTTGGACTTTGGGGTTCAGTGATCTCCTGTTCATCTTCTTGCCATGTCAGTTTTGATTAGGCCTCACCAGGCCCATTACTTTGTGCCCTCGTGTTACAACTTAGCGTAGCTGGCAGGCTCATTGCATTCTTTGCCTCTCCCCGGGAGGGCCACCTTCATTGTGTCATAGGTCAAGTAGAGTGATAGTAGGTGTGATGAGGTTTACACCTTTTTCCCCCGTTGCGAGAAATTATCATGGATTGAAGTTGCAGAATACAAGCAAAAAGCTTGAGCAATCCATGCTCTGTGCCTAGAAAACAAAAATCAATGTCCCGTCCTGATGAAGAAAGTGGCCTGAAGCGCATTGATACTTCGCATGCTGAACAGCTAGAGCCATATCACAGTTGTGCCATGTCTTTCTAATTTATTAGGATGTGTCATGTGTGTGTGCTTGAAGTGCAGTGTAACAGGTAACAGGGCTATCTTGTTGCAGGAGCTTGGCAGGCCTATAAGCTGCACAAGCTGGATGATGACCATCTTGTGCAGTGAAGAAGCTGCAGCTGCAGTGGCTACAGATCAGAATACCTATTAAGCAGGCATCTGACCTCCTTGTTGTCTCACTGCAGTGTCTTCACGTACTGGTCCAGCGTCGTGGCAAAAAGCTCACAACTGCCCACAAGACCATTGCAAGAACGACAAGAGAACAAGGAGCTCAGGGGCTCCATGAAGCAAGCACCACCTTACAGATGTGTGAAGATCGTAGAGAAGATGCCCTGATGCAATGTAGTTGGTGCACAGGGACAGAAGTACTGACCTGAATGGCTGACCGGGCGTGTGCAGGGGATTCTTGACAATACACTCAGCATAGATCCGGCTGTATATATGCTTCAGCGGCTCGTGCATATCACCCATACGCGGCTCCGAGATGAGGACAATCTGTGACGCCAACATGGTGAGGTGCCCCGCTGGCATTGTTGGCATGTTACAACGATTCAGGCCCAGCATGAGCGTCAGGCGACACCTCGAGCACCCAGCACTCAGCTAGTGCCCGACAATGCTGCCAATACAAGGATGGTTGTTGCTCGACTTCTCCAGCTTACTGTTTATCAATCTAGCGTTCAGGTGATGCAAGATACATTGTGGCATTCGCTTATCATCGTCCAGGCAAAAAGTTGTAGGTGACAACGAGCTCACTCCGCAGCCATGGAGCAGGTCTGTCACGAGCGAGGCGCGAGCCCTGGCATGCCCGCTGAGGGCAGTGGCGTGAGCAAGCGAGGGCTGCCCACCTTGATGCCAGAGGGCGACTCCAGGAAGCTCAGCTTGTACGTGTTGGTGCGGAACGCCCGGAAGGAGCAGCCGCGGCCCAGCGGCGCCGGGGGGCTGGGCCCGCCCTCGCCTGCACTGCCCTCATGGACGGGGCGCGGGCGAGCATGAGCGGCACAGCCACTGAAGCCACAAAACCCACTAAACCCACCACTGCCGAGACGAGCTCCGGCTGCGGCAATCGAGGTTGGAGGCTGAGCTTCAGGGCGACGCTAACTCTTCAGAGGGTCTCGCAAGTGGGGTCCAGGACCCATGACCATCCAGGCGAGGGCTTGCGCTGCAGCTACAGCGACGGCAGAGGGCGGGGGGAGGAGCACTGACGGCGGCGCGGCGGGGTCCATCTTGGCGGCGAAGGACTTGAGGGAGAAGAGGAGGCCGAACATGAGCTTGCGGTCCTCGGCGGCGCTGAGCGGCGCGTGCGGCCGCCGCCATGCGCGGTAGTACAGGCAGACGCCCGCGCGGTCGAACACGTACACGGCGTTGATCATCCTCGCCGCCGCCGCTGCCGCCGCCTCATCTGCCGCCGCCGCCGCCGTCGCCGTCGCCGCCGCCGCTTCCGCCGCCGCCGCCGCAGCCGCCGAAGAGCCTTCACGGCTCGCTACTGCAAGATTTGTGCCTATTGTGCGCCGCGGGGCTGAGCAAGGGAGCCGAGGGCCTGCTCGCCGGCGGTCCGGCCATGGCCGCCGCGACGGCGCCGCCGAAGGAGCAGCAGGCCGAGCNCGCTGCCGCCGCCGCAAGGCCCGGCGGCGCCGCGCATCGCGCCGCGTCCTGGCTTCGGGCGGCTGACGCGGTCGCGGGGCCGCGCCGCCGTTGTTTGCCAGGTCGCGGACTTGCAGCGCCGGAGGGCGCTGGCGGCGGCCAAAGCGCGGTGGGAGCTGCAGCGCAGCGCCGACGCGGTAAGAGCGTCGAGACGAGAGCTAGAGCGAGGTGTCGGCCTCGCAGACTGCGCGCTCGACCAGCAACGTCAATTGCGCGTTGCTGCGAGATCCTTGGCTCTTAAGCACCATCGTACTCTGAAAACGCTAACCTTGCGTTATACACCTCTCATCCCAAGATTTATGTAGTCAATTAGTTCATTTGTATACCGAGGAATATGATGTGGTCGTCTCTGCGTCTCCGCGTCTCCTCATGCAGGCATATGACACGGTGGAGAGCTTCCCGACTGCGTCGCTCAATGCTGTCGTGCGTGCCATGTGGCCCAACTACCTCGAGCAGTATGTGGCCGGCATCGGTGAGCCCTCCACTGTGCGACTTACATACCCCTTCTCGACTATATTCTGGGCTGCTCAAGAGCAGCCCCTGCTGTTCAGTGCCAGGTTCCCGTAGACATGGCTCCACCAGTTTGACTTGCGCAACTGTAGATAAGCTTCCGGTGTGCCACAATGCCCAGCTTGTGTCTGGCATGCTCACATGCGTCGTGACTGTCCATGTGCTGAAGCAAAGGAGAAGATCTCGGCAAAGTTGAGGCGCACCATCGCGTCTGGGAAGATGCCTCCCTACATAGTGAGCAGGCTCTGCTCCCACCCTCTCTCAATTCTGACTATCTTAGGGTCATCAGCAGGTATTAACGTACTCAGTGCCCCTTAATAGCCTTCTTGCACATGCTTGTCACGGACTAACAGAAAGTCTCTGAGCTGCTGCAGTCCGACTTTGAGATTGAAGAGCTCACCTTTGGGACAGTGCCCCCAACTGCCGAGTACGGTCGTGCGCGCCTCAGTGGGCCAAAATTCTACCTGGTCGCTCACTTGGCCTTCTTGCATGACCCAGTTTGATCAGGTTCTCATACACGTAACTTGCATGAGCCAAAGCCTGTCTTATATCATGAGCCTCAACCGACTTGCTGACCAGCGATGCTTCTCTATGGCATCTCAATTTGTCTAGATTCATGACCAAGCTTGCTGCTGTAGACCCCTGACACCATAGCCTGAACTCTCATAAATTACCAACTTTGAAATTGCTAGGTCGGCTTCCGGGCTGATGAATTGACCTTGATCCATCATTCTTAATTGTTGGAAGTCTGGTGCTGATGGTAGTCATCAGCAGCACGCTAATGGTAGACCTCATGTCATGGTTCTACTGCAGCAACTGGAGCTTGGCGTGACATGGACATTGTGCAGCTGCCATGCCGTCCTTGCTGTGCACCTGAAGCCAACAGCTCTGATACCTGCATTTACTGCTCGCCTGGAAATCTACGACCTATCGATTGATGGCAAGGTATTTTCCCATGCTGTTGGCCTGCTTGCAGGCAAGCCTTTGTGAGCTTCTCTCTTGAGCAATGATCTTACTTGCTTCCTAGTTGTGAAAGATTTTGCAGATGACAATTGACTGCAGAGTTCTCTGTATAAATGGGAGAAACATTGCATCATTGTTGAAAGTTAGCATGTCAATATTGCTGCTGGCAACTTGTGAATCGAGCAGAAATTGAACCAGGATGTATGGCCAACTTGCCTATGCCTCCCTGTCTGCCATCGAGAAAGTGCTTGCTAGATCTGGGAACCTCATACACTTGCGTGTGTCACTGTGATTGGGTGCAATAATTTACACACGACATGAAATTGAGCATTCTATCCTTGTGTGGACGCTATGTTGTGGCAGATTTGCCTCGGCTTTCGCCTGGCAGATCGTTTTCCAGGCATTGTGGGCTTTGATTTCAGCTTTGCTGAACGCCCTGCCCTTGATGTCAACATCCGTCTGCTGGGTTTCTCCTTGGCGCAGTTCCCTGGGCTGGCAACTTGGCTGGTATCCAGCACTCGAAGTCTGGCGCTAGCTGCATCTAGCTGCATCTGCATATACTGTAGCAGATATAAGTAGGCACCATGTCCTCTTACCATTCATTCTCTCTAAGTCAGGGCTCTCCTGTCACCTAGCCACATTGTCCCGTCTTGCATTTCTGTGGGCACTTCATGCACAGCTCAATCAGTAGTGCAGTTCAGCTTCAAACTAAATGCTGGGGTCTTTGTTGGATTAAGGTTGCAACTCTGCATTAGCATCTGAGGGAGATGGGACAGATTGAGTTGCTCATTTAGAGGCGTTAGATAAGTCCTAGCACTATCAAGTCCTAGCATTAGATAGGACTTGATAGTGCTCGACTTGCACGCGCTCTGATTCAGTTGCAGGTTCGGACCATGCCAATAACTTCGTCATTTGTTTGCAGAATGACCTGCTCATCAATGGGATTGCCCGTGTGGTGGTCGAACCAAAGAGGACAGGCTTCAGCATCGAGAGGCTATACCTACGGCGACGAGCTCGAAGGCACGGCGGTCTGGGGGGCCTCCTCGTAGTTACCATCCTGTCAGCTCGGGATCTTCCTGAGCAGGCTGCCACAGTAGATACCGGGACATCTGCGAGCCAAGTAGTGACTCCTCTCTGCGAGGTAAGCGACCTCTCTCTTGGCTGCTGCCGCTTAACATAATTATATAACTACTGCATCTCACATACACCGCCCATTGGGCGCCACTGCGGCTGGTCAAGCAACTGTGGGTGCGGTAGGGCTCTGTGAGATTGAGCATCACGCCGGTTGGTGTGATGCAGGTGCATTTCATGGGGCATGTACAACGGACAAGTGCCTGCAGGAATACCGCAAACCCAGAGTGGAACAAGATGCTCGAGTTCCCGCTACCTGCGGGCTTCTTTAAGACGGCAGGGTTGCCATCGCTTGCCACATCTCCTCAGCGGCCTGCTTGCACGAGATCGGGGCTCAAGCATCCACAACTGTGCGGTTGCCAGATAAGGATTCAGTGCCTGGACTGGGAAACCTTGGGAGAGAAGGTGCTTCTGGGCTGGTGCGAGGTGAGCCATATCTTCACTTGTGCATGGGCATGCTAGCATAACAGCACCTGATCAAATCACAATCCACTGGCAAATGAGAAAGTTGCTGCTCCTTTTCTGGGTTGGATATCAAGTGGAGGACTGAAGACGATGTTGCATACGTTTGCCTCTGTGATTATCTGCCCAGATACCTCTGGACTCTGACAGAATCAAGGTGGGCCAGCCAATGGACGCTTGGCTGCCACTATTTGGCCGTCAGCAGGGCGCTGTCCACGTTCGCGTCGTTGTCCTCCCTCCGCATCAGTCGAGCTCTACAAGAGCAGGCCTTGCGGAGGCTTCAGATGCAGTCCCTATTCCAGCTGAAAACACTGCACCAAGGCCAAGTAGTTGGCCGCCTCAGGTTGTCATACCCAGTGGTGAAACAGCCATTATGCCATTAAAAGAGGACGCTATCCAGCCTGTTTCTGGCGGGGACTTGTCCTTGGGAATGCACATCGCAAGCGGTCCTAGTAGGAGCCGACCAACGCCTGAGAACCCTTTGGAGAGTGGAACTTCACAGGCTGTGGCCAAGCAGCCAGGCTCTGCCTCCAAGCCTCCAGTCGCGTACACGAGCCCAGGGAAGGAGCGGTACTACGAGGGCGGCGAAGATGAGAAAGAGAGGAGGAGAGATAGGAGGGCTAGCGAGAGGAGCACCGCGAGCCTTGGCTGGCGAGGACAAGACGAGAAGAAGTGGCGACTGATTGAGAGGCAGTACTCTGAATGCGTAAGTACAGAGGCTGTAGATTGTTGGAGGCTGAGGTTGGCGCTTCACAGAGGGTTCTTTGACAGGCATTCTAAGCATTTCGTCTCAAATGTGTGATGCATTTCCGGCTGCTGCACCAAAGTCAAGTAGCTCTTCATCGTCTGAGAGGCTCATTGATCTACAGGCGAACGATTCAGAGGAGCAAAAGCAGCGGGTTGCAGAGCTGGAGAGGGAAGTACATTGCTTGGAAGATGCGCGCCGCCAACTGGTTGCAGATCACCGTCAACAGGTAAGCTGTTGATCTGTGCATCCGTTCACCAGAAGAAAGCTGGGTTGCACCTCGGATCCCTAACCCCTAACCCCCTAGATCCCCGAACCCTTATGCTACTGCGCAGCTCATGTCGTTAGGGGGAACTTGATTGCTCAAAGCTGCTCAAGGGCAGAGCATGCAACACCTTGTTCTCTGGTTGCTCACTGAGGAGAGGTGAAGCACGATGCTGATGTTGCACCTTGGCTGTCCAAAACTAGGTGAACGCCCTGGAAGGTAGGATACAACAGATGCTGGAGTGCCACCTATACCATGACATCGGCAACATGCCATCAAACAGGGAAGTGCTACCCACCAGCGGTACGCCCAAGACAACTTGTGAGAGCACAAGTATGCAGCCTGCAGCAGGCGACATTGTGGAGGATGCTATCTTATCAGGTCCCAAGGTCGATGATGCCTCCGAAGTTGATGGTGCGGAGAAGGGCGCCCTGCCTGGTGGGGGAAGTCGAGAAAGAGTAGTGAACACAATGACCAGTAGAGACCAGCTGCAGAATCAGCTGCAGGTAGGTCTCTTTGATTGCGCTCAGGTTCTGAGCAGCTATTACAAGGGTCCGTTGGATTCATATGATAAAACAGGCATGCATTGTGTCAAGGCATGTGGACACACTGCTGATGTCCCGGTTTCGCACATATGCTGGCAGCTGGCGGAACTGCAGGGCCGCCTGCAGAAGGAGGCCAGTAAGAGGAAGCTCGCCGAAGGCCGGCAGGTGTCCCTCCTCTCGCAAATACAGGAGCTTGCCAAGGAGCGGGAAGAGGAGCACCTAGCGACGCTCGTATCTGGTGAGGCCGGCAGACCAGCTTGGTGACCCAGCTTGCAAGCTGTGTCTGAAAATCGGAGCTGCGAGGTAGGATCTCCGTGCTCTGACATGGACTGCGTGATGCACAGGTGCCATGTTCCTGCTCCACAACCAAGATGGTTGCGAGTTGCGGCGCTTGTGGTGCTCTTCATCCTCGGAGCTTCTTCTGTGGGGACCACCTGGTGAGACGGTGTTGCAGCCTTTGCGATACAATCTGCCTTGGAGCTGACTGAGCGCATTTTTTGCTCAGCCCTTGCTCGCCAGGGAAACTACCACAGAAGGGGTGTCTGTCCAAGCGCATCTCTTGAAGAACCACCTTTCCTTTACACAACGTGGTTTTGCTGGGCCGCACTTTAAACATCTGCATTTGTCTTGCAAAGGTACTTGGGCCAGGAAGGGAAGCAGCAGCTTTTCAAAGGTAGGCAAAGTCAGCAGCTCCGTGAAGGTGGCGACGCTGAGCAGAGTGGTCGCTGGTTCGGCTGATTTCTTTAGACCACTGTCAGTCTCAAATCAGAGGAGCACTATTCTGCCATCAACGAAGAAGCTTTTGGCTGCTGCCTTGGATACGAGTAGGTGCTTGTCATTACACTTTGGGCCGTCTCATGCGACGACCTTGCAGCTCAGCTTGGAGGTCCCAAGCGAGGGCAATGGCCGAACTCAGGCCGATTGGGTGGCAGTCTTCAGTACTTTATTGCATCACAGGGGTGCAGCAGCTCAGGGATGATGGGCCAATATGACACCCATCAGTCAGCACAGATTTGGACTCCACCTCCATTCTATTCATTCTTTGACTGTTGCCTTCTGCATCATCCTTGCCCTTGGGATGTGTGCCTACTCTGCTATCTTGTAGGTGGGAAATTTGTTTCATCGAGTATCATCGATGCTTCGTCCACCTTGATGCCAAGTAGTTATGGTTGTCTGCATACTCGGAAAAGCTCAAGCATGTGAACTGTAAGCAAGTCTCATGGTCAGGGCAAGATTGCTATTGACCGTGCTCAACAAGATGCAATGTTAGAGCACAGTACTTCGACCTTCTCATGCTTGTACGCGGTTGTATGCTGGGTGATCCGACTTCTGGCGGTGTTCTTGACAGTAGTGGAGCTTTCCATGCACCATGCTCCACGTGAGAAGCCCACAAATTCTGGACACTATGATTGACAAGCTTAGCCTTCCAACCCCTTCACTTTTAAGCGGTACTTGGTAGGTCGGCTGGTCAGCTTGATGTCCTCGGCAATTACGCTATCAGGACTCTTGTCTCACCTTAATCCATGCCTTGATTGGCAACCTAGGGCCTTCCCCAGCACAGGGACACCCTGAGCTGTTCTTTGTTTCAACTTTGTGGTCGACAGTGACATGCTTGGTGAGTGACCAGGGTGTTGACCAGGGGTCAGAACTTCACACGAAAGACCTTAGCAAATCAAGATTACTGCTCCAAGCATGTAAAGCCCTTCCTCACCTAACCTGGGTGGACCTGATAATGTGGCCCCTGTCGCATGACTGCTAGCTGTAATTCTTCAACAGAACAAACAATTGTTTTGCCTCTTTGTGCGCTATTGCGACTAACCACTCTTCACAGGTGGGTGTCAACAGTGGATATTACGCAGAGGCAGATGTGGCTACTGAAGTGCCAGGCCTCAAGGATAGCAGGGAGACAATCGCGACAAACAAGGGGGCGGATGAGTAGCCAGCTGCAGGCCGGTTGCTAACTGGCATTCGCTGACCACAAGGTGGTCCGCAAAGGCCAGCTAGGCTACTTCATCCTACCTGACTCGCCTGAGCAATTACCAGAGGGCACAGCTCCAGATGGCACGAAGCAGCTAGTCAAGCAGTCATTTGACTCGAAGATTTAGCAGCCCCTCTCTGCCTTTCTTTTAAGTCTCAGGTCACTGTGCCTTGCGCATGTGTGGCCACCACGCTCTCCCCCACACCTTGGCCTCGTCCAGCCTCAGCCCTGTGCTCTCCAACCAAACACCTCCAACCCCAAACCCTTCCTAACTTCCACCGCCAGAGCGTGGCTTGGAATCGCGGTGAGGTCCACGCCTGCTGTTGAATGTGGTTGACGGGCTCAAAGTCGTCAGTCCTTCGATGCTCGCCGAGAGTGCGTGGAAGCACCGGGGAGGAACGGGGCGAGGTGCCGCATGTCCCGAGGTCCGGCGCCACTGCCGGGGCGCGCCCCGTCTTGGTGGCCGCGGGCGGAGCCAGCTCCCCGGCCTCCAGAGCCCAGCGGGCCGCTCCTGCGGCGGCGGTCAGGGTCAGGGTTCGGGGCTGTCAGGGTTCAAGGGTTCAAAGCATCCGCAGGCTCAGGGTTAGGGTTTAGGCCAGGACGGCAGGTTTAGGGTTCGAGGTTTAGGGGTCTAAGATTTAGGGTTCAGGGGGGGGGGG
>WELB01000166.1:55158-73524 GCA_009602725.1 Spirogloea muscicola | reverse complement strand
CCATGGCCCGGGCGCTGCACCTTCGTGCCGGCAGAGCCCTCGCTGCTGCCTCTGGCTCTGGCCAGGGGACCCACTTCCAGGAGCCCAGCATCTCTGATCTGCGGCTGCTTAGCAGGGGTTACTGAGTGTCTCGTCGCAGCTTTGTTTCTGTTACTTAGCGCTTCCCCTGGCCCCCTTCTCGTACTCTGATCATTCTTTTTTGGGCTGGTTGTTCCAGCCCCTATTCTCAATGGGCGAGCACTTTCGTCTTTTCTTTCTTTGTGTGCTTTGGTTTCTTAGCGCTTCCTCTGGCTTCCTCTGGCCCCCTTCTCGTTCTTTGTTCATTCTTTTTTGGGCTGGCTTGTCCAGCCCCTATCCTCAATGGGCGAGCCCTTTCTTCTTAGCCCGTGCCCGTCAATTGGGCCGCGCTTTCCGTCTCTAACCCGTCCCAGTCGACCCGGCACCTTCGGACCTTGTCCTTCTTTGTCCGTTCCTTTGGGATGGACTTTCTTATCTTTCAGCTGCTTCCGGGTCTCGTCCGGCTGCATCTTTTCCAGCCCCTATTCTCAATGAGCGAGCACTTTCTTCTTTCCAGCTTCGAGCTACTCTGCCCTGATGTTGCTCACCCGCGGGTTTTGAACTTCGTGTGGTTCCGTCATGTCTAGTTGTCTCGATGCCTAGCTAGTGTGTTTCCCTTCTTTTGGATTTTGTCCATTCTTTTTTGGCTGGCTTCTGCCAGCCCCTCTCTGCTTTGGGCGAGCTCATTCTTCGCTTTTCCGATTCCTTCTGACCTTGTCCATTCCTTTGGGCTGGCCTTTCCTAGCGACCAGTCAATCTGGCCGCGCTTTCTTTTCGGCAGCAAGTCCGAGTAACTCGCAGCTGGGAAATAGAAGAAGAAGAAAAAAGGAAATAGGCACTCCGTCGAGACCCAGAGGCAGCAGCCATAGCGCGACCTGCTCGCCGAGTAGACTGCGTGAGCCAGGGAGCGCTGGCGAGAGACGGAGAGCCGCATGCGGAAGACCTTTCTTTTTTTTGGCTCTTTCGGCCCCTTCTCAAGTCTTTTCGGACTGGCTTTCACAGCCACTTCTTTCACAGCCCTCGCCCCTTTTGGATGAGCTTACTTCCATATCCTTGTTTATTCTTGTTGTAGCTGGTCAATGACAGTCATCGCTTCGACTGAAAGAGTTTCTCATGTCTACGTTTTCTCAAAGCCATCCCACTTACACTTGGAGAGCTTTTCCTTCATTGTCCCGTTGTGGAAAGCTTTCTTGCATTAAGACATCATAGCTCCACCTGGCCTTAAGCTGCTCTCGGGTTGCGTTTTGCGGCTGCGGCCTTTGGCTTTCTTCGGCTTTGAACATTGTCCATTCTTTTTGGGTTGGCTTTGCCAGCCCCTCTTCTCAATGGGCGAGCACCTTCTTCTTTGGACCTTGTCCATCCTGTCTTTTGGGCTTTGTCTTCTGTTCCTTTCTATGGGCTGGCCGCTCACAGCCAATGCCTTGCATTGGAAAGAAGCTGTTTCCTTTGGGCTGGCCTATCACAGCCATCGCTCCATTTGGGGAGTAGCTCTCACTTGTCCGAGACTGCAAATGGAGCGTTGGTGTTTCTTTCACCCCCTCAAAAGGGAGGTGACTGATGAGCTGCCAGATAGTCAGGGATAGGTACTGCAAAGTGGACCGAGATTTTGCAATAACTGCAAAATATATGAAGACTCTGCAGATCTCCAGGGCCGTCACCCTCTTGAGCAAAACCCGTAGCTGATGACTACCAGCATATTTCTATGCCCATTGTTTTCAGATGTGACTGGATATAAGGCCGTGCAAGGGCAAACATGCATATACCCCTTCATTGCTAAGCCTGCTGCTAGCTCCTCAGTACCTGCAGTAGGGACCTTGATCAGCTGACGATAATGCTGCACTTGCAGTACAGTGCTCACTACTGTGCTCATATGCACGACCTTGACAGCTACTATGACTGGATAAACGACCATTTCCCAAAACTTGCATACTGTAAATGCTTTTTAGTAAGATGTGAGGTGGTTCTCCAATGTGCTGCTAAAGATTGATGAAGCAGGCCAGTCGGTGGCTTTGCAAGTGGTGTGTGCAATTGAGGACCTTCCAGGCACCGTGCCAATGTAACTCTTTAACACCACAAGCTCCCGTTAGCTTTTGAATATTTGCAGGTTGTCAGGCTCGTGAGTAGTGACTGATAAATGCTTACGAGCATGAGCGTCGGTATGTCTGAGAAGCACTACAGACAAATTGCATGTCCGCAGGTTATATCTACATGTCCATGATATGATGCTGATGTGCCTTCACAGAGGCCACAAGAATCTTGTACTTGCATGCCAATGCATGAGGCACTGAGAGTTAGAAGCTACTAAAGCCTAATTAACAGGGTATCAATCTAGCTACTTTCAAGGCCATGAGTGTCCTCCCAGATGTCTGGCAGGTCGGGCCAAAAATGCCACATGCTCTACATGTGGAGGTTCTAGTTGCCGACTGTACAATTGACCTGCAAGATATGTATCTAAAATCAATCAGAATGTATGCAATTGTGGTCATCTGCAACCCAACCTCGCAGGCAATTCTGATGGTAGGTACTGTAATACTTTTCATCAAGGATACTACATATGTACTTCACAAGGAACATGCAAAGCAATGCTTAACAACGACGACGACGACAATGATGATGACGTCAGATATACGTTTGCCTTACCTCTAAATTATGCAGTCTCACACTAGGAGAAAGTGACACCCTCAATCGCTGCTGCTGCCGTCCTTGCTGGCATCTCCATCGCCTGCATGTATATGACACCTTGTGAGCTGCTGGCAATCTTCAGAACAGCGGGCACTCATTGACTCAGCGACCCATCAACTCATCTTCTACGTGATTCAACTTCACCCTTCAGTGATCACCAGATTGTCAACAGGCGAACTGCAACACTGACAAGCTTCCGGCCTCCATTCACTACGCTGCTAAATTATGGAGTGCCAGTGGCTTTCAAGCCTTAGGGCCTGTCCCGACAATTCAGAAGACGAAACGACTGTGACTAGGAGACTTGAAGGAAGACCGCAGTCTCTGTGATGGTGTTGACAGTGGAGCTTCACCTTCGAAGAGGGGCCTCGCCGGCATCCTAAGGCGCGGCAAGTTGGGCTTCTCAGCACTGACGAGCTGCAGCATGGCAGCCTGCCTCTTCGCGTCCGACGCCTGCTCGACGCAGGCGGCCTGCGGCGCGTCCTTCGGCTTGAAGTGGTCCGACGGGAGGAGGTGGAAGGTCGAGGAGCGGCTGTGCCAGAAGCTGCCGTGGCTCGACGAGTGGTACCCCATCCTGAAGGCGGCAACGGCCTGATGCGCGGGGAAAGGCCGACCGGCGTCGCCGCTGGACGCCGCGAGGCTCGAAACCGCGCGCGCGCTCTCGGCGCCGGCGGAGCCAACTGCCGCCGGCGGCGGCGGCGGCGGCTGCGGCGGAGGCGGCGGGGCGTCGGAGGGACTTGGTGGAAGACGCTACCGCATTTCGGACGGCTGGGGGGGGTATGGTTAAATCGGCGGGGACTTAGCGGCGGCGGCTGCCGAGAAGCTGCCGGGCCGGTCGTCGACAGCGATCGAGCGGCCGGGAAGGCCCCGGTAGGCCGGGCGCGCCGTCACCGCACGTGGGGCTCGGGCCAGGGGCGCGGCACGTGGCGCTGGGGCCTCGTGGGGACCACCGTGCCCGCCCCGTCATCCGGGCCGGCTCCCGACGCGGCCCAAGGCTGGGGCCTGGTTCATCTGCCCACCCCCCCCCGACTTCCGGTGTCACCGTCAGCTGACACCAGCTTGCTGGCCGTGCTCTAGTGGCCGTGCTCTAGCGGCAGTCTCTGACTTTCGTCTAGGGAAGAAGCTCGCCCATAGAGAGCACGAGCTCGCCCATAGAAGAGAGGGGCTGGCAGAAGCCAGCCAAAAAAGAATGGACAAAATCCAGAGAGCTACAGGAAAATCACTCAGTAACCTCTGCTAAGCAGCCGCAGGCCGGAGATGCTAGGCTCGTTGAAGTGGGTCCCCTGGCCAGAGCCAGAGCCAGCAGCGAGGGCTCTGCCGGCACGAAGGTGCAACGCCCGGGCCATAGACCTCTGCAGCGAGACGGCCAGGCGCATTCGATACACTTGCGCCAGCGACCCGACTGCAGGAAAGTCGACCGGCTCCCCATGGAAGCGACGGGCGATGGTGTGGCGGGCGAGCTGGGTGAGCAGCTCGAGCCACCGAGCGCCCAGCGCCCATAGAGAAGAGGGGCTGGCAAATCCAACCCAAAAAGAATGGACAATGTCCAAAGCCAAAGGGAAAAGAGCCGAAAAGGGACTACACTACAAAGCACGAGACGGTGCACTTAGTATCCTCTAGTGAGCAGCCGCAGGTTAGAAGAAGGTGCTCGCCCATTGAGAAGAGGGGCTGGCAAAGCCAACCCAAAAAGAATGGACAATGTTCAAAGCCAAAGAAAGAGGTGCTGAAAAAGGACTACACTACAAAGTGCAAGATGGTGCAGAGGGAGATGCAGATGGCTGCTCAGTATCCACGTGTGAGCAACAGCAGATCAGAGTAACTCGGAGCAGGAGAAGCGGCACTTTGCCGAGACCCGGAAGCAGCAGCCATAGCACGGCCAGCCCGCGCGTGGACCGCATGAGCCAAAGAGCGCTGCAGCGAGACCGCCAGCCTCATCCGAAAGACCTGCGAGAGGGAGCCGGCAGCATTGAAGCCTGGCGAACCCTGCCGCCGCTCGATGGCCTCCCGGGCAAGCCGCTGGAGGAGATCCAACCAGCCACTGCCAAATGCCCCGTGTACGTCAATGGCCAGTGCCGCGAAGGCATCGCCTGGAGGGTGGTCAGAGTACTTGCGCTCCTTACTCCGAGCCGCTAGAGCGACCGCGTGCCCGACGAGCGTCGCGGACCTCGCGGGGTTGGCCGAATCAACGCAATCGGCAGTTACCACATCAGCGATGATGCGCGGACCTCCTCCGGGCGGGATGGCAACGAGGTCCGCGCGGCGGGTGTGAAGCTGTCCATCGGCGCCCCGCAGGATGGGCATTATCGTGGAGTTCTCCACTGCCACCTTGTAGCCGGCCTCCAGGAACACACCCTGCATGGCGTCTCGCAGGAGGTCGTGCGAACCTGTCCGCTCCGGTTAGAAGGACCTAGCGGCGGGAAAGAAGTGAGCACTTCGAAATCGGAAAGAAAGAAGTCATTCCTTTTCTCTGGACTGGCCATCGACAAGCATCGCCATGAAGAGTCTGACTGTCGGCAAGCAGTCCCCTAGACGTCCTCTGCACGGTCGCGTGCTTTGTAGTGTAGTCCTTTTTCGGCACTTTTTTCTTTGGCTTTGGACATTGTCCATTCTTTTTGGGTTGGCTTTGCCAGCCCCTCTTCTCTACGGGCGAGCTCTTCCACTTAGTATCCTCTAGTGAGCAGCCGCAGGTTAGAAGGACCTAGCGGCGGGAAAGAAGTGAGCACTTCGAAATCTGTTTAGGGTTTAGGGGTTAGAGTTTAAATTTAAGCGGGGGCTGTCGGAAAGAAAGAAGGAAGAAAGACTCTTCATGGCGATGATCAAGTGATTTCCTACACTAACACCTAGCTTGACTTTAAGGAGTGCTCTTCGGCCCCTTCAGACCTTGTTAAACCTCTTCGGGCTGGTTTTCCAAAGCCCTCGCCCTGTTAGAAACAGTGCACTTTTCTTTCAGCCTCTGGCTATAGACAGGGGACCCGCGACCTGCGGCTGCTCAAGAGGGGATATCTTGCACCCATTGGCCACTTGCGTCGCTGTGTGCTTTAACGCTTTTCTGGCACCTTCAAACTTTGTTATAATCTTGTTGTTCCCGGGCTGGCGAATTATAGCCATCGTAAAAGTACGGCAATGTCGCAGGTGCTCTTCATCATTTAGCATGCCTCTGTGATTAATGGCCCACGCAAGTGCAGGCCCTACCAAGGCATTGCATCGTGCATTGCCATTGATCGTGCCGTAGCTAGACCTTATTTATTTTGTAGGCAGCACCATCCCCAAGTCTTCACCTTTGGCAAGGGCTGGGCAACAAGACCATGACACAGTGTCGTGCTTGTTTCAACGCACATTGCTTGGCTTCCAACTTGAAGACTCAACTCACAAAGCTTATCTTCAGACCCAGGTGAAGTCAGGATGTCAATCTATCTTTGCAAACCCAAATGCATTGTAAGAATCAGCGCTTGGCACTGCAGATCGACTACCAGTGTGCCACTGAATCCGCAGAACGACGAGCCTGCGGCCAAGAGCACCACCCTGTGGGTGCCGCCCCTTACATTGGGTCACAGCGACTAGCAGGGAGTTAAGCGATGCCAGCGCTGAAGCTAGTCGAGGTCGGCCTGCACGCCTCCATCGCTCTCATCCTCGCCGTCCTCGTCTCCTCCGCCATTGGTCGCCAGCCTGTTCCCACCAGCAGACCCACCGGCGGTAGCGTCGCCCACCTTGGCCTTCTTCTTGGCCTTCTTCTTCTGCCGCTTAGCTCGCCGCTTGGCCGTGCGCTCCTCAGTTGCACGCAGCATCTCCTCGCGCCGTGCCTCGAAGTCAGCCGCCTCCTTGCGCCGCTGGTAGTCCACCTCCATGCGCATCAACCGGTCCTGCTCGTGCCGCCGCATCTGTCGGTACTGCAGCACCCACAACACCAGCCGCAGTCGCCGTTCCATCAGCTATGATTGCAGTTGACACCTTGCATGAGATGCTCGTGTTATGTTGTTGATGACAACCCAAGTCCTAGAACCAAGCCATGCATTATCCCTGGCCCTCGGTCCAGTAGCAGGGCTGGCGCCGGCATCGCCAATGGCGGAGGTCGCACCTGGTGAAAGTCGCCGGAGCCAGAGCCCGCAGAGGACCCGGACGTGTTTTGCACGCGCGTGGGGACCTCGTCCGTGATCCTCCGCAGCTTCACCTCCAGGTCCTCTTCTTCGGGGTGCTTGGCCACCTTGGCCTTGCTCTCCTCCGGGTCAGGCAGCGCCACAATCTGCAGCACATCAACACCGCCGTCGCCGACGGCACCGCCTGTGAGTGCCGTGACAAGCCGGCTATGCAGATGCCATGCCAATGGGCAGCTTGGAGGCTGTCGGCCTAGTCGAAGCGCTGCCACTGCTGCTGATCCTTAAACCCCTGACCACCATTCCCCTCTGAACCTTGCATCCTGTACCCGAGACTGTGGGCTGCGAGCCCAGAGCGCAGTGCGCGGAGCTGCGAGACCTCACAAAGACAACGGAGTCGCAGCTCCGTAGTGTTGAACCCTAAGCCCCTAGTCCGGGTTTTGGGTTTAGGGTCTAGCCGAGGGGCATCACCTGCGTGTTGCCCTCCGTGAACGTCTGGGAGCTCGTGTAGCGCGGCATGGCTGCGCCCACAGGGCCCCTGCTCTAGCGGTGCTTGCTATGCAGAGGCTCTGCGCGTGGCCCCGGCGCCGGCTCAGGCCCCCAGTGGTTGGCGCAGCCGTGCCGTCGGCTCTAGCGCCGCCGCCGCCGCCGCCGCNGCTGCCGTGCGCTGCGGGCTAGCCGGCCCATCCGGGCGCCGCAGTGTGCCTCACAGCCGGCTCGCCCCAGCCCAACGCCATATAGCGATGCCGCCGCCGCCGCCGCCCTTGCCGCCGCCGCCGCCGCCGCCGCCGCCGTCACGACGGCCCTGGAGGTGAGCCAAGGGGTTGGAGAAGCCGAAGCCCTAATTAGGTCCTGGGCCCACGGGTAAATGAAACAAATTATGCGGCTGCTGTACATAATCGAGCGGCCGCAAAAGCCAGCCAGGTGCACACAGAGGGTGTTCATGACTATATTCTTCCATGATATGAATATGAGAAGGTTTATACATATACATTATGTATTGCTATGTTAGCGGAGCCAACAGGTTAGGCAAGCAGAGCCCCGGGTTGCGCAGCCCACCCCCGGCCGCCATGGCGGGCGCGGCTGCGCTGGTGCCCGTGGCGCACGGCCGCATCATGTACCTCGGCGAGGTGCTCGCCGCCGCAGCCGCGCTGGACGGCTGCTCCCTGCGCGTCATGGGCAGGTTGTGCATTCGGTCGCTCTTCTCTGCCTTCTGCGCTGCGTATACATACCACAAAATGGACACGGACACAGACACAGACAGACACAGACACACAGACACAACCACAGACACGAACACAGACACAGGCACTCACTCACTCGCTCACTCACTCACTCACTCACTCTCGCTCACTCACTCACTCACTCACTCTCG
The DNA here is from genome assembly GCA_009602725.1 of Spirogloea muscicola. NCBI lineage: Eukaryota > Viridiplantae > Streptophyta > Zygnematophyceae > Spirogloeales > Spirogloeaceae > Spirogloea > Spirogloea muscicola. Next base: position 65,322 of record WELB01000166.1, on the reverse strand, counting down.
CTCACTCACTCACTCACCCACTCATTCACTCGCTCACTCACTCACTCGCTCGCTCACTCACCCACTCACTCACTCACTCACTCACTCATTCATTCACTCACTTACTCCCCCTCCCGCCCTCCTGAAAAGACATCAGAGTAGTCAAATTACTTCCTCCTCTCATCCTATTTCTCTCGGGCCCCCTCCAAGCGCCCTACTCTCCCTATCAGAAGACTTGATCGCGACAACCCCCTTGCTTTCTGTTGCAGGGTGGAGAGTGTGGACGTGGTGGCTGGCGACGTGGTCATCCGCCAGCGCGGCGCTGCACTGTGCGTGCACGTGGCGCTCCTTGGCAGCCTGGCCCTGCCCGCCGGCGCCCTCTTCCAGTTCATTGGCGAGCTTGAGTGCCGGCCTGGCGCTCACAATGGCCAGGTCTGTTGTATTCCACGCCACCCCACAACCCTACTATGCCCCATACGGAAACCAGTCAGTGTGAAATGAAGCTCGGAAGATGTACATCTATCCAAGCTTGACTACCGTTTTCCCAGGAATTCCCAGGAATCGCAAAGCAGAAGGCCGAGAACCCCTCCGCAAAATGCAGCAGTGCATTGTAAGTACTTGTGCTGCTGGGAGGTCTGACATAGGGCGGGGGAATTCACGGCTGCCACCTTGCTACAATCCTGCAGCCCGTACTGCAAGCGCGCGTGGCGCGAGACGTCAGCGGCCTCGACGAGCGGCTGTGGGACGAGGCGCTGGCACTGCGGCGAAAGTTCGAGGCCCAGCACCTCCCGCCAGCCCCACACCCTCCAACACCCCAAATCATATCTTGCTGAGCTCATTCCTATTAGTCCTTGTGTGACTTTCGGCACCATACACCCCCCACTCGCCTGCTGCCTTGGCCTCATTCAGTGAAGCCAACTCTCGCCCGCCCACATTGTAAATGCAAAGGCATCCTCTGTCACCATCGTGCGGGCACTCGGCACATTGACACTTCGCGCAAAGTGCACAGCGACGCCTGCTCAGTGTCTGGCTAATGCACATATCTGTACAGATCGCAAAATAGGCTGCAACTGGTGACCAAAGAATCTTGTATCAGCTGCAAATAACGACCGACAACTTGCGTTCCTGGCTTGATAATGTTGCGCCGTTCAAGGGCAATGCGTGTTATTTGTCGATGTTCCACATCAACAGTAAGTCCGGGCTGCTGGCCTCAGGTGCTCGCGACTGCACCACTGCAGCTCGATCCCTGGCCGGCGGTGCAGCTGCGCCACAGACAACTACCGATCATTAAAGACTGCGTCCAATGGCAGCAAAAGTAGGCACAGTTGCTAGAAGCTGTGGTGCGATCCAGCTTTGATTTACACACAGCACATGAAGCTTGGGATATGCTATCAATCACCTCCTTTGCAGCAGCTCGCTTGCTGGCCACTCGAAGTGATCCACATCCAGGCACTTGCAAATTGAGTGTTGAGCCGGCCATGCTTACCCGAAGCAATGGGCGTCGCAAGCCACAGGAGCCCCTGCAAGCTCGTCAAAGCTTGCCAGCTCGAAGATGTTCTTGGGAAGGCCGACGCCCACCGGCAACGGCAACTGCTGGTTGAAGTCGCAGTCAAAGATTGCGCCATCCCTGAAATAGGCGCCAAATCCAGCAACCAAGGATGGCAAAAGCAAGGCAATGTCTGGCGATGCTAGTAGTGTGTGACTGCCACTTTTGGGAGCGCCAAGCTCTTCAAAAAGCTATTGCTCCGCTTCTAGTTCTCCTGATAAGGTGCCAGCCTCTCAAGATTCAAGATCCTAGCACTGATATAGACGACCGTGAAGGTTGTCAGTGCCAAAAGAGCGCATCACAAATTAGATAGCTTCAAAATGCTGATCCCATCCTAAACTCCTAAGAATTAACACCTGAATATTGGAAAGGCATGCTCACCAACGAATACTGACCAAGTTTGTGCACATGACATTGCCAACCGCGGCATCGTTGAAGCTGTTGATCTGCACCAGGTTTGCAACAGCCTAGGCGCTCATCAGAATTAGCATGTAGGACACGCACGAGAAGGGGCTGTTGATAAGCAGCTGCATTCTCAGAGCGCCGAATGAGAGAGAACCGGCAGCAAGCGTCACTACGAAGGTGTATCGAGCAGAAATGGTCTCGATCCACCAACCAGAAGCTCCAGATAGGACCTCAGCTCGCCGCTACGGTGGAGCTGATCAGCGAATCTGAAGACGAGCAAGATGGCATTTGAGGGGCCAACTAGAGCTGCTTCTTGACCTGCCTAAGCCTCCAAAACAAAACTCTGGACTGTAGAGACAGAATCTTAGCCAAGGGAATGATCTGCTCCGTGGACCGAAGAGATAGGCTTGAAACACCGTGAGACACAAGTGAAGCCAAAGCGGTGGTCACGCAGGCATGCGAGAAGCGGAGCTGACATAAGCGGCCAAGCCTCTCCAAATATTTACTAAAGTCATGCTTGAAGATTGACTAGCTCAATGTGGAAGAATGTGGCTAAGCACTCCAAATTAATCAAATCTTACAAACACCGGTCACTAGCAGGATTGCAACTTGCTAAACGGTTGATGAAGCTGGAGGAGCGGACCTTCTGATGGGCATGTTTGTAATTGTAAAGAGCCTGTCAAATACGATACCAAACCGGTCAAGAAGCTCCCTCTGCAGCCAATTGCAAACAGCCATGAAGCAAGGTTGTCAATCTTCAAACCTCAGGTCAATGCGGGCTGGAAATGCATGGGCAGCTGCAGAAGAGCCAAAGAAGCCCTTTAACAGCCCAAGCAAGCTGAGGTAACGAGGTAAATGGCCATCATCTATGGCGACCATAGTCTTCAGTCTCTTATGTCAAGTATATACATGGGCACCGATCTAGTGCAGACCTTGTACGACGTCTCCAGTGCGGCCTGGGGAGGCGGGAGCGTTGGCCCCAGAGGGTTGTAGACAAGGTGCAGCTCTAGACCGGATCTCCCATTGCCATAGCTGCAGCAAGGCAGGTCGGGGTTGGCCAAATATCAGCGGTACAATTCCAGGCTCACATGTCAGGACAGTATTAGGTTGCAGTTGCTGATGCACTACGAGTCTGGCTATCTGTGCTTTCAAAGTGAAGCATTGGTAGGTGCAACATGGGCGCCATCAACGATGTGATGCTACTTCTAAGCAGGATCATCTTGCTTACCCAGCAGCGTTGAGGTCCCGAATGGCTTGCACGCTCCGACCAAACACACCCTGGCCTCTCTGTGCGAGGCCGCGCCCAGCCGCCGTGTCTCAGCTTGCTGAGACGCACTTGTCAAGGGCAGGGGCAGGGGCTCCAGCATAGCATCCTCGAGGGCCAGCTTGATTTGTGTGGCAGGACCTGCTCGTCCACGTTCTTCTCCAAGTAGCAGGGGAGCGAGGCCACGACTTGCACGCGGTGAGCCGCCAGGAACTCCACAAGGTCCTGTGAGGGCCGTAATCAGACTGGCCAATAGCTGGTCAGTCTGCCAGCCCATTTGTTGGCCTCCGGGGTTGGCCGACGGCACATCTGGCCGGCCTCACCTCCTGGCCCGGCTCGTAGAGCACGGTGAGATTGCAGCGGTCGATCACGGCCTTGCCGAGCCTCCGTGCCTCCGCCACCAAGAAGCTGTGAGGGGGAGGAGGAGGAGGAGGAGGAGGCGACATTAGCGAAGCGACTATATGCTCGTGAGCACCGCCGATGCAAAGTCCCCCACTACCAGAAGGTGGCCAGGGCCGCACCGGAACTGGGGGTTGAGCTCGGGCGCGCCGCCGGTGATGTCGACGGTGTGCACCAAGGGGCTGTTCTCCAGGAGCTCCACCTGCGGCAGCGACACAGCAACGGTTAGCGAGACCCACATAACCAGTCCAGTAACTGAGCCGGCGGAGTAAGTGTGGGGCTAAGAAACAAATGAAGAATAAAAGAAAAGCCCATTCCCATTATGATTTGTTGATGCACGATGACAGAAAAAACTCAAACTTCTCTTCTTCCTGCTTTAAAATTGGATCGTTCACATAAGCCCATATTGCGGCGGCGACGTTAACACTGAGGGTTCTCACGAGCTTGGTGGCGGTCGCGGCGGCCATCATCTCGGTGCGCAGCGGCGAGGACTCGACGTGGCAGTGCGCGCAGGCCTGGTTGCAGAAGAGCCCGACGTTGACCTGCACCGTCCCGACCTCGCGCCGCACCAGGCCGCCGCCAAGGCCCTGCAGGACCAGGACCTCCCCAGGAATTGAACATGCGTCACAAGATTGCGATTACTGTGTACTAATTCCTGACTGGGATTTTGCCATCAGAGCGGCGACCTTGGCCGCCAGCACGTCGTGGAAGCCTGGGAGGCCGAGGCCGCCCAGGGCCCGCCGCCGCGCCGCGCGCTCCTCGGCCGCCGAGGACGGCCGCCGGGGCNAAAAAAAAAAAAAAGGCGGCCAGCCGGAGCGCCGCCATGGCCGTCGCCGGGGCCCCCGGTGCGGGAGCAGCGCCGCAGATCCCGGCGCGCGAGCCGCCGCGGGCGGCGCTCGCGTTGGGCCGCGCCGAAATTTTGCAGTACGAGATCCTTCCTCGGGCAGGGCCAAAATTTGTCCCGAAACTCGACCGCTGTTGCCAACAGAGGTCGAATGGAGTTCAGGTCATATTGAATGATCGGCAGTCGTAGACCCAACAGGCTGCAGTGAGCCTGATGAGGAGTCTGAGCCCGTCGTCATGCAGAAGTAGCTCCATGCAGCTGCTTAGGCTTTCTGCTAGAAGAACAGCTCTTCCACTTTACGGCAGTGGCTGTGAGACGCCAGCCCAAAAGGATGAACAAGGTCCTAAGGGCCAAAAGGCGCCAAAACCACACAGCTATGCAAGAGACTACAGCGAATGGGACATTTATAACCCCGAGTTAGCAGCCGCAAGTCGGAGGAACTTGCAGCTGGAAAAGAGGCACCCCGACAAAACCCAGAACTAGCAGCCATGGCACGGCCCTGCCCGCTAGTGCACTGCGTGAGCCTGGGACCCCTGGAAGGATATAATACTGTAGCAGACACGCCCCGCTGGTAAGAGCCAGGACAATGTTTCAGTAACACAATCATAGCAGCATCAGCAGCATCAAATCATCAGTCGAGCCGTCAGCCACCTCTACATAGGGAAACGCTTCCAGGAGAGGGCGGCGTCTGGGAGAGGCCAGCCCAGAGAAGAGAATGAATAAAGTGCGAAGGGGCCAGGGAAAACGCTAAGTCACACAAGGAACCAAGTAGCTACGAAACACTCAGTGCCCTCTACTGAGCAGCCGCAGCTTGGAGAAAGTACTCTCCTTGTAGCGGGTCCCCTGGCTACCGCATGCGTTTGGCCGTCTCGCTGCAGAGATCTATGGCCTGCCCTCTGCATCTGCGTGCCAGAAGAGCCCTCGCTGCTGCCTCTGGCACTGGCCAGGAGACCAGCTTCCAGGAGCTAAGTTTCTCTGACCCGAGGCTGCTTAGCAGGGGTTACTGAGTGCTTCGTAGCTGCTTAGTGTCTTCTTGGGCTTGTTTTTCTTAGTGCTTCCCCTGACCCCTTCTCGTACTTTGTTCATTTGTTTTTGGGCTGGCTTTTTCCAGCCCCTACCCTCAATGGGCGAGCCCTTCTCCCCTGGCTAGGGCCAGAGGCTGCAGCTAAGAAGAAGAAAGTGCTCGCCCATTGAGAATAGGGGCTGGAAAAGCCAGCCCAAAAATGATTGAACAGAGTACGAGAAGGGGGCCAGGGGAAGCGCTAAGAAAAATAAGCGCATAGAGAAACAAAGCAGAGGAAGAAAGAAAAGAAGTGCTCGCCCAAAGAGAAGAAGGGTTGGCAAAGCTAGGCCAAATAATAATGGACAATTGTGAAAAGCCATAAAAGGCGCCGAAAGGAAAACCGGAGTCGATGCAGTCGGTTGTAACCACATCGGCGATGGTGCGGGGACCGCCGCCGTGCGGGATGGCGACCTGGTGAAGAAAGTGCTCGCCCATTGAGAATAGGGCCTGGAAAAACGAGCCCGAGAAAGAATGAACAGGGTACGAGAAGGGGGCCAGGGGAAGCGCTAAGAAACAGAATCAAAGCAGCTACGAATGGTGGGCCTGCGGGCGTAGTCCGTGGCCTGTGTGGCCCCGTAGCTTCTGTGCTGGCTGGCTTGCTAGCACGTCATTGGTGGAGAAGTGGGGCTACCGGTCGCGGGATCGGGGAGTATTCGCCTACTAGCGTGAGTGCCTGGCCTTCGTCTGAGCCCTGCGCCAATGCTTACGCCGACGTCTACGGCAAACGCACAATAATTGGCACGGAGCCACGCGGCGTCGGAGTGGCTCCGTGCCCGCTGGAGTGGCTGTTCGACAGCACCACAAAGGGCCGCGTCGCTCGCCGGATCTTCGCGCTGGCGCCTGACATCCGCCACCGCCCCAGGATCCAGTAACGTCACCGCCGACGCACTGTCCCGCGCCTCCCAGGCGCTGCAGCTTCCCAACTTCCGTTGTGATGGTCTGGCTCCTCACACTAGCTTGTTTATTCGTATGTGCTCACTCAAAAAGAGAACTCGAGGATACTAGTGTCCCCGTTAGCCAGCTCATTGGCCCCAAACCCTCTGGCCTCTCCCTTCATTGTACTAATGTCATCTTAGGTACCTTAGATTAGGTCTCCGTATTATGTAGCATTGTTTAGTCTGCACTCGACTCTGCCTGAACAATGTATTGGCTTGAATTGGCCTCCCTTTCAATTCATGCGCCCCGCGCGCCTTCTCTCTCTTCATCGTTTAGCGACCTTAATGTTGCGACCCGTGATTACTGAGCGGGTCAATCTGCTGTAATAAATGTAGGTCTTCGAATGTGCTTGCCTTCGTACTTGGCCATTTGGCCTTAGTTTGTTTGAAATTCACGAAATTTTCTTCCCAGCCACCGCCCTCTCCTGGAAGCGTCCTTTCCCCTGCACGTCGCTGGGAAGAAAGTGCTCGCCCATTGAGGATAGGAATTGGAAAAGCCAGCCCAAAAAAAAGACGAACAAAGTTCGAGCAGGGGGCCAGGGGGAACATGGAGTGGGACGAGGGAAGAAAGTTCTCGCCCATTGAGGATAGGGGCTCGAAAAGCCAGCCCAAAGAAGAATGAACAAAGTACGAGAAGGGGGCCAGGGGAAACGCTAAGAAATACAAGCACACAAAGAAACAAAGCAGCTACGTATCACTCAGTACCCCCTGCTAAGCTGCCGCAGATTCGAGATGCTAGGCTCCTGGAAGTGGGTCCCCTGGCCAGAGCCAGAGGGAAGGGGCCAATGATGTCGCACGCCACCAGCTCGAACGGCGCGCGAACCGCGATGGACTGGAGCGCGCCTGCCTGTTGTGCGTGTGCCGTACGCGACGCAACTGACGAGCGTGCCCGCCTGTGGGACCGGCGCATTCATGCGCGTGCAGCACGCGAGGCAACTGGCGATGTGAAAGTGGACATCCGGGCGCATCCGCGGCCAGTAGCCAGTAGCAGGCGGCATGCAGCTTGTCCACGGCTTTGAGGAATCCCAGGGTGGCCGCCGCCCGGGGGGTGGTCGTGATGGGCGGCGAGGTACGCCGCCCAAGGTGTCGTCAATCGTCGTGAAGCGGTGGAAAGAGAGAAGGCGCGCGGGGCGCATGAATTGAAAGGGAGGCCAATTCAAGCCAATACATTGTTCAGGCAGAGTCGAGTGCAGACTAAACAATGCTACATAATACGGAGACCTAATCTAAGGTACCTAAGATGACATTAGTACCCACGGGTGAGCACAAACGGTGGAAAGGGGTGGGTCAAGGCCGGGGTTGCGCCGGCGGGGTCGGCCAGTCCCGACAGGCAGCCCGGACCACGGAGCCTGGACCCACGGGTCGGTCGTCTGGGGAACGGCCGCCGGGAACAAGGGCGCGCGCGCGCGGTGCGCATGAGGATGACAGAAGCTTACATAAGCTGAGCTGAGGAGCCAGACCACCAACACGGAAGCCATTGGCCTGGCCTAATGCGCGCCCAGCACACTGGTGTATCGCCAGTGCCTGGGAGCGCTGCAGAGTCTATGAGAGCCGCATTTCTGTCAAGCAACGATTGCTTGCGGGACGAGAATGCCCTAAGCTACGCGCCCGACTACGTCGTTGGACATCAACAAGTGGTGCCAGGCGGTGGAGGAGGAAAGTCCACTTCGTCTCGTAGCCGCCATAAATGTCCATGGCGCATGGGAAGACGTGGTTCTCCCTCCTTTATCGCCTGGCACAACTTGTCGATGCCCGCTGACAGGGCAACAAGTACGTTGTGCTAGCCACCGAACACCTGAGCCGCTGTGTGATCGGGGCAGCCTTGCCGGACGCCACCGCCATCGTTCGGAGGACGAGATCCCGTTGGCAGCTCACTTGCTTTGTTGTGTGGAGGGAGGTGTACGTAACGCCTCCCACAACCTTCTGAGAGACGCTCTGTATGGCCTTGTGCGCGAGGCAGGTCACCATGCGGCCATGGAGGTGCCGGGCATCATGCCGGTACTCCAGAAGCGCGGCAGACCTTACACCAGGCATCTAGATGTGCTTTTCAACCCCCCGAGCGGTGGGCCTCGTCTGCTCCTCGACGTTGTTCTTCTCGACGCATTCCAACCCGAGGCACCCACCCGGCTGTGCCAGGTTGGGCGACACATCATGCCGATGAGAAGAAGCAGAGACATGATGAAGACCACCCTCAGGGCGACAACTTTCTTCCATGCGCCACGTACAGTTATGGCGGCTACGGGATGAAGTGGTCTTCCCTCCTCCATCGCCTGGTACAACTTGTTGATGCCCGCCAACGTAGTCAGGCGGGTAGCTTAGGACATTCCAGAGTCCCTCAAGCAATTGTTGCTTGCTATAGGATGCGGCTATCATTGAGTCTGCAGCGCTCCCAGGTACTCGCCATACATCAGCGTGCTGGGTGCACATTTGGCCGGGTAATGGCTTTCGTGGTGGCGGTCTGGCTCCTAAGCTTAGCTTGTCAGACATGTATGTGCTCGAGGCTACTATTGTCCCCCTTAGTCAGCTTATTGCCCCATTGCCAGGACTACTGTAAGGCTCAAATTGGCCTCCCTTTCATTTTCATGCGCACCGCGCGCCTTTCTCCGAGCGCTGTATGGGCGGCGCCGGTGCTCCGGTGTCACTGGGGCTGCCGGCCCACGGCCGACCGAGAACCGAGGCCCTGCAGTTGGGGAGCAGAACCTGCGCCAAAGCCTCCCCATCATCAGGGCGGAAGTGGCCGAGCGGCTGCGTCAGCACAGACTCGGCAGGCCAGACTGGGCTATGCACGACGTGCAGATGTGTTTCCGGCTGACATGGGCTTGCCAGCTGCATATCTGTCGTTGTTGCGACGACAAGTGTCGGCTTGTTTGCAGCGTACTCAGGCTCATGCCTTGCACCAGAAAGCTGGAATGAACAAGGTCTGAAAGGGCCGCATGGCGTTAAAATAGGATACTAGTTTCCCAGTCGTCAGCAAGTGGTCGCTCGAGAAGCTCTAGTCAGTAAGTGCGAGTCAGAATAATCAGAGAGCGGAAAAGCGTCGTCCTCGTGGAACCCGGTGACAGCAACCAACGCGTGGCCTGCATGCAAGTAGACGGCAAAGGCGAGGGACCTCTGCAGGTTTACTGCCGACAGGCCGCACCGAACCAAAGCATTTTCGCCAGGACCAGGAACCTGCGGTCTTGCATGTGTTGCTTGCAGTTGGATTGTGCACCACGCGCTTGTCCTATTAAATGGGCCCAATGGTCGAGCAACCTCTCTCTGGGTGTCTCGCTAAGCTCTGTGTTTTTGGCACCTTTCGGCCGTATGAATCTTGTCCCTTCTTTCTAGGCTGGCTTTCCTCAGCCCTCGCCCCCTTTGTCCTTCTCGTCCTTCGCCTTCCGACCGTTGGGCGCCCGCCGTTCGCGCCGCCGCCGTCGCCGCCGTCGGCGGCGACGGCGGCGGCCCCATTGCCCCCTGCCGCCGCCGGCTGGCGCGCTCGCTCCGCCGCGCTCATGGCCGCGCTAGGCCTCGGGGCTTCCTTGGACGCCCCGCTCAAGACTACACGCCAGGTCCCGGGGCCCCCCTCTCTTGCCGGCTGCCGAGCTCCCCCACTCATCCTCCTCAGGCCTTTCTTCTGCCCCCGACCGTTATGGCCCGCACGCCCGCCGCCCGCGCCGGCACTGGCGGCGACGGCGGCGGCCCCAGTCCCCCTCGCCGCCCCCGCGACCGCTGTGCCAGGCCCTGCGGCTC
>WELB01000166.1:8595-22423 GCA_009602725.1 Spirogloea muscicola | reverse complement strand
AAAAAAAAAAAAAAAAAAAAAAAAAAAAAAAAAAAAAAAAAAAAAAAAAAAAAAAAAAAAAAAAAAAAAAAAAAAAAAAAAAAAAAAAAAAAAAAAAAAAAAAAAAAAAAAACTCTTGTATGCCTCAGTCACCACCACATCAACCAAAGCTCGTGGGCCTCCGCCAGGTTGTACACCCACAATGTCCAGGGTGCGACGGTGATGGCCTCCCTGGGAATCTGTGGTGATGGGCATTACATTGCTCACTTCAACGATGGCGCGGTAGCCGGCGTCGCGCATCAAGCCCGCCAGGGCGTCCCGTAGGAGATTGTGGACGCCCACCACCTCAGGGCCTGTGGGACACCGCAGCATGTGGGTGGCTAGGTCTCCGCCCTCCGTACGGAAGCCACACTCACACTGAGTTACTCCAATCAGGCAGGTCGGGGGCAGGCCCAGGAACAGCTGGAGAAGCGTCCGGAATGCTTCAGGGCTGATTTTGAAAGCGTTGTGGATTGCGTGTGTGGTGAGGGGAGGAAGAGCAACCCCAGCTGGGGCGCCATCACCGGAGGCGCGGGAGCGCCGCGGCGCTGCCTCGTGCGGCTCGTGCGGCCCCCCCGGGGGCGCTACCGCCCACGCCGCAATGAGAGCGGGGCCCGCAGATCCGCGCTTTCCCGCTCGCATCTTCCCCCGCGGCTCCCGCGGGCCTTGGCGCCGCTTACGGCCAGGCTCGAGCTGCGGCTTGTTGGCGACTCCGCGCACGTGCCCGGAGGGGTGGCAGGCGCTGTGCGTCAAGACTCACTCCAGATAAACGTGCACGCGGGTGTGGCGCAGGGAGTTGCCATGTACATGGGCGCACCTCTACTGGGCGCGCGAGACTCTAAACGGCCTCTTCCCTGGAGGCAGCGGCGTGGCTCCAGGCCCTCACCCTCAACGACGCCCTCACTCTCCCGGACGAGGTATTTCGCAGTGCCGTCCACCGGCTCCTGGGCCTGTCGCCGCCATGTCTCCAGTGTGTGCGTCAATGTGAATGTGGCGAGCAAGGGGCCGAGCCTGGGGAGCTGGCTGCTCATGTTCTGCGCTGTTCCCACGGCGGAGACCGGACAGTGGCCCACGACCGCCTCCGGGAAGCGATCATGGCATCCTGGTGGAGGCTGGCTTCTCGGTGGCAGCGGAGAACTCCGCCATCATGCCGCTCCAGCAACGGGCCAAAGATCTCCACACTCGTCACATAGACCTTGTGGCCATCCCAATAGCCGGAGGGCCACGTCTTATCCTTGACGTGGTGACCACTGACGCATACGACCGCTCACACCCAGCCCAACGTGCCACCAAGGCTTGGTATGCGGTCGCCTGCGCCGCTCGGGCCAAGGAGCTCAAGTATGCTGATCATCCGCGGGAAGACGAGTTCTTCCCGCTGGCTATCGACACGCATGGGGCGTTGGGCGCTCGGTGGCTGGAGCTGCTCAACCAGCTCGCCCGCCACGCCATCGTCCGCCGCTTCCATGGGCAGCCGGTAGACTTTCCTGCAGTCAGGTCGCTAGCGCAGGTGTACAGTATGCGCTTGGCCGGCTCGCTGCAGAGGTCTATGGCCCGCGCGCTGCACCTGCGTGCCGGCAGAGCCCTCGCTGCTGCCTCTAGCTCTGGTCAGGGGACCCGCTTCCAGGAGCCCAGCTTCTCTGACCTGAGGCTGCTTAGCAGGTTACTGAGTGCTTCGTAGCTGCTTTGTTTCTTCTTGTGCTTATTATTTTTAGCGCTTTCCCTGGCCCCCTTGTCGTACTTTGTCATTCTTTTTTGGGCTGGCTTTTCCAGCCCCTATCCTCAATGGGCGAGCCCTTTCTTTCTATTGTCGTGTAGGTGAAGTTCGTGGGCTGGCCTCATGGGCGAAGTTCGTGGGCTGGCCTCATGGGCGTGATCCCCATCCGAGGAGCTTTTTCACATTAGCGAATGTGACTTGCCTGGAACCAGCAGCAATAAAGGAGATGTCCTTATCATGGTAGGTGCTCTTCCGAATGAGTAGTAGCCCTTCCAAAGTGGCTCTCCAGAAGAGGGCGAGGGCTGTGAAAAGCCAGCCCGTGAGGGGGGGAGGGCTGGGGCAGAAGCCAGGCCCGCAAACGAGTGGACAAGGTCCAGAGAAAGATACAGCTCTCCTTCGATGTAAGGCAATGGGCGTAAGAGACCAGCCCAAAGAGAAGTGTACAATGTCCAAAAGGGCCAGAAGGTGCACAAAGAAGCAGCTCTTCCAGCTTACGGCAATGGCTGTGAGAGACCAGCCCAAAGGACTGGACACGGTCTAAAAGGGCCGGATGGCGTCGAAGCAGGATGCTAATCTCCAAAACGTCAGCAAAAGGCGCTCAATAAACTCAGTCAGCAAGTGCCGATCAGGATAACTAGAGGGCGGAAATGCGTCGCCCTGACAGAACCAGGAGGCAGCAGCCAAGGCGCGACCTGCATGTAAGTGGACGGCAAATGCCAAGGACCCCTGCAGGGATATTACGAGGCGCATCCTGTACATTTGAGCAAGCGACCCGACGTCATTGAAGCCGTGCACAGAAGGGAAGAAGCAGCTCCTCCAGAAACTCCGAGGGCTATGAAAATGCCAGCCCACAGAAGAGTGAACAAGGTCCATGATAGCCGGAAAATGTGAAGACCACCTTCTGTTGAAGGGGGCGATGAGAGGATACTTTTCTTACAATGGGCGATGGCTGTGAAAGAAGAAGCACCTTAGAAAGAGATGGAAGTGCCGTGGTGGGCGCTGCGTACTATTTTGGTGGTCAAGCCAGATGATATGTCCTATAATCTAGGGAGTGGGCAGCGTCGATCTATGATGTGATATTCTTCTGTGAACAGCTGTGCTTGAGCATGTGTGTCTATGCACAGTAAAGGCACAAGAGTGTACATACCAAGGAAACTAGAAGAGATCTATCCGACGACATCGTGATGGTGACAACTTAATTGCTGACTTTCATAATGACTTGCTCCGTTGACGATCATCCAAAGCAGCAAGTAGATATATAAATGGCCCCTTCAATGCCACCCGCTACTTATTGCCCATCTCTTCACAAAGCTGATATTATAGAAGCACCTGTTGTAACAACTTAAAGAGGCAAGCTAGTGGCGGATGCTGATTCTGTAACACCCCATCCGAGCTTACAGAGCACAGCCATACTTGTGCCGCCGCAGTCGATTCGTTGCGAGCTGCTCGTCATGTCACTGCGATCTCCTATGCGATTGGTCTGTGGCCCCATCCAACTTACCACCATTTTGCGCACCTATTCACTTGTCGTTGTTCTGATGGTGTTTCTTTATCCTTCTTGTGGCAAGTGATGGCGTCTCCTAGCTGACATGGTGTGCATCGTAGCCACCGCTCACTTTGAGAGACCTTCTTCTTACATAAACCTGACCCGTTCAATGCTAAAAGTACAAGCAAACTTCAAAGTAGCCTATAGCGCCGGATGACTAAGCACATCGCACATCACACATTGCACAGCGCTTTCAGCCCCTTTGGACCTTGTCCAATATTCTCGAGCTGGCCATTCACAGCCCTCGCTCTCTTTGGAAGTTGACTGTCAAAGATACAGCTCTTCCAATGTAGGCACCAGCTTGAAGAGAAGCACTCTTCCAAAAGAGGGCGATGGCTGTAAGAGGCCAGCCCTGGAAGAGCATTTCTGCCAGACGCAGCGCTGACTCCGAGAAACGTTGTCCCCATGCAGAAGAGCCAGTAGAAGAAAGACGCTTCCAGTAGAGGGCGATGGCTGTGGCTAGCCCAGAAAACCGGATAAACGAAGTTCTATGGGGCCAGAAAGCGCTGAAGCACGCAGCGACGCAAGTGGCCACCATGCACTCAATAACCAGTAGAAGGAAGGCTTGTTCAGTTGGAGGGCGATGGCTGCGATTGGCCAGCCCAGGAAATTTGTGCTCAAGAGTTCGAAGAAAGAGCTGCATAGCTGGCCCCCGGGGTTCCGAGTATCGGGGTTTTCAGTCCCTGGGGCTCCCGCACCCCCCTCCCCGCCGTGCCTTCCGACGAATATGCGCCCCACTCGCTCAGCCTCCCCCCCTCCCCGCCGGCCACTCCGCGGCTTTAGTAACCCCGTCGCCTCTGGCTCCCTCCTCCCTCCCTCCCTCNGGCGGCATCATGGCGTGCGCGGCGGGGCTGGGCGGCCCCGCTGCCGCGGGCCTCGGCTGCCGCAGCCTGGCTCAGGAACGGTGCGCGCCCGTGAGTTGCGCCGCGAGCTGCGGCGCCGAGCGGCTCACCGGTCGCTGGACTCCATGCTGGCGGCATGCGTGGCCCCGGGCTCCGACAGAGGCGCCGGAGACGGCCGTCGTCCTGGCGGCAGCCCTTCGGCGAGCCCGAGCTCGCCAGCGCGGCTCGGGCGACGGCCGAGCCTGCACTCCTCGTCTGACGCTCTCCGCCGCCGCCGCCACAACCGCTCCGCCGTCGCTGCCGCAGGAGGGCCTCCAATTGCAGCGCCAACTCGGAGTTTCTCAGCGCCGGCCGCTGGCGCCTGCTGCCGTCGCCGTCGCCGGCCACGTCCCTGCCCTCTTCGGACGCCACTCAGCGGCCCGGGTGAGAGGAAATTGGCCGAGCTGCTGCCTTCACGTCGTTGTGCCGGCTGGCATGTAGCTGGAGATGGCAGACAGGGCGCCGTCGCGAGGGCGAGCGCGGAGCACGAGCATGGCCACGGGGCCGTTCAGTGAGGACGAACGAGGGAGGAGGGAGGGAGGGAAGAGGAGCAGAAAGAATCTCAGGAATGGCCGGAATGATGGGCAAAGAGAAATATGCATATATGCATATATGCATTGGGCCTCCGCCCTGAGTGATCGCCACTGCGGCACTGACAGTGGCGTGCGTCCAGCAGGGTGTCTGTGCGAGCCAAGGGCAAGCGCAACGCCATGCCGGGCGGCGTGCGGCGCGGTGCCGGGCAGCAGGCCATGCCATCGCTGCCCAAGATTGACGCGGCCGACGACACGCCCAAGTTCGTGCTATTTATCCGCACCAAGAACGTGAGGCCTCTGCCTTGTCACGAGACTCTGCCACTTTCTCCACAGGGCCCTGCTTGTACATCTCTCGTCCGCATGCGGCACCTTTTTAGGTCATGCTTTGAGCTGTCTTGTCTCTGTGAAATTCTAGCGAGGTCAAGAGGGAAACTGCAGCAGGACTGAAGACAGCGGCTGCTGATATAATAAGAGCGGCTGTTAAAGCAAGCCAGAACTCGCAGCAAGACAGTGTGTGTGCTAAGAGCGCCGGGCCTTCTTGCTGCAGGTCTCGCGATGGTACCCATTGAGCGTTATCACTGGCGGCACGGCGGCAAAGCTGATGCTGGGCGCGATGAAGAATGACATTGGCAAGCGGTTGTACCAGGGCACACTCACGCGCAACATCGCCTCTGTTGTGTACAATGTGAGAGCAAGCACTTTCTCTGCCTCATCAAACTCAGCATCATTGCCTCGTTGTCAGTGGACAAGCAACTGAGACGTTGCCCACCTTACCTTGCGCTGCAGGACGAGCGCGCTGTGCGTACAACTGCCATCAAGGCATACCCGGTGCTCAAAGCCGCGACAGGCTTTGAGTACGGCTACAAGGTCATGGTAAGTAGAACCCCCGCCAGCCCCTGCTGGCATACCCCTTTCACCAGCTTTTTGTGCCAGCCCTGTGCCATCGAAGGCATGCGTTGGATTACTACAATACTGGAATATGTGACTGCTTATTGTGGCATGGACATTACAACAAAACTTCTATCTCATTAAGCACTTATGACGTTGCTCGGCGCAGGACAACAGCAACCCACGGGTGGCTATGTTTGGCACAGACGTCGTTCAGGTGCCAATGTCTGCCCCCGTTTGCCTGCAACAGCCCGATTGTGTTGCCCCTTAATGACCAATTCAGGGTTGGAAGTCGGTTGAGCCGGCTTGCTCTACCTACATCGCCTTAAGAAGCCAGCTCCTACATGCTGAATTGTATTATACGTGTCATTGTAGACAATTATTCTGTCTTATCACCATAGACATTCATTCTGTCAAGTCATCAGTATTGTGTCAAGTATATGCAATCCCGTATCACATTTGTAAGCTCCTGCGGGTAGGCTCCTGCTTTTTGCATGGGACGTCTGCGTAAGCTTAAGCGTCACACCTGTAGGAATTGCTAATGTGAAATTTGTCTGCAAGCCTGACAGAGGTACGTTCATGCCGCTGCTTTGCTACTGCAGATTCCGCCGCAGGAAGAGATTGCCACGGGAATTGTGGACAAGGTCAAAGGTTTTTTCGGCAATGCCGCAGGCAGCCTCAAGGGGGCGTTTGGTTCCATAACATCAGCTATCCCTGTGCCGCCACCTGTGGAGGACAACAAGAAGTGAAACCCCTGCTGCCCTGCCAAGCGGTAGTTGCGCCAGTCGTGTTGCTGTGGCCCCAAGCCCGAGTTGTTGGGAATTGCTGAATAGGTTAGTACCTCTCTTGTTCGACGACCACACCGACCTTGGCTCCGAATAGTAAGCTTTGACATTTAGTTCTGATTTGCCCTTAGATCAGCCGCCTAGGGCCTCCAGGAAAGCAAGACAGGCGCACCCCGTCCTTGGTGCCGCCGGGTCTCCCTTAGCTAGGGGGCCATGGCTGCGGATGCGGAGGTCAGTTGGAGATGCTGCTTACAGAGAGAGCCGGCCATAGAAGTCGTCTGAAGCTGGATACTGCAGCTCAAGCAACATCAAGCGGCTTCCAAGAGTGCTTGGAATGATGCGCAAGCCACAGCGTTCTGGCCGCTAGCAGTCTCCATGCTTGTGGTTGCTCAGCGGCGGCCTGGCTTCCTTGCTGCCCACTGCAAGGTTGCTCGCCCAGAGAGGCTGTAGGTGTGTACCCCTCTCATGTGTGGTTGTCTGCAGTGTGGATGCTGAGATGTCCACATCTCGCGCTAGAGCTGCCGGTGTTGCTTTCCCAGACGGGTTGCTCTGCCCAGTGATTTCCGAGGGAGGCAAGGATAGGAGCAGCCGAGCTCCCCTCTTGGCGGCGCGGTGATGAATAGATGCTCCAACACGAAGGGCACCTCTGAACTTTGTTCATCTGGGCTGGCCAATCACAGCCATCACCAGTACTGGCAGAGTCCCTCTCTCAAGGGCACTATCTGAGCACTCTTGTGGTAGCAGCGCTGGTTGGTCGAATGGTTTGCAACGTGCAATGCATGGCACGAACGAAGATATTGTACTGATACAAACTCGAGGGGGTTCTAATCAATGGGCGAGCCCCTCCTCTTTAAACAATAGGAGTTGCGCCACGGGGTGCCTTGGACGCTGTAGCTTTCACCACCTAACAGAAAGAAAGAAGAAAGGGCTCGCCCATTGAGGATAGGGGCTGGACAAGCCAGCCCAAAAAAGAATGAACAAAGAACGAGAAGGGGGCCAGAGGAAGCCAGAGGAAGCGCTAAGAAACCAAAGCACACAAAGAAAGAAAGCAGCTACAAATTACTCAGTAACCCCTGCTAAGCAGCCGCAAATCAGAGAGGCTAGGGTCCTGGAAGTGGGTCCCCTGGACAGAGCCAGAGGCAGCAGCGAGGGCTCTCCCGGCACAGAAAGGGCTGTCGAGGCAGAGATTCATTCAGACGTACAGCCCGCAGTGCGCCGCAAGCTGAGTTCCGCCTGCGCCCGAGCTGCCTGCAGCCGAGCTTCTACCACCATTGCCCGGCTCAGAGGCAGTGAAGCTGCTGTGAGCCGCCAATCTGTTGCAGCGGTGGCACTGGCAGCGCAGAGTCTCTGCAGAGTATGTGGCTCCAGGGCGTCGCTGTGCCATGTGGGTTTGCAAAGGCGAGTCCTGAGCACAGAAGCAGACCGCCTTGACGACGGCGATGGCGAGCAAGGCGCTGCAGTGGGGCAGCTCCGCGCTGCTGGGCCAGCGAGCGGCGAGCCTGGCACAGCCCAAAGCGGCGGCGTGGGCCTCGGGGCTTCCTTCACGGCGGTCGTCGTCAGCGCGTGCCGTCATCAGGCGCCGCAAGGACCCCGAGCTCGACAAGGTGGGCAGGCCCCTGCCGCCAAGCTTCCGCTAAGCTGGGGTTCGAACCCCTGAGCCCCTGCTGACATATCTGGGTCTGGGTTTAGCACAGGGTTTAGTACCTGGTCACGCAATCGAGGTTTTGGGCTGATGGCCTCGTGCTCACGATTCTCTTCAAGGTGCACAAAGCTTCACGCGTCTTTGTCAAGTATGTCTAGTGTCAAAGTTGAAGCCGTGAAGCCAAAGTTATGTAACCAGCTGACCTGCGCAATTTGGTCAGAGACCTGGAGGAGCAGACTTCAAGATAGATTTAGAAAGCACACTTCACCTACGGCTTCATGTCTCCGTGCTTTGGGTTATGGAAGCGCAGTCGCTAGTACCTTGTGGCATCTACTTTTCATTGGGCAGCTCGCGGCCGCTCAGTCACAGGCGCACGTTGTCAACGCCTCGCTCGATTTCCTCGCTGAGGTGCAATTGTAATACCAACATGTTGCCGTGCTAAGCCTGCTGGAGCCCTCAGCGCAGGACTTGAGGACTTTGTCATGATTGCAGTAGCTTGTTGTCATGTCGTTGTGCTGGCTGCCGTCTCAGTGCCTCCACCGGTGATGTGGCCCACAACTGAGCAGCTGTTGCAACACAGCAGGGCATGCACAGTTGCTAGCAGCAGCTGGCTGTGAAAGCTGCACCAGATCTGGCAGATTGCTGCAGCTTTGCTGGTGTCTGAAGGTGATGGGCTGCAGCCTGCAGCCTCTGCATCTGATGTGGAATCCACTGGACTGGAGGCGCGGCTGCGCAGGTGGTGCAGGTCGACAAGCCGCTGCGCCTGGTGGTGAAACTCAAGGAGCTGCTGCTCAAGCAGCCCGAGCGCCGCATGACGCTCCGCGACCTCGGCATGCACCGCAGGTCGGCAGCAGAGCCTGCTTGCCTGACCTCGTCGCATACCTCTCAAGCAGCTCTCAGTGACTGCATGTTGAGTTTTGATACTAATATTTAGTCATAAGTGCAGCTCATATATTGAATGCTTGCAATGAGGCTCTTTTCCAGGCCAACTTGCTGCTTCACTGTCAAAGTACGAGCACTACGCCACTCTCACTTCTGCAGTAGCTCAGTCACTCAAAGCCCAACTCCTGAGTCCCAACAGGCACTTGGGGCTCTCTGGCAAGCGGCGGTGTATTGCGCTGATGCGCAAATTTCCAGCGGTGTTTGAGGTTGTGGACGAGTCCCACGGTTATGTGTGGTTCACGCTTTCGCACGAGGCCGAGGTGCTGTACCAGCGCGAGCAGGCAATCAAGCGTGACATGACCAGCCTGCTCGTGGACAAGGTGAGCGGCCCGTCGAATAAGGCTCGTAGTCAGTCCATTCAGCGGCTCATTTGCTCTCCAATGGCACTTCTCGGCTTGGCCATTCTGCAAGTTCTTCTTCTCTCATGCTCCTGTGAGTGCCAAAAGTCTGATTCTGAAGTCCTTCACCGTAAGCCATATCCTCAACATCCAGTGCTTAAAATCATTGTGCGCAGCGCCGCTAGAATCTATGCACCTCAACTCTGTTGAGCCTTTGCTCTGAAGGAGGTCCAGCTTTAACTTGCAATGCAGATATGCAATTATGCAGATAGCAAGTGCCTTACTTGAGAACGGAATATGCCAGTGAATTTGTCGTAATCTTGAGCCAAAAGGAGACTCCTGAGTCTGCCACAGACTCTGATGCGTGCATGCACCCTGAACTGACTGAACGTGGACGCAGCCAGGTCAGGAAGCTGCTCATGATGTCTGTGGAGAAGTGGATACTGGTGGGACACTTGACGCACCTGCGGCGCGACCTGGGCCTCTCCGAGGACTTCCGAATAGAGATGGTCCACCAGCACCCGGAATACTTCGGGGTTGTCGACACACTGGACGGGCCGGCACTGGAGCTCCGGAAGTGGGACGACCGCCTGGCGGTGACCTTCTGGGAGGCCAGGCAGAGCAGGAGTCGGGAGGCCGAGGCACGACAGCAGGAGGAGGCCCTGGCCATGGGCTTTCCAGGTCCGGAGATCTTGCATCACCTTAGCACTCTCTGTCTCTAGGATGTTGGGGCCTAGGCTATGGGTTTTAATGTCAGATGAAACCAGAGCTTGGACCTTAAACCACATTGAACTTGCTCTTGTCATCATGCTTTTTAAGGCTGATAGTCCAATAGCCTCAAGCATTGGTGTCATGCAGCAAGCTTCTGCATCACATTGACTCGCTCGTTGCCTTTGAGACCAACCTGTCAAGTTTGTGACTGGACTGACAAGACACCAGCAACGGCGCCCCGCCCATTTTGCAACGGGACAGTGATGCCCACCTTGTCAACATGGTGATCTTTCTGAGACTGGGCAAGTCGAGGGCTGTCTGCATCACCTCCTGTTGCTTACTGTGCTTTGAGTGCTTCTCCAGGCCCCAAGAGCCTGCAGCTGCCGAAAGGACTGCAGCTGAAGCGGAAGGACCGGGACAGCTTGCAGCGCTTTGCAGAGGTCCCCTTTGTCTCGCCGTACTCAGATGCATCACACCACCTGGACCCAACGTCGCCCGAGGCCGAGAAGCACAACGTGGCGGTCATCTATGAGATGCTTTCTTTGACGCTGGAGAAGAGGCTACTTGTGGACCACCTCACGCACTTCCGCAAGGACTTCAAGCTCACGCAGGTGGTGCATGAGCAATTGTGGCCTTAATCTGGGTGCTAGCTTGATGATATCCTCGACATAGCCGCTCCAAATTTTATAGACATGATCATGATTAAAGTCATTGGCAGCATAACGTTTTCTTCGTATCCCATCAGATTAATTATAGCTCTGCGGTAACATGTTTGCTTGTCATTGACAACCCTTGTCTTCCGTCACTCTGTGGCACAGAGGATCAGGAGTCTCCTCATCAGGCACCCTGACCTCTTCTACGTCTCGGAGAAGGGCACACGGGACTCCGTGTTCTTGCGGGACGCCTACAATGGCACATTCCTCAAGGACGAGGAGAAAGATCCAATCACACTGGCCATGGAGGAGCTCCGCCGTCTGGTGTATGCTGCTCAGCAGGTAAACTTTGTCAAATTGCACAGACTTCCCAAAAGACTCAGTACGTCGAACGTATCTTTTGAGCGTCATTCACATTGCTGTGTTGAAGAGGCTTGGAAAATTGTTGGCCACTAAGACCTCTACAGTCACGCCATGATTGGAATGTGAATCTCTAGGACGACAATCAGACTAGTACTAGAAGAGATGTCAGAAGAAACTAGAAAAAACTAAGAAACTACATGAGTCTCAGACGTGGTCGTTGGCTGCATTCCAGAGCCAGAGGCTGAACGCCCTGACGGCAGCAGATGAAGGGTGGGGTGAGGCCGACGGAGCAGCAGACGACTCGGAGCATAAAGATGATGCCGATGACACCTTGTCAACAGCCATGCGACTCAGCAGAGCTCCGATAGGGCAGAGGGAAACCTCTGAACGTGGTGACGCCGAGCTAGTGCCAAGCGTGGCCAAGTCACAAGCGTCCCCCGTTCAGATCCCAAGGATTCTGGCGGGCAGGGCGAAGGTGGTCACTGTGTTGGAGAAGAACGACAGGGGCTCTCCAAAAGAGCGGTGGTAGTGAAGCTGAGAGCCTGCATGCACCACAACTTTAGCTGACAATTGCCTGCGCTAGTGTCGGAGCACTCTCAATAATCGAGATAATATGCACTAACCACTCGCTTGATCATATATGAGGCTTACACTCGCTGTAGGCTGAATATGAATTATTGTGGGTATGCATCGCCAAACTCGGGCTTGAACGTGACCCAACCAAGGATATCTCAATGACAGGCTAAGGCTGGGCAGCCAAAGAATCTCAAGGGCCTCCAGCTTGAAATACTGATTAGCATCCTGTGGCATCAAAGTCGCGCAATGCCACAGTCGTGCTCCTGTGCAGCTTGGCACAGAGGTAACAACGTTCGAGAAGTAGCAAAATTGCTGGCAGTTGTGCCAAAGGTTGCAGCCCACAGGATGAGCCATATGGGACTGTCAAGCTTTTTGGCCTTGCTCGTCCAGTATTAGACTAAGCTGTAATATTACAGCTGCTGTGGGCCATCTTCAAGGTAGGATTGTCAACATCATCGTGCCTGTTATGGCCAACAAGGCTCCTAGATTTCAGGTCGCTGTCAGCCACCTGACAGCCTGCTGTCATCCAGCATGCGCCTGCCCTTGCTGACTCTCTGCATAACACCACAACCATCTGTTTATGTTTTTAGCTGCCCGGCCGCACTACTTTAGGGGATGCCTGATCAGCGTACTTATGGTGCAGCAGCAGAAGCCTAGAAGACTACACACTAGGCATGATGTTATTCGAAAAGTCAAGTGGCTCCAACTCTATCCAACTTACAGCTATGGCCATTAGCTCTTCAAGAAGTGGCTGCATTTTCTCAATGGGCTGCAGATGACAAGCAGAGGCTGTGAGAATATGTTCGAACATGGATATGAGACAGTAGTGAAGGATAAAGTGCTACTTGGCAGTAGAGTAGCCAGAGGCCTAGTTGCGTAAATGCAGCTCGCAAGCTCACGCCCTTGATAGGACAGCTGCAGAGAAGCGAGAAATGAAAAACGCAGGTGTAGTGAAGAGCCGGGCTAACATCCAGCCTCATTATGGAATCTTGGCAGGAGCGTCAGGATGTAACTTGCTTCAGAGCAAGTGCTAACATACCCATTGTGTTGGTCCATCCACTGGGGCGCTGTCAGGATCATCATGCACCTGCGAGCATGGCACAAGGTGTCTCTAAAGCTTTGCAGCAATAAGCATTGCAAATGAAAGCATGCCAGTGCATCAACAAGGGCTGATCTGCACTGGTGCACTGTGTCGCTCGCTTGTGAGCAGAATGGGGGCCTTACCTCGAGAAAGAGGCCATCTACACCGACGGCTACGCATGCCCGGGCGATAGTTGGCACGAGGTCCCTCAGGCCTCCGCTAGCAATCCTGCCATCCGGTAGCTGCTCCAAGATTGCAACGGCATGATACCAATTAGCAGCAGGCGACCTGACTGATCAGAGATCAGGCCACACACAGCAGCACAGGGTGCACAACCGGACCATGTATGGGGGAGTGAGTGCCAATGGGCACTGATCCCCATATCCTGCTGTGTTGATGCACAGCTTGATTTGAGCATGGCCAAGAACAACAAAGACGTTCCTCCAAGATCCCTATCATCATTGAGCAATATCAAGCTGCTTATTGCTTTCATAACTCCAGTGGTTGTGGAGAGGTAATAGCTCATTCACGAACCTTTTGAGCTGCAGGCTGCTGGAGAGCATGGGTGATGTCAGCGACCTGTTTGTAGGCCACCGTGAGAAGGCCGGTAACGTCAGCTCTGCCATGCCAACAAAAGTTATGTACCATGGGCATGGATGGTATCACAGCAATGGCAGTCTCTACTTTGACGGGCTTACCACAGGGCAGGCGGCTTCCCGAAGCCAGACGAGGTTGCGGGCGTCCATGACCAGGTCATCTGAGCAAGAGTCCAACGCTTAGCAGATGTAAGGCAAAGAAGTTGGTTGCTTGACTGAATGGCTGGCTGATTACATGTGCTCCTGTGCAGAGGTCGCACTTGAGCCTAGTAGGTACTGCAGTAGAAGAGGTAGCGCACGCAGCATGCGGAAGCTTACGATAGCCAAACATGGTGCCGCGCTCGCAGACCATGACGTGGCGGTTGCCAGCCCCGCGGACTTTCTCGGCCGCATTTGCCATCACCTGTCAAGGAACGGCTGTTAACAACACATCAGAGCATTACCTCCTACAGAAGGTACACACACACACACACACGCGCACGCACGCACGCACGCACGCACGCACGCACGCACGCACGCACGCACGCACGCACGCACGCACGCACGCACGCACGCACGCAC
>WELB01000165.1:312486-323226 GCA_009602725.1 Spirogloea muscicola | reverse complement strand
TCCCGCCTTCCCTCCCTCTCTTCCGCCTCTGCATCTTTCTCCCGTTCTTCTGACCCACCTGACTTACCTCCTCCCATGCTCCTCGCAGAGACCCCCTCCCCTGTTGCACTGCTTGTTAGCTACTGCGCTGTCTCTCACCTCCTTCCTTCAGCCTTCCTTCATCTCTTCTCCCTTCTCCTCGCCCTCTCACATGCTTCTGCCCCACCACCGTCCACCCACCCCCTCCCCTCTCTCCCTTCCCGTTTCGCCCTGACCCCCTCAAGCCCTCCACGCCCACCCTCCTCCTCCCAGCCGGGCACTACAGAGCTCCCTGCTGCGCTGCCACCAAAGCAGCACTCTAAGCCCAGGTCGATCTGATAGCTGCAACCGCGTCGTGCGGAGGTCCGCAGACATCGTGGTGGACAACTGCGCAATCTGCCGCAACCACATCATGGACCTCTGTGAGCGCCCCACCTCCGGTCCTAAACCCTCCTCTCTCCCCATGCCGCAGCTACTTCGACTCCTTTGGATCGCCCGCCCATAACTTTTCTTCACGACCACAGCCCCTCACTTTCCTGATGCAAGCTTGGCGACACGGGTTCTCGTTTTCGGCGGCAGGCATCGAGTGCCAGGCCAACCAGGCGAGCGCCACGAGCGAGGAGTGCACGGTCGCGTGGGGTGAGCGAGCTCTCCGGGCCCTGTCTCTTCCTCCTCCTTCCCTCCTCCCGTTGTCTCTCCCTCTCTCCCTGCCCTCCCACCCTCCACCAGCCTTCCTTCGAACCAAGGTGCCGGCAGCTGGCGAGCTTGGTTACTGTTGCGTTCTAAACCCTATACCCCAAACCCCCTCAATCCCAAACCCTAAAGCATAATCCCATCTGCACTTGGCACCAGCATCAGCGGCAGCTCACTGTCCCTGGCGCCATCTGCGCAGGCGTGTGCAACCACGCGTTCCACTTCCACTGCATCTCGCGGTGGCTCAAGACGCGGCAGGTCTGCCCCCTCGGTGAGCGCCACCACTGCTGTGCCAACCGTCAGAGCCGTTATTGCCCATCTTGCCATCTTGCTATCTTGCCATCCGAAAAAGCTCTTCTATCATTAAACACCAGTAAGCTGACACTTAAGCGAGTATTATGTTTTCCAATGAGTTCTAAGCACAAAGATGTAGGTCCATGCAACCACTTTCATAATCACTCTGTTGAAGAGATGTTGAAAGGAATGAAACAGAAATACACAACCAATTAGGTCTAGCCATCTCTTGGACTCGGGCTCAGTCCAACCCGCTATGACAACCGACAGCTGACCATGCACGCTGCTTGCCGTGCTCCTCCTCTTGGGCGCAGACAATAGCGAGTGGGAGTTCCAAAAGTACGGGAGGTAAGGAGATGCAGAGTTCGCCAAGGAGCGCCGCTGCGGCTCGAGCGCGGACGTTGTTGCCGGCCAGCCAGCAGCACCGTCAGTGGCAACTGTGTGCTGATGCAATTGTGCGGGCACCATCTGGGTCTGAGCGAGGAGCTCTGGTTTACTGTTAGAGCCAGCGGGGGAGTGGCCCCATGGATGGCTGCGCTTGGCTCTGCTTGGGCAGGCTGGCTGCAGGGTGCTCCATTTCATTGCCCATGTCCGGTCGAGCTTGCCGCGGTGGCAATGGCGGCTGTCCATATGATGGCAGCTGCAGCATCTGCGACGGTTAGTCTGGCGCCAAGGCCAAGCACGCAACTCGTTGACTGCGCTCGTTGAGCAAGCAAAAGCTGCGCACCCCAGCTCGGCCCTGCCTCAGCGACTGCACTGCTGCACATTGCCGACAATCTCTTCCGATCGCCTGTGTCTGACCAAATTGTGTGAGTCGATTGTCACTCGCGCCGCAATCATGGTCAGAGGAGCTGTCCTTAGAGCTCGAAGGTGCAAGCGAGCCGCGGCGCCCATGAAATTGCGGTCTTTCCCGTGAGACGCTGAGGGTCTTCCAGCCGGCTGTGGAGCCTTGTGCCGCTGTCATTGTGTCGAGGGGCAGATGTATCCAGTCGAGTCAGTGCAGCACCTGCTGCAGCCACCACCGCTATCATCCCGCAAGGTCTGCGTGCGCAGAGCCATGGCTTCTACATTGTGGTGGGAGGACGTGGGTTCCGTCCCTCATTGTTAAGCCAGTGCGGCCAAAGGTGCCTGAGGCCGCCCTCTGCGGCCGCGCTTAAAGTAGCCACCATGGAGCGCGTCTTCATGTCACCGCAGCCGCCACCGCCGCTGCTGCCGCTTATGGGGAGCTGCAGCAGGACTCAATTCGCAATGGAAGTGCCGCCACGGCTCAGCCGGCAGCGGCGTCGTGCGAAGGCGAGCACCGTCGCTGGCGCCATGATGGGCGCTTGCATCACCGTGGCGCAGCTTCAACAGTGCCACACAGCGCTAGCCGTGCCAGCTTCTCGCACGAGGACGCCACCGGAGGCAGGGCACTCGCTGCGGCGTCTGGTCCTCCGCCGCGCTAGCCAGCAGGTGGGCTGCCCTTGGGGCCGCAGCGCCATGCCGGGCCATCGAGAGCCAGCGTGCTGTCCTGCAGCTTGCCACTTGTGCAGCTTTCGTTGCTTAAGTGGTTAACGTTACTGCACTGTACTCTTCTCTAATGCTAAGTACTTTGTGCCCTGTCACTAGTAAGCCCAGACATTGACATTAAGGTCATGACCTGATACTTGGACAAGTCCTCCGTTGGTGGATTACATTCAACTGCTGTGAGCCATATGTGCAAGTCCTTGTAATACCCGCAGGATCCCGTTCCCAAGGACGAGCTCCACTGCGCACTGCCGCCGCAGCCTTGGTTGCCAGCGCCCGCAGTACAAGCTGGGCTATGGGCGCTGCTTGGCATCTACACGCTCTGGCTGCTTGTCCTTCCGTATGCGCCAGTTCAGTGCACCTGCACCACTGCCTTCAACTCTCAGGCAGCAGTATAGAACCTCAAATCACGTATCCTTGGAGGGGGGTGCTGCAGTAGGCCTCCATGCTGAGTCTTCGGCAGCCCACCTGAGGCCCAGTCGCAGGCCCCCACTTGCAGGGCAACCCCGCATGGGCCACGACGCCCGAGACAATCGACAGCCTCAAGGGCCTGTCGCTCAACTTCTTCTTTGTCCTCCCGGCCGCCAACTGGGGTAAGTTGCAAGTAGCAAGCCCATTGCATGTCGGCAACGGCTCTCTTTGGCCGCTTCCTTCCAGGCAAATTCTGATCTAATTACCTGCTTATTGGCAAGGAGGGATGCCACGTCTTAATCAGTGTGCCCTCGCCTGTTGCAGTGGGGTTGCACGCCCTGGAGGCTCCAGTTCTTCATCCGGTATGCCCTTCATCCACACTCGAACGCTCTAGCCTGGCAACCCTGGCTTCACTGCAGCATAGCACCTGCTGTTGTGGCCACGCGGGTGCCGAGGCCGGTTGCTTTGTGATAAAGCGAGCCAAAGCATCCGTCTTGTTTAGCTGGCTTGAAATTGACGGGCAATCTGAATGATAATACTCTTCTGGACGCCTGTATAATGGGGGGCAGTGATTGTATGTTATCTCCGCGCAACTGTGCATCCCGGTGCTCGTCTCGTTGTAAGAACACTGTTCCAGAAGGAGATGAGGTGGCTTGGCAGCTTAACCAATGCAAATGTGCTGCATGTGGTCACTGCAGGTTGATGAGGGCCTCTTCAACTTTGTGAATGCTTGGAGCCTCATGTTTGGGCCGCTGATCTTCAAGGACAAGCGGAGAGGGGCATCAAGAGGCCTGGCGCAGTCCCTGTGGATTGGCCAGATGTTCCTCACAAACTGTATAATGCCTACGCCATGCAGGCTCTTATGCTAGCTCCAGGAGCCCCTGGCCTGCGGCTTGTGCAGAGTCTAACTCATGAGTAACGGTGCAAGTAGCCTGTCTGATGTTGACATTAGAAGAAGCTAGATACGAACACACGTGCGTGCTTTCCCATGACAATGCCTATACTTGTCATTTTCTTGCAGTGTTCCTCATTCCATACATGGCGCTGAGGCTCAACAAACCTGAGCCTCCAAGCCAGTCCGAGAGTGCGTCACCGTTTGTCGCCCTTGGCCAAGCAGTAGCCTCGCAATCTACAGCCATCGGCCTTGTGGGAGGAGTCATTGGCATCATCTCAGTCACCTGGGCTATTTTCCTCCGGTCCTCGGAGCAATTTGGAGGCCCCGCAGAGAGGCTGTCATACTTCTTGGAGTACCTTGCGACAGACCGCACCGCATATGCCTTCATATGGGATCTGGTCCTTTACAGCCTCTTCCAGGCCTGGTTCGTGTTGGATTTCACAAATCTGCTGCCGGCAGCAAGGGATCGGCAGTTATGGAGGCGAGTAGGGTGCGTGCCATACTTCGGTCTAGCTGCAATGCTGATTGCAAGGGTAGAGACTACGAAGTAGAGCTCTACCACAGCCTGTAATTTAACAATAAGGGGACTGGTTCAGGCCAAGCACCCACTTGCTGCCTCATGGAACTGGAGGGTCTTTCTGAAATAGAGGATATGGATGCAAGGATGACTTGCCATGCTATGTAGGACAATATCTTGATGCAATACTGCAAAGTTGTCCTCGGCTAGTCAAGGCCACTCGCAGCAGCATCAACATGACTGTACCAAGGCGGTTTACAGCTGGGACCTTGTCAGTATTTTCAGAACCTGCTTTTCTGTACAGTGTACAGTGCAGTTTCTATATCTTTATGCCCAGGCTCCTCCCCTGACCACCATATCGTGTAGACTGACAACGGAATCTTGCAATCAGTACTTACACTGCAATCAGAAGCTTTGGCCAATGAAATCATCGTACAATGTAGCAGTTAGAAAATGATGTGGATTAGGTGATCTGTCTTTTCCAGCAACACAGCTACTGGGTACTGATAGTCCATGAACCGCTACAGAAGCTATTGAATAAGGTCATGGACGTGCTAATACAATCCGTTGAAAAAGCACCCCAACTGGAAATGCAGGGAGGGGAAACTGCCATAAGGACAACGCAGGATTCCAACCAATCGCATACTTTCGCAACTCCCAGGTTTTCTAGTAAGACTCAAATGTCAACGATCATGCCAACCTCTAGCAGGCTGTCTGACGGTATATTAAGGACACTAGTGCTCTCCCGGGAATTTTGGCGCAGAAAGACATAGCCATAGTTGACCATTATGCGCTTGACAAGGCTGGAGCCACTCCTGCAGACGATGACAACATTGCAGCATTGCATCATATAAAATAGGGCGATTTCAAGGAGTCCAGTACTATGGAAATCAGCGTGAGCCAGACTGCCTGTCTTAGCACTAAGCGTGAGCATGTTCCACGCTCATTATGAAATAGAATGAAGAAAGTCATGCAATCAAGGAGGAAAGAGAGAAGACCTGGCTCGCATGTGGGAGCGGCCAACGAGGTGGACAACACCCATCTCGCGAGCAACTTGCAGGAACTCCAACTCGTGCTGCTGCAGCAGCTTATAGTCCTCCTGGCCTTCACATTCTATAACAGAACCCTTTACAGTGGTCCTTGGCTGACTGGTAGTTGCCTGTTGCGATGTTGCTGCAACATCACTTATTGTCTTCACCGACGTCAGAGACACAGATGTATCGGGCTTCAGCTGCACCTCGCAATCAGCCAAAAGGAAACTCAGAGAATTGGCTGATAGAATAGGTGAAAATTGATAAGTTGCATGGGTGCATGGATTGGGAGATGCTGCATGTCACATAGAGCTGGCAAGTGAGATCAGCAAGATTGCTCACTGCATTAATGTCGACATCAACCATTGGTTGCACGTCTGGGGAAGTTTCATTGGACGTGAAAACAACTTCCTGTCCGAAGTCCTCTGTCTGGATGTACGTGCATAATGCGTCAAATAAGCCATCTACCATGCTTGACTGCTCCTTCCTTCCAATATCTGCATAACCATACCTGCAGAAAAGAACGAGGTCATCAATTAACGTTCTGGATAGGAAGGGTACTCAGAAACAAAGTGCAAGAACAACTCATGAAGTGCTTGCAGGTCAAGCTGCACATGTGTGAATTTAAAGGAGAGTGGACATACGTACCTGACAACACAGCGGAACATTCGCGACTTGCGGGGCCCAAGCCTGCGAATGAAAAATCTTTCTGCCTGGTCCACATATGGGACTTCAACGTGCTTTACAGCAAGGAAGACAACCACCTCGTGAATGGCTGGCATGCTTGCAATGAAGTGCGAGAAGATGGCAGGTATGCCTGTAATGAGCTCACTGTAGAAAATGCCAACACCTGCACAAGTGGCGGTGACTGGGCATGAGAAATAGAGGCATGCTCTATAGCCGTCAAACAGAAATGAGTGGACAGGCTCATGAGTCACGGTAAATAGCTCGTTCTCACTCTGCACTGTTGTGACCTGATTAAAGTTCTCTCTGGCTTACCTGGTACACGGGTGACTTGCTTGGCATTGGCCATGGATAGCACCCACCCAAGCGAAAGCTTGTTCTCAAGATTAAATTCGTACTTCTTGAGGGTTCCATAGTGCCAGATGTACATGATCGAGAGGAAGACTGAAGACATTCAAGATGTCAGATTCCGCAGTCAGAAATTGCAGACGGCATAACCAGCTCGGACAGCCCCAAATCATCCGGCGCCTAGCAATTAAGCATAGAGCACAGGTAATATATGCAACCTATAATTGTTATATCTTAATTCAATCCAAAAGATACAGATATACTGACCTCCAGTGATTGCAACAGGTACCCAACCATACGAGGGAAACTTGTAGAGATTGGAGGACAAGTACACTCCCTCAAATGCAAAAAAGAAGAGGAAGAATGGCAGCCAGTAGAGGATGCTAGACCGTTTGATGGTCACGTGGATGATGGTCACCAAGATTGTCGTGATCACCATGACAGAGCAGACAGCAATGCCTACAAATGGCCAGGGCTAGACTGCATTAGGAACATAAGGTCACACAAGCTGACATGAGCGACCAACTTCAAGCATGGAGCCGCTTGCCGCAAAAGTGACAAAAACAAAAAGTGACGGTGATCTGTTGTAGAGTCCTTCTAGCATCAACTATGCAGGTGCCATACCATAAGCATGGCCAATATTGGTGGTATTTCTTAATCCCACCACAACTATGATACAGATGATCATAAGAACCCAGTTCAGCTGCGCAGAGGAAGTAAGCTCTTGTCAGATGCTCTGTGGAAAAAACTGGTAAGTGTAAGGAACATGCGCTAGGCTATCCAGCCATTCACATCTGTGTTTGGAGACCAATGCCATACGGCATCACATTCATGCGTTTTGCAAATGGGAGCCAACCTCAGGGATATATATCTGGCCTTTGATCTTGTCAGATGTGTGCTGCACTTTGACCCGAGGGAAGCAACCAAGAGCCATAGATTGATTCACAATGGAATAGCTTGCTGTGATCATGGCTTGGCTCGCAATAGCAGCGGCAGCAGTTGCAACAACGAAGACTGGCCAGTACACAGGAGCTGCATTGATACGTCAAGAGTCAGGAGGGTTGTCCAACTCTGAAGAAGACACCTTGATGCCTCATTGACCACTCTTAGTAGATTTCTAGAAGGAACATATAATAGAGTGTTTGGACAGCATTTCTTCTTGAAGGACAATCCCAGAATACAGCGAATCTGTCAATTGCAACACATAACGTTTCTCCTAGCGGAGTCTCTCACACTATTGGGATACTTACATGGGATAGATTTATAAAAAGTCTGAGACACATGCTCGGGATGCTCTGTCAAATATGCAGCTTGTCCCAGGTACTGTACAAGTAGGCATGGATACACGAAGAAGCTGAATGCAATCTACATCACAAGGATGAGGCAACACTTAGACACCAGATTAATGTCAGCACACAGTGCATGCCGGACAACATCACCAATACTTGTAGTTTCACATCATTCACAAGTTTGACATGCAAGCAGTAAAGTTTAGTCCAAAGGACCTGGATAGCAGCTGGGCTGAAATGGCCGAGGTCAGCAAACATAGCTTCAGTTCCTGCAGACGAAAAAATAAGCACACAGCAGTAAGTTCGCAATCAACTCTTGTAGCAAGCTTGCACATTAAGATTGCAAGCAATCATAGGACCTGCTGGCACTATACTTCGGAGTTCTGTGCACCCCCTCCTAGATCAACAGCGTTGTTTACCAGTAATGGTAAGAAACAGTCCTCCCAGCTGTACCCACCCTTGCTTCTTATTCTCAATGAGAAATTGAATGCCATAGTGAGGTGAGAAGGACTGCACCAAAAGTGGCAGCGACAGATCAGGAATAGAACAGGCAAAAGCACATTCCCAAAGGCAGTAAAACTGCATGTGTAGCTGCTCGAAAGAGTATCTACAAGCCGAAAGACTGGCAACTCACCCTGAGGATCCCCCAGCCATTGAAGTGAAAGAGATTGTAGAGGCCAAGGATGAATATGGCCACAAACCACACCACACAAATGGGCGCAAAGGTAAAACCAACTTTTGATGTGCCGTACTTCTGGCCCACAAAGAGGATGACAAGGACGGCACAGGTGACCCCAATGACAACATCTGCATCAGCATGTATGCAAGTCAGATGTACATCAAGGAATATTTCACACACAGTAAAGGATGCCAGTGTGAAAGTCTGAGCTGCCTGATGAAGTCCACAATAAGTTCAGGGCACATGATATTGCTGCCTGACCCTGGCTCAAGCTCGGGTCTGACACTTGGATGCCTCCAATTGCCGAGAGTACTGCAAAAATCAGATCAGTAGTCTATCAGCATATCAGAGGTGAAGGAAGTCGAAGTGCACTACCTCATCAGGCTGACTTTGATGGGGTTTCCAGCATGACTAGGACTGTGCTGACCTGACTGTGCTGGAGTAAGGACCCCGTCACCAATCACCATGCTTGTGGCAGTGAGCACAATGATGAGGATGACACTGTGCGTCCACTTTGAGTTCTCCAGGACACTTTTCAACGCATCTCCCACTTTTGTGCTGTACAATCAGGGTGCAGAGTCAGTTGTCCTCAGTTGAACTTCGTTACTCAGTACCCTTGCGACCACAGCACTAGTTGACTAAATTCATTCATCGCGCATAAATGTCAGGAAAGAGTCCCTCACAGCAGTCCCTCACAGCATATCAATCAGTAACAGTAGAGTAGCACCGCTTGCAACTGTCATTGTTTCTTGCACACCTGGTAACCATGTGAATTCAATCACAGCAGGCTCTCACCTCCTTCGTGAACTTTCAATGCTGTACTTTGATAGGTTCTGATCATCCCGCTGTTTTGTAGGCAATTTGCTGATCCTC
The DNA here is from genome assembly GCA_009602725.1 of Spirogloea muscicola. Taxonomy (NCBI): domain Eukaryota; kingdom Viridiplantae; phylum Streptophyta; class Zygnematophyceae; order Spirogloeales; family Spirogloeaceae; genus Spirogloea; species Spirogloea muscicola. The sequence continues at coordinate 313,988 of WELB01000165.1, read as the reverse complement.
AGATGACGGCACATGACTGAGTAAAGAGCAAACGTGCCACCTGATGGAGAAGTAACAGAGTCTTCCTTCAGATACCAATCGAAGGGCGAAGACTTTGGAGGACTGTAAGGTTGCCTCCGCATCAACATAATATCTGTATCTGAAACTATAACATGGGACTAACATGCATAACCGCTCAGATGGCCAAAAAGTGAACAGCTGGAGTAAGTGTCTGCAGCTGACCTTCTCCATTATCACTGCAGTATAGGACAACCAGCAGGTACTTCACTAGAGGGCTCAATGTCAGGCTCCAAATGATGATGGATGTCGCGCCAATCAGATCCTTCTTGTACCCGGGGTAATCCAGGCCATCTGAGAACGCGGTGGCATACACATAGAGAGGACTGGTGCCTATGTCTCCGTACACCACACCTTCAGATCAAGCAGCAGACAAAATAAGCTCCTATCACAACCTCTTCTCTAGATCTCTAATCTGAGTTAACGAGTAAATCAAGAGCATAGCCACTATACAGTGAATCGATCTAGCAAAGCTGTGACCAAGTGAGGCATTCATAAAGTGTGATGCGGATAGGCGGATAAGAGACGCCCTTACCAGTTGTCTGATAGGCCAGGAGAAGAGTTGCCGCCCAGGACAAGGTCTGCGTGGAACGGACAGGCCAATATACCCCACTGTCAAAGTTGGACTAAGGTCCAAAGATGTGAAGACATGCATAAGAGAGAGCACTTACTATCAGGACTTCTCAGATGGCCAACTATTGACTCTGTGTCTGCATGTGATAGAAATGCCAGTCCACACATCGCAGGCGACGCAGTAAACTTGCCCCAAGTGGAATGATCATGAGCACGCGGTAGCGCTAGGACCTCAGACCTGCGTAGCAGTGCTAGCTTGGTTGCTCGTCCTCATCACCCTCTCCAGCGAGTCCCTGCCGCTGCGTGACAGTGGCCGGCTCTTGGCGACTTTCTCAATGACAGACTTTTGCTTCTCAATGTCCCCCATCCTGGCAGCTGCAAAGGCAGGTGCGTGATTGCCGCCGGCGGTTCACAGATGTACTTCCTATGGAATAGACTTCCAGGGGCCCTCAGCTTCCCCCAAGAGGGAGCCGGTGTTATAAAATCGAGTTGTACATCTGCCACAAGACCGTACCACGCCGTCAGGCCATGCGCCGCAGCGCCGAGGAGCTGGCGCAATGGACATACCACGTCGCCGGACGGTCAATTTGGCCGCGAGGAGCAGGGGTCATCGATCAAGACTACTCCGCAGACTGACATGACCTGGCCAGGAAGCCGCAACGGCGAACCAGCCCGGCGATCGGCGCAGCGATGCGACCGCGTGGCTGTCATTGGAGGTCGAGGGGGACGGCCAGGGGTGAGCCTGACCTTGGCGGAGCGCGGCGGAGGCAGCGGCGGGCGGCGGCGGCGACGGCGGCGCTCTGGCGGCGACACTGTCTGCAGAGAAGGGGAGCCGAAGCGCTAAGCGGCATGGGGAGGGGGAGGGGGAGGAG
>WELB01000165.1:292184-302934 GCA_009602725.1 Spirogloea muscicola | reverse complement strand
GGGCCTCGGCGCAAGCCCGCGGACGTCGTGGCCGCTCTCGGCGGCCCGCCCGCGGCGGCCGCAGCTGCCGCCGAGCCCGCAGGTCGGTCGCACCTCCAGCGAGCTTCCTTCGCTTTGGCAGCTGCTCTGAGTACAGCTGCTTCATGGGAAACGCTGGCTTACTTGGAGGGGCCAGCCCAAATGAGTGGACAGAAATGGGTTGCAGCACGGCAATCTCGGGCCCATCGGACCGAGAGCCTCTGCTGTCTTTGTGCTTGTAGCCGGCAGTCTCCTGCCCGCCGTTTGGAAGTGGTGAGCTGGCCAGCACACTGTGCTGAAGCCACGGCTTTGCTGCCCTGCATTATCCTTCCTGACGAGGAAAGTCCCCGAAGCTGGTCTAGCAACGCGCAAATTTTGCCGGGTTAGGGTTTGTTTGGGGTTTTAATTAAGGGTTTAAGGGCTACGACTTCAGTTACATGGCAAAATGATTCGTCCCTTTGCTTCGTGTTGCTGCTCTTAGGATTCAAGGGGTGAGGCTTTAGGGTTGACGGTTACGACTTCAACTCACATGGGGAAATGAGACGTCTCTCTGCTTCTGTCTCGCTGCTCTCAGGCGTTCATGCGGCCAGCACTGAGCGATCTGAGGGGCCGAGCCAGGGCTGCACTCCTGTGGAAGGCAGCCATGGTCGTGGCCTGCCGCTGCCAGGGAGGAGGCTTCAGACCGCCAGTGGCGAGCATAAGCAACGCCCTTTACTCCTACGGAGGCGGTGGCCCCGGGGGCGCCGGCGGCGAGAGAGGCTGGGGTGGCGGAGGCGGGGGGGACGGCTTCCACAGCTCCCCTGGGCCACCGGCGGCTGTGGTGAAGGATGCAGAGGAGTGCACGACTGCAAGATCAGAGGGCACCATCGTCCTGGACGTGGGGGTTAGTACTCAGATGCTGCATAAACCCTACTTCGTATCCACATCATGCCTCAAAGCCTGATAGGTCATGGGGCAATATGTCTGGTACTCTACTAGCACTTGGGCACTGGTAACAGACAGACCTCCTTGCCCATGTCAAGCTGGTCACAAATCCTGCCATCACTGCATTGCAGGGCATGTCTTGTGGCAGCTGTGCCTCTTCCGTGAAGCGCATCCTTGAACAAGAGGTCCGTCACCTTGAGACTGCGTTAAACATGCTGGCAAATAAGGGCACAGTACGTGGCCTGCCATATGAGCGTCATGGGCACATTTGCTTTGCATCCCGTGGCAACTTCTGTGGCTGCTGTTGCTACTCCAATGTCGAATCAATACATGAGCTCCTCTCCTGCTCCATACACCGTGTAGGTACTCGTAGGCAAGCACTGTAAGATGATGAGTCGTGACTTGCAATTGCTCGGCTGGTCAAAAATGCACCATCTGCTGACAAAAGCCTGAACCCTGCATACAGCGATACGTGCAATCAGCCTCAGTCAACCTCACGACGGAGACTGCCCTGGTCGAAGTTGCTGAAGATGAGGTAGACGCTGAAAGTGGCCTCACTAGGAAAAGCACGTTGGCCAGAGTACTTGCAGAGCGGCTGACTGAGAGCGGCTACACGTCTACAGTGAGAGGTGATTTAGCTACTTGATGTTCCCTGATGACACCCCCTCAGTGATTTTATGCTTCTCTATGAGGGGTTTGGTTGAAGATTGCGCCTCTTGTGTTGATTTTGTTGATGTATGCACATGCCATCTACTTACAGAGGCGAGCGGTGGAGCTCAGCTCATGCCGGCCGCACAACGGAAGAGAGAGGAACGCTTGCAACGCCTGAGAGACAGCGGTGAGTCTTGCTTCTGTTCAAGCTCCACATGAGGGCTCTTCTGTTGGCATTAGACTCTGCATTCCAGCAATTTGTGTTTTTAAAATTCTTGGACACTCTTGAGCCTGATTCAAGTCTTTGAAGCTGACCCTTTTATTTCTGGGAGTGGAAATGCACCGAAGTCCCTATATCGATATCCCAATACACTCATCTCAAGAACTCAGGAGATTTTGCACACACGTAGTAGGTCAAGCCTCTGTATGAATATTGGGTACAATTGTCTGTTGCTGGGTGAAGGAAGGAGGCTAGCAGTGGCATGGGGCCTGGCTGCAGCTTGCCTGGCAGGCCACGCTGCGCACTACTTCCCTCGGCTTTTTCCGTCCTGGCTTCACTTTCTTCACACAACACCATTCCATGTCGCCCTCTCTGTGGTGGCATTGGTTGGGCCTGGGCGGAAACTCCTGGCTGACGGCTGGACGAGCCTGCAGAAAGGCTCGCCCAACATGAACACGCTGGTTGGCCTTGGGGCCGTGTCCTCCTTTGCCGTCAGCTCAGCAGCGGCCCTCCTCCCCAAGTTGGTGAGGTGCTTCTCTCTAAGCACGAGCTTGCGTCCTCTAGCAGGGAGGCGCACAAAGTTTTGGCAATGCTCCCTGTTCCCAACTTCAGCATTCTAATGCACTAAGTCGTCAGTTGGTCACAATCAGTCTTAATGATTTCTGCTCACGCTGCTTTCGCTGCTGATTTTGGCTGACGTTAGCCTTATGCTTACTCTTGTACTAGTTAGTGCTTTGCATGCCTTCTCACAGCTGAGCCATGTATGGGATGGCAGGGATGGCAATCCTTCTTTGAGGAACCAGTGATGCTATTGGCGTTTGTACTATTGGGCCGCGCCGTAGAAGAGCGAGCGAAGCTGCAGGCGACTTCCGATATGACTTCGCTGCTCTCATTGCTGCCTAGCCAGGCTCGCCTGTTGTCAAGCGAGCCTTCTGATGGAGGAATGACATCTATGGTGGCGACAGACAGTCTGGTGAAAGGCGATCGAGTTGTGGTGCTTCCAGGAGTATGTCACCTCTCTGCGCTGCTTAGGGTACCTCCTTTTACTGGATGCTTCCATATTTACTCATACTATTTCATCTATCTTACATGCTCACTCTTTTGCTTGTGCAGGACAGACTCCCTGTTGATGGTACTGTGCAAGCGGGTCGAAGCACTGTTGATGAGTCCAGCATCACAGGGGAGCCTATGCCAGTCCTCAAAGAGGCTGGGGTGAGCTAAGCCGACATCAATATTGGGTGGTGTGTGGATCCTTGTTGGGCAGGCTCCTTGGGTGCATGATGACATTTTTCATATCCTATTGTGATCTATGTGTCAGTGTCATGTACTCAAGATGATCTCGCTCAGAGACGTGCATGATGCAGCATTTCCTCGACGCTTGGGCATGGGCTTATGCAGTACTTGCACTGGGCATCACTTGGATTGTAGTCGGAGGTCACGGCCGGTACAGTGAATTACAATGGCACACTGACTGTGGAGGCAAAGAAGGCGGGAGGGGATACTGTGCTGGGAGATATTGTGAGAATGGTGGAAGATGCTCAGACAAGAGCTGCCCCTATACAACGATTTGCTGACCAGGTGAAGTCAAGAGTTGTTGTTGAGGGGCTTGCAAATTAGATAAGACTGAATCGGCACGCTGTTGGCACACCATAAGACAAAGGTTGATTTGTGCCGCTCACATGTACGCTGCATAGCGACATTCTCCAAATCTCGCATTAGCAGTATGCCTTTATTAGTGCACTTGTTAAGTACTTGCCTCCATGGGAGGTGCGCCATTGTGAGTCGTGCTGGCAACGAAGATCCCTTTTGGAAGATGGCGTGGGGACACCCAGCATGCTGGCTGCTCCAGCAAGCATCCGTGCAGGCAGGTTCTTTTGGTCTCCGACTTGTTATCTTGACATTGTTATGACTACATACTGCAGATTGCTGGCAAGTTCTGTTATGGCGTCATGGGTTTGTCGGCAGCAACATTCACATTCTGGGCAACTGTGGGGTCAAAGCTTTGGCCACAAGTTGTTCCAGCTGGGGGGCCTCTCCTCCTCGGCCTTCAGCTTGCTTGCAATGTGCTGGTGAGCCTGGGCATTGTTTGTTACATTCGCTAATCTAGACTGACATCATACTAAGAAAAGCATCATAGTACTGCAAGACCATCAGGTCTGCGCGTTGGACAAAGCAATGGGAGCTTATGAGGTACATGCAGATCCTTTGAAGCCATGTAATGTCATTTGCATTGCCATTGCATGTCCAGGTTATTGCGTGTCCCTGTGCACTGGGCTTGGCAACACCTACAGCTGTCTTGGTAAGTATCCTACACGTCTGCCTATGAGCCAAGCACGCCTGAAAAATCAGCCTGTTCATCTGTCCACGCAGCTGAGCGCTTGTACTTAAGGGCTAATTTAGAAGTAAAATCGAGTAGCATATATGTGATAGATTTGGCTGGATATAGGTTGCAATGATTCAGCTTGTGTATGCCTCCTTGTTCATATTGGTGCAACTTTCTACCAGGTAGGGACAGGTCTTGGCGCCAGGAGAGGGCTTCTCATTCGTGGAGGCGACGTTTTGGAGAAGGTGTCACACATCGATAGTGTGGTATTTGACAAAACTGGCACCCTGACTTTTGGTCACCCTGTGGTGACCAAGGTTGCTGTCACAAGCAGCAAAAGTTCAAGGTATACGCATCCTTCCCAGGTGGCATGCATAAAGCTTACTGGCATCCGAAACAAATACTTCCAAGATTGTCACTACAGTTCCTCAGTACTCTTACAATATAGGATTAGCTTGAAAATCACACGAAGATAATCTGTAGCGTGTGACTAAAATCTTCAAGCCCCGCTTACAACAGAAGGCGTGGTTGACTGTAGGTGTTTGTGAAGCCTTTTGGACATACTCAGTGTCTATTCAGTGGCTAGGCGTGCAGAGGTGACATGGGCAAGCATGTATTGAGTTGTTGTTGCAGAAGCCAGAAGAGCACCACAGAGGATCAGGAGTTATTAGCTTTGGCGGCTGGTGTAGAAAGGTCAACAACACACCCTGTTGCTACAGCCATCATCCGAGCTGCTGCAAAGGCTGGCTGCCGTGCCGTGCAGGTATATAGAGACTGCTGAAAGGCTTAGCTACCAGACTCCCTTGATCACCCCTCCTCTTTCTGCTCACAGCTTTCACAGAGACTGCTGTTGGCTTGACAACCTTCATAAGCACGTCTCCTGTCCTTCACTCACACCTCTCACAGTGAGCTTGTCCTCAAGGGGCGGTTTACCCTAGTGTAGCAAAGTCAACTGTGGCACTGATGGAGGCCAGCTTGACAGGCTTCATGTGGTCAATGAAGGGCACAATGCCAAACTCGTCAAGTAGACCTCAAGCAGTAGCATGCCATGGTTTATGCAGGTGGAAGATGGCAGCTTCAAACAGGAGCCAGGCTGCGGTGCCACAGCTGTCGTCGATGGGCACTGCGTGGCAGTCGGCAATATGGACTGGGTCCGCAGGTCAATACTACCTCTTATATAATAAAAGTTGGAGAAGGTGCTTATTATTTAAAGATAAGATGCGCTTCAGGCCTCCATCTGTCTTCCTGCATTCCTTTGTTGCGGACGAAATTTTGTCAAAGTGTGGCTTTCATGGGTGGCTAGACTTTGAGGCATTAACTCACCCATGTCATACCAATGCATCTGCTGCACAATAACAGGTATGGAGCCGGCGGTGAGCCACCGTTGCTTCAAGATGCGATAGAGCAAGGCCAGACGGTGGTTTACATTGCAGTGGACGGTAGAATCGCAGGGGCATTGGCTATGATGGATGAACTGCGACCTGAGGCTGCTACAACTGTTCAGGGGTTGCAATCCATGGGACTGTTCACCAGCATGCTTTCTGGTGACAAGAAAGCCGCAGCTGCAGCTGTGGCCAAGCGCGTGGGGATTGCAGCAGACAGGGTAAGGTTCACCGTGATCACCATGTGTTATCTGTATTGTCCTACTGTGTTGTTGTTGCCCTGGACAGCATGCTGATCCATCCCAAGTTCTTGCGTTATGAAATATCTATGCCTCGCGATGTGACAGTCTGCTACAAAGTCTGCTACTCGGCATGTACTCCTACATTCTCACAAGTCAGACGCAAATATGACATTAGATTGCTTTTGATGAGAGATTGGGCACTTTCCTATTGGTCATGCATTGGGCAGGCTGGGCTCTTCCTCTCGTGCAGGTGCATGCTGGCGTTAGGCCATATGGTAAAGCAGAATATATAGACAAGTTGCAGAAGTCGAACAAGAAGGTCGCCATGGTGGGGGATGGGGTTAATGATGCAGCAGCACTGGCCCAGGCTGATGTGGGCATAACCATGGCTGGCGGTGTTGGAGCGGCTTCTGAAGTGGCCTCCATCGTCCTGATGGGTGACAAGCTCACCCAGGTTCTGGACGTGATTGATCTTAGTAAAGCTACATTCAGGAAGATACAGCAGAATTTGGGATGGGCCTTCCTGTACAATGTGGTGAGTTACTATCAGGAGAACCAACTATCATGGATGAGTCTCGGAACTGCTGCTTGTGTAACATCATCGACCTCTTGCTAAAAATGTCAATACTTCAGAAGAGTGGCTTCCCTGATTCACTGATTGCTTGGGCGATGGGCACAGGTGGGGATCCCCATAGCTGCAGGAGCTCTTCTGCCAACGCACAATGTTATGCTGACCCCGTCTATAGCGGCAGCACTGATGGGTGTGAGCTCCTTAGGTGTGATGGTCAACTCGTTGTTGCTCCGAGCCCATCATGGTCATCATAGTAATTTTGACGAAAAGCAAGTGCCTCCAGCAGGCCAGCCTGGCTGGCTAAGCACAGCCAGTCTGGCAAGGCAGATATCATGCCCCAGTGTGAGCAATTTTTGTTGGAAGCCATGAAAAGCTCCCGCCGGAATCACAAATGTTGGCAAACTCCAATGCAATAATTTACAGGACTTAGGCGAGGGCAAGTTGGAACAGTACACTTGAAGTCACAGCAGCCTGTCTTCTGAGGTGAGCGCAGTCTTGCGCCTGAGAACATTGTCTTCAACAGCGAATGCGGCGCAGGCACAACTTCAAGGGGCGCAGCAGTAAGGGAACTCCTAGGCTACCCATTGAGGGGCAACTCTGTGATAGGGGAAAGCACAGCATTAGGATCTCTACTACATGCCTCGCCCTGGCATGCTATGACTCAACCACTCCAGCGACTGAACTGGGGAGCTTGAGTCGGTCGACCACATCCTCGTGCTCGTTGTCGCCGACAGGAAGGTATGCAGTGTCATGGCTCTGGACCTCTGAGCTCTCTGCATCAAACACCTGCACAGTTGAACCCGCTGCTCCGTCTTCCGGCTGCTGAGGTTGTTCTCGTTCCATTTCTGCTCCCAGTTTCTCCTCCTTAGCCTCGTGCATATCAGCAACATACGCATGAAACACCTCAGCCTTCTGCTCCTCAGAAATGGGCACCTCGCCAACGTGCACAAGTGAAGTCTGCGGCTGGGGCAGCGCCAGGTCCTCAGTTGCGCCACCCTCCTTGATCTTAAGTACTTGCTCACCACTGTCCTCGGCCGCCTTGTCTTCCACAACCACGTAGTCTGCTGCAGTCTCCGAAAGCCCTTCCTCTGGCAGCGCACTTCTGCTTTTACTTTCCTCGGCCTCTACAGCATCCTCGTCAGTGACAGGCAGCAGCAGATCTTCCGCCTTTTGCGCCGTGAATGCTGGACCACTGAAGAGCTCAAGGGCCTCTTCATATAGGATGGATTCGTGCATACTAGGCTCGTGTGTGTTCTGCAAATCTCCATCCTGTAGCAGACTGGCGACCAAGGCCGCGTGTGCCGGATCAGCCGCCTGGTCTTCTTTGAGCACATGAGGCGGTGCTGCCTCCTGCACCTCAGTAACAGCTGGCTCCAGCAAAGCCTCTCTATCTCTTGTCTCCGATAGGGCAGGATGCACTGCATATGGAGTTTCCACGTCCAGCACGTCGCTGCCAACCCCCTCCTGCATAACTGCTTGATCACCTTGAGCGCTCGCGAGGAAGGCAGCATCGGCGACCGCCACCTCCGCTGACTGGGATCCATAGAAAGAAGACCACCGCGGCGACGAGATCAGGCCGGCCATCAGCTGCCCCTCAACCAGGCCAGCTTCAGTCCCATGTGGAATGCCAGCTTGGGCTCCGGCATCCTCCTCCTCCTGTGTACTGGCTTTCACCTCCTGGCCACCGTCCTGATTCGAAGTTGAGTCCTGAGCTGAAGTCCCTTCTAAGTTGACCCCCATGGTGCCCTGGTCGATATCAGGGTGGACCATAACAATGTCCTTTCCTTGCTCGAGAGATTCTCTCAAGACTTCACCATCGAGCTGCGCGGCTTCTGCTGGAACAGCAGCAATATTATCGGTCTCCTCAGCCTCCAGCACGGACAAGCTCGTGTTGTTTACAAACTCAGTGTCCAGCTTGGACAAGCACGCAAGCTCCACTGGGACGTCACGTTCCTGAGGCGCCACCTTCTCCGTGTGACCGGTCAAGGCTTCTTCATCGGTCATGAAGCTCGCAATCGAGGGCGACTGTGGTGATCCACCAGCATCAGCACTTATGGCGACCACAGTGATGGAGACAGCTTCGTCATCCTCCTCATGCTGCTCTTCTGAGGCTCTCGTAAAACTCGGGACCTGCACAGGCAGCCAGTTTCTACATCAGTATATTGACAGCTGATGCTGCTGAAAGTCTGCGCTTGGACCTATGAAGGCAAAACCCAGAGTTATGACGGGGAGATGAGGATGCGCAGGTGCAGGAAGGACGCAGGAGGTAGACAAGAGGAGCTAGGTGGGACACGCAGCGGCCCTTCCCCATGGCTTACTTGGGGGAAGGGTTCCGCTAAGGAGCATCAGTAGGAAGTCCAGATCTCCCTCAGTACCTGCGGCGCCGCCGCAGTCGCCACCGCTGCGCTCTCGTTGCTCTCAAGGGCTGCGGCCTCCTCTCTCTCCTGCTGCTCCTCCTTCTCCTCCTCCTCTGCCCACAGTGCCTCACTCGGGCCCCGAGGCAACGCAGCCTCGGCCAAGGCTGCCTCCTCCATGCCTGTACCGGGCTTGACGACTGGCTTCATGGTGAGGACCCCCTCCAGCTCTCCATCGTGGACGACTGTCGTGGCCTCGGTGTCGACATCGTCGTCCCCAGCCATCTCCTCATCATGCCCTGCCGCTGCAGCCGGCAGCCCAGAATCGTGCCCTTCCACAGCCATATCTGACTCATGCGGATCGCCACCCTCCGACATGTCTCTGCCATGCGGCACTTCGGAGACACTGCCATCGCCAGATAAGGCTGCATCATTGAACGTCGCAGCAGTGGCAGCAACAGCCGAGGTGGCAGCAGCGGGGGGAGGCGGAGGCGCCCGATGGGGCCGCACGGAGAAAGTGACCTCCCGCATCATCGAAGGCGGCACATTGCCACCATTGGCATCGGCAACTGGCTCCATGGCGCCCGACGAGGGCTGGCTGCCCTTGACTGAGAGGCCCTTGGCCTCCCGCCGCAGCCGCTGCTTGCGCAGGATGAGCGTCTTGAGGAAGTTCATGACCTGGACGGCGTGCATGAGCGCCGTGAGCGGGTCGTCCACCTGCATCATCACCAACACCACTCGCATATGATGCAATTGCTATGTCAATGCTGCAAAACGAGCTGCACTTCACAACCAACAGCGAATCACTGAAGCCAATGCAGTGTCCACCAGCCAGAATGTATCGAACGACCGGACCATAATTGAATTTCAGTCTTGTTGCCACTAAGATCTTGCTGGTGGAAAATCAGTGGCTAAAGCAAGAGCACGTGCTAAGCTGCAATCACCAATTGGTCCATGGCTGCAGTATCTACATCAGAGATTCATAGCCTCCAGATCTGCTCGCTCTTGCAGCACACATCACGTAACACAGGTCGAGCCTTGGGGAGTGGGGCGGTGAAGGGGTGCTCAAGGGCGCACAAGGGTCATGTTGGGTGCAAAGACCATGGCGATGTTGCGCGCGTTCATCTTGTTCTGCTTCTCGTGTTCCACGACGTCGGTCATGAGGTTGATGGTCCAGTCCAGCAGCGCAGCTTGGGTTGCTGGCAGTGTTGTGATGAGCTGCGCAACCTCTGCCTCGTCCTGGCAATCTGCCACCTGCTCCGGCGACAGCTTGTCTAACACGCCCTCTGGAAGCTCTCGAAACCACGCCTGCAACATTGCTTGCCAATATAAGTCATTCCTGCCTGGTGCTTGCTCCAGTAGGCAGCAACAAGGTACTTGACGGACATCCAGTTGCACAAATGCACAATTGCCCGAGGAATTTGCAGAACTGGTCACGCATACCTTGATGAGGCCAGCAAGTGCATGAACCTCAACATTGTTGGGCACAACGCCAGCATTGAGCTGCGCGCGGACCTGCTCCTCGTGGTCAATCCCCGCGGTAATTCGGAAGATTCCCTCTTTCTGGACACATAACCAGCCTTGCATACAGGGCATGAGAGATGTTGATGACAAGCATTGCGAGCAACAAGAGTAAGAGGTCTGTGCGACAGCAGCAGGCAGCTCTACAGCAGTGCCCCAAGACGAACAGCCTTCCCAAGGGGCGTGGCGAGCATAAAGCCGGCGCGCATGCGAGCTTCGTGGCCAGTCAAACCCCGACCTTGGCCAGGAAAGCAGTCGAGGGGGGGCGGCTAAGCGGACCTTGAGGCCGCCCTGGTTGTAGAGGCGCGCCTGCAGGAGCATCAGGATCGTGGGCACCATGTTGCCGTGGTCGTCGTGCAGGCACTGCATCGACTCGGGGTGCACGCCAAACACGCTCCGACTGCGCGGGTTTGGCCGCACTGCCAGGCATGAGGCGCTGCCCACGAGCAAATAGCGAGGCAGCAATGCCGGCAGCAGCGGCAATGGCGGCAATGGCGGCGGCGGCGGCGGCGGCGGCGGCGGCGGCGGCGGCGGCGGCGGCGGC
>WELB01000165.1:264697-279431 GCA_009602725.1 Spirogloea muscicola | reverse complement strand
TTCTGAGGGCGTGCGCACCGCGCGCCGTCGCTCACGCGGGCCGCGGCGGCGGCGGCGGCTGGCCGCTTTTCCAGCCGGCGGCGCGCGCCAACGTGGCCCGTGGCGCCACCCGCCGCCGCCGCCCGCCTGGCGGCTGTGCTCCCTCCTCCTCCGAGGAACAGTGCCCCCGGCCCCACTTCCCGCGCCGCCCAACCCAACCGCCCCGCCGACGTCGGCGCCTCGCCGGGGACATGACCACCTCGCCTGTCGTGCGCCTGTCAGAAGGCAAGACGCTTCCCAGGAGAGGGCGGTGGCTGGGAAGAAGCGGCTCTCCCCATGGGGGCAAGGGCTGTGAAAAGCAGAAGAAAGTGCTCGCCCATTGAGGATAGGGGCTGGAAAAGCCAGCCCGAAAAGGTTTGACAAAGGTTTGAAGGGGCCAGCTGGGAGAGGCCAGCATTAGGAAGTCAGAAGGCAAGACTGCTTCCCAGTAGATCGAGCGCTGGCTGTGATTGGCCTGCCCCGTTTAGCAAATGTCGGAAGCGCCAGGAAAAACGGAATGTCGGCAGACTAGTCCTTTCGTCCATGACAGGCTGTGAGAGGCCAACCCACAACAGAAAAGGGGAATGGACAATGCTCGGAGGGAAGCAGCACGAAAGGCGGGTCGGGTCCTTCACTGCTGAAGTCTCATGAAAATCCAGTGTTTGCACCTGGCTCGCTGGCTTTTACGTTGCTTGAATATCAGCAGCCGCAGTTTTCTCTCCTGCGGCGCCCCACTGCGCTGCGCCAGTGCCGTAGCCGGCGCCCCTGCTCCAGCTGCCGGATGCCAGCCGGCTGACAAAATCCCCGCCCCGCCGCACCCCCAACAGGGGCGACACCACCACCACAATCACCACCACCACCACCACTGCCACCACTGCCACCACCACCACGACGCCCTCCCGCTGGCGGGCTCTCGCGCTGGCGCGCTTGGCTGCTGACGCGCCGCAGGGCCCGTCACTGTTGTTGTGCGCGTCGGGCAGCCACCCCGACGTCGTCATGTGACACGGCCTGGCTCCACCTCGAGCCAGCCCAGATCCGGAAGAAGAAGGGCTCGCCCATTGAGAATCTGGGCTGGAACAGCCAGCCCAAAAAAGAATGAACAGAGTACAAGAAGAGGGGGGGGGAAGCCAGGCGAAGCCCTAAGGCGAAGCAGCAGAAATGACAAGCACACAAGAAAAAACAAAGCAGCTACTAACCACTCAGTAACCCCTGCTAAGCAGGCGCAGGTCGGAGAGGCTATGCTCCTGGAAGTATGTCCCCTGGCCAGAGCCAGAGGCAGCAGCAAGGGCTCGGCCAGCACGCAGGTGCAGCGCACGGGCCATACTAGAAAGACTAGTCCAGTAGAAGGATCCCACCCCCACATGTCATGCATTGTGCCACACCAGTGGAGAGTGACTGCTGGTACCCAGTCGACTGATGAGCAAACTGGAGGCCAGATTTTGGCACTAAGAAGAGTTGCCGAGGATTGGCCAAAGCAGAGCTTGTTTTTCACCTCGAGCCCCCATGGGGAGAGCCACTTCTTCTTCTTCTCACCACGAGCACATCTTGCACATTGAGTAGCTCTACTATTCCAGCTAGGGATGGTGTTGCTGCAAATTTGACACACTCTTCGCTTTTTAGCAATATCAGTATTCAGGGGGAAAACGTCTGCCTGCTGGCAAATATAGCTGGAGGCAAGGGCTTCAGGGAAGTTGTACAGCCCAGACGATTGTGCAAACAAGTTTCCAGCCAGATTAAAATGTCCCTTCTAACGAACTTGGGCCCACATGAGGCCAACTAGCTGATAGTGCTGATGTGATATAGGATGACGGTAGAAACTCTAGCAGTAAAGAGGCTCTTTCTTTACTGCCAGAAATCTTGTGAATTCCTGTAATGTTTTTCACGACTGGTCCCCAAGGCCTAGTCGAAGCATCCACTATGAGCTAGATGTACGTTAAAGTGAGTGAGTGTACAACTGAGTGAGACAAGTCTCGGCAGTGTTTGATGTGGCATTACGCTTGGCCAAACTTGGCCTAGAAGTGCCTCGCATTGGCAGGACTTCGGGTTTTGGTGGCTGATCAATGCTGCGCTATTTCCTATAGATTGTACAAATGTCAGCCACTATGATGTACGTAATGCAGAGCTTGGAAGATGAGTTCAGGTGCTTGCCAATGTATGTGAAGAACGTCTTGAATTTAACTACAGTCAACCAGTACTTGTGGTTGCAGTAACCACAGGGCATGCCAGAACAGGTCCAATGGAAGCTGGGATGTGCAATCAGCACGTGATGCAGAATCAGTTATTTCATGCAAGAGTGGCAGCGTGTGCATCTCAACATGAGCAGTGTCAATCAAGACGCTCATTGCAATAAGCCGCACTTTTAGGCCTCGTGTGACAGCACAGCCAGTCTCTATTGATAAGTTAGCAGCTTCTGGTGAGCAGGAAGCGGGAGGCTTGTTGGCTCTGCCCACAGATGCTGATGCAAGGCAGTAAGGTCAAGGGTACTAGCTGGAGGAAGTTCAGCACCCTGGTCGGGATGCAGGGCAGATCACCTCTCCCACCACTGGCACAGGCACCATGGCACGAGACCATTGCTCTACTTACGCTGCACAAAGACAGAAAAGTTGGTTGCCAGCCAATGCAGGTACAAGTCCACAATTCCGCATTTGTAGCATGAGGATTTCATGAGGTCTATCGATGTGTAAGCAGACACCCCAACACAAATCGTAGGCAGTCAACAGGCTAGGACGCACATTTGTGGGCCAGAGTGAACATGCCTTATAATTCCTAGCAAGTTGGCTTGCTCGCCTGCCCGGCACAGGGCTTGCTGCTCTGCTGCAGTTGAGGCTGTTTAATCAAGCATGGGTGCACTTCAGTTGCAGTCACATGTCCTTGTCTGAGCGCCTCACAAATTTAGGCGCGAGATGAGGCACGGCAGAGTGAGCTTTTCAGCACAGCAAGACAACGTAGTGCAATTGCCCCTATGCAATTAAAAAAGAGTGAAACTGGGAGGTGTTTAGAAGACAAGAAATACTATTGCTCAAAGATAATCTCAGAGGTGCTAGGCATGATAAAAGGAAGTTGGAGAAAACTACAACTGTTGAGTGTTACGACAAGGTGGTGTTCATAAGCAGGTTACTTGTGAACAGCCTGGACCTGTTCCTTACACTCGTCATGGTGCTTGAGAGTCTGCTCCAGTCTTTACCTGCAAAGCCTGTCACCAGAAATGGTGGTAGGCAGGTGCGCAACGGTCTGAATTCAGTCATGTTGCCTTAGCTGTAGCCAGCGTATAGATCTTCGAGTCCTCATCACCAATTGCATGTTGCAGACCAAGAAGCTCCAAGTCTGGGTGCAACCGGCCCACCATTCCCTGCAACTCGCCCAAGTTGAGCTGGCACTCACTCTTTGCAGTAAGGTGGGCAATGCGACCCATGTACAAATCACTAGCAGTCTGCAATCACCCAGCAAGCTTGTTGAAGCACTAATTGACTCATTCTTGGATCATGATCCTTCTAAACTGCACACTCTTGTAAACCATGTGCATAAACTCACCACCAGCAACGTCCTGAAAGGCTCAAAGCTGCCCTCCATGCTTGGGCCACCGCAGCAGCTGATCTCCAATCTCGTGAGATGCTTGCAATCCTTGAAAAGACGCGACAGAATCTGATTGTAGGACAGAGCAGTCACACATGATCAGCCTCGTTTCCTGACGAGTACAAAGGGTGGGGCTAGTCATTATCGACTGAGGAAAGGGCTGCCTCAGATTGTAACAACATCCAGTGCCTTACAATACCAGCTTCTGACATTGTCTATCTCACACATACTTGCAGTGAGTCAAGTGTTGCATCCCGCATGTCGATGAAGAGCTCCTCGAGCTGATAGAAAGAAGAAAACGACCACTGTCGTGGACCTCTCCCCACGTCCTTTTCAGCCTCCAACAAGCAGTGCCACAGGCCTGACCCAATGCCAAGTCTCCTCACATGTGGGGCCGCTCTGGCAAGGTCCAATAGCATGATCTGAGGTGCTTCTGGCCAAGCATGGGCTGGCACGAACTCTGGAGGAGCTGACAGAGCCCTGCGGTTCCCCCCAAATATCTGCATGAAGTACACAGCACACAAGCACAAGCAAACAAGAAAAGCTCTGACGAGGATGAGACAGGGCTCCTCAAACACATCGTGTTAGCAAGTTTGAAAGGCCCACTGCAGCAGTCTGCAATGCTGCCTGTCAGAGTCGAATTGCAGAAAGTCTTGGCAACTTGCACAGAACCTTTAGGACATGGACGTACTTCAAAGGAGAGCCTCTTTATTGTTGAGGTTGCAGCCCCCAGCAAATATGCAGCAGTATCGGACCACTGCATGCCAATGATACACATGAGTGTACGTCAACATTCGACCTGCATCTCTTTCTGCACGCATGCATGATTCAGCTGCAACTTGGACTTGCATGTGCTCTGACAGACTTGCTCCTTGTCACCTGCGCTGGAAATATGGAGATGTCTGCCTGCTCTAGCATTTCAGCCTGCCCCAAATCAAGGCATCCTAGCACGGATGTACAAACAAGACAACCCACATCAGCCACCTCTAGCATGTAACCCATGCACAGCCATTGTGATGTATAGACACGTTCGTTCTCACTACATCAAGCACTAACAGTCAAGCGGTTGGGAAGAGAGCTATTGGAAAGAGAGCTCCATACTTGAAAAAGGTGTGCCAGCATGCATAAGCCGTAAGCTGGTAAGTGCTTTTGATGCGTGTATTCTCAAGGTTGTCAGAGGGGTTACATGGTCCAAGTGCAAATCCTGCAGCACAATTGCAAACAACCAATTGCTCAGCTCAGTTGACAATGTAGCAAGCTTGTGCTCTGCTCTCTCCAAGAGACAATCTCTTAATCCCTGCTACTAATGCGTGCACGTATACTAGATGGACTTGAGCTGATTGCAAGACCTTCAAGGAGGGCATGTGCAAGCAGAGGTCATCCACAACTCCAACTTGTCGCACTTGCAGCCTCTTCAGGCTTGAAGATCTCCACATATATGCCAGAGGGTCTCCATGATGTACACCTACTTTCTCAAGGGTGAAATCTTCAAGAATAGGGCAACCTGGCTTGGACACAGCGATGGCGTGAACAGACCACCAAAGGGAGCTTACAGTAAGAGACAAAATATGCTCATGTCACTTGGCTGATTGTGTTTGTAATGCAGGCTCTTAACTGTGCACCGACACGAGCAGAGTGCTAGAGCATGCCTCAATAGTCACCGTCAATGCAGCAAACCAAAAGCTAACCCAGAAACCTCCCCAGAGACGCTTAGAGTAGGTTTAGAGACAGCATGTAATACCAGTCAAAATGTCATCAATGACACTTCTAGTTGGTGCAAGCGAGACGTGGCTGAGGTGAAGTTTGACCAGGCTGGGCAGTCGAAGCATATGCAGCTGGGTTGGCAGCTGGATGTCAGTGAGTTCCAGCACGCGGATGCCACTCTTGTGGAGATGAGTGAAGACTTGGTGGCTCAGTACAGGGCTGTTGAAAGACAAAGCAACCACCATTAGATTACATGTATGCTGCAAGTACCATCTTCAGAGCTTCCACAAGCAGCACTAAGAGTATCCAAAAGGTTGTGCTGCAGGTTGCAGGTTGCAGGTTGGTAGGTGCATGTAGCAATCTGTATGTTTTTGGCTTCAGTCAGGAGACAGCATGCTCCATTCGCAAGTATGGTACCTCTTCCTACTGTCATTTTCGATGTAGTCTTCGTGAACCACCCTCCTATTCTCCAAGCGGAACTCTGCAGGATGCAGAAGCATGACGAACCCGAAGGTCGACTGAGCACAGGGAATGGCTCCACTCTCTTTCATGACGGGGTACTGCAGTGGCAAGGGAAAGGGATGCTGGCAGGTGCAAGTGGCAGTTCGCATGCCTTCTCACGAGTTGCCTAGCTGATGAGGATCTTGTCTATGCCACTACTGACGCTATCCCAGCCCGTGCCCAGCTCGTACTGAAATGGAGCAAAGGGCAGCCATTGGCTTCATACGGTGGTAATCTCACCCTTGAGACTGGACTTCAGGCACATGAGCCAGGCGGCCATCGCGCCAGGAGAGTAGCCAGTGAAGCTCTGCGCTATCACGGGCTTGTCGTTCCACCCGATCTCGAGGACCTCCAGGTGGCTGCGCTGAAGGTTGAAGATGATGCTGGTGATGAGGGCATCTGCCAAGCGACGCGGACCCCACGTTAGCCGAGGAAGCTCCGCCATTTCCAGAGTGGTCAGGACATAACCATGGGCAGCTCATTATGAGCAAGGCCATTGTGCACGAGCCAAGCCAGGCCACTGGCCTGCATGCTCGCCGGTCCAGAGGGCCGCCTGGTCGACGGACAGCAGGCCGGGCGCGCGGGGCTTGTGCGAAAAGCGGAAGCGGAGGCGGCGCGCGCGACGGGCGGCCTCCCGGAAGGCGCGGCAGGCGCACATGGCCAGCCCCAGGTCCGGCGCGTCCTCGAGGCAGGCCAGCACCTTCCACAGCAGCTCCTGCGGCAGCGGCGAGACCTCCATGGAGGCAATGCGCGGCGGCGGCGGCAACAGCGGGGCCAGGCGACGTCGGTGGTGCGACGGCGACAGATGGGAGACACTGGTGGAGATTTATTGGGAGAAGACGAAAATACTGAATGAGGGAGTCCAGAGTGCACGCCTGCCTGGCCGCATTGCGGGCCTCGCCGCCGCTCCGATCATGGTGGCCGCAGACGAGCGCCGCATCCCGTCCCTGGCCGTCGCCGGCAGCGCCTACCAGATGGGCCTCGCGATCGGCCGCGCGTTCGCGGAGCTCATCGCCGGCAGGCTGGCCGGCGACCGGAACCTGCGGACGGCGCTGCTGCCGTTTGCGGCGAGCCCCCGGGGCGCCCAGCTGGTGGAAGCGCTTTCCGAGACCAATAGGTGACACAGCATGGTCCCTTTGTTTCGATACTGTTATCCATGGAGACAGCGGTAGTGACGTGATGGTGAAGTCCTCACTTGATCTGCACAAGCTGATAGTCATCCCTGCTTCTGACGCTCAATTCACGTCAGGGTGTTCACTACATGATCGCGGTTACCAGCGGGGCATGGCGCTCTGCGTCAGTATTGCAGGTCCCTGTTCCCTCGGTACTGGATGGAGCTGCAAGGAGTCGCTGCAGGCAGTGACCAGCCCTTGCTTGAGGTGGGTATGCGTCTCGATACCAGCAACGTGGCCCGGAGCATGAGACTGAGCTGTAGCCTGCATGGGCCTCTCAGCGCCCTGCATTTGGTTGATTACGAGGTGACAGATTCTTTTCGGACTTCTGCGATGCAGATATTGCTCATTAACCTTCGGAAGGAGCTGGCTCCGTTTCTGCCTGACGCCCAAGCGCGGGAGGCAGGCTCGCAGGCCGATCAGTGCTCGGACGTGCTCGTGTGCAGCAAAGCAGCTTCACTCGTTGGCCATAACGAGGATGCCGACGAAGCTCTGAGAGGCCACGTGTAAGCACCAGTGTGCTTGCTGGTGGGGAACCTGCAATCATGCTCGTCGCTCAATCCCAATTGGCTCTCCCGTTGACAATCTGACTTGCGAATGTACCTCCTTGGCAGTCACCTCCTTTGATGGTCAAAGTCAGATATGGTAATCCTGTTCGTAAGCCTCACATAGTAGCACCTTCGTGACAGGTACCTGGTGCATGCCAGATTAGAGACTGGAGTTCAGTTTACAGCTTACACATATGCTGGCGAGTTGCCAAGTTGTGCATTTGGTTACAACAGCAATGGTGTGGTGAGGCCTCTTGGTAGAGCTTCGTACTGAGCTGGAAGTTCCTTGTCAAGATTAATAGACCTTCAACTGTGATCCTCAAAGCAGCTACAGCCGCTTTGCTTGCTTTTGGATTTTGTCAAAAGATGCTGCCTGTATGATGGTGAGGTCGTGTCAAATGTTGAGGGTCTTCATCAACGAGTTGTCCTTTCTCATCAAGGTCTCAGACTGTGTGGTCTCAGGCCTTCACGCTGAATGCTGTACCACCTTGCTCATCTGAAGTGGTGGCTGGTGGAGTAGCTCGCAACTTTGTATCGCGCGATCTCCTGGAAGCTGCTGATTTTCAGGACGCTGTCAGGGTAAGTGGGATAGAGTCGAGAATGTACCAAGCCACAAATTGTACCGAAGATAGCCATGATGACATGGGCGACCAGATCCACTCCTTGCTTGTTGAGCACAAGGTTGCCTTGCTTGCAGATGGTAGCACCTCCTATCAATGACATGCTGTTGACTGCATGTGCCACTCTCTGTTATTATGTATTCTGATGATTGTGCTGTGTGGTCTTCGAGCATTGCATTGCCCAAATTGCCCTAATCTAGTTCTGCAGCGAGTCATGCTACCAAATCTTGCAGTAGGACACAATTACAACATTATGGACATTGGGAATTGCCACATAGTGACTGTTGAGACAACATCAAAAGATCGCCACTCTTTGCTGGAGATCGGTGAAGCACCCTATTTCCACGCTAACATGTACAGGCGGCTTCTGGTCAAACAGGTACATTGCTCGGATCTTCCTGAGAACATACACTGCACAGGTGTCACCGTTTACAGCACGTGCGGACGCTTTTCCAGATGTTTGTCAGCCATGGCAAAGCTGGGTGTGCTATTGATTACTCAGATGTGGAGCCGTTCTTAAGTGCTAGAAGGTGGCTCATGCAAAGGCATGTTGGCATGTCAAGTAGCGTTCTCTCTTCATCAGCAAATATTACCATAGCTCTGACTAATATTTGAGCTGGCAAATGATGCAGAGGCAGCAGCCAAGCTCCCTCCATAGGCAAAGGCGAGCTGAAGAGCTGCCTCCTGGCTGCGATGAGATTTCGATCTCAGCAATTCTAGGAGATACTGCAGATAAGGAGTTCCCGATTTATATGGGCGGCATCGTTTTCGAGAGTGCAGGTAATCCAGAACCCATGCTTCTAGTAGATAGCAACAGTCACCAGTATTGACAGGGGGAGACTAGCCCTTTCTTTTGCAAATGTCCACTTTCCTGCATGTGTTACTTCGACTACATGTGGTGCAGCATGTTTCAATGGCAAGTCCTGTAACTTTTCGCCTGTACTTTGTTCAGCTTTAATGTAGTCTCATGATGCAGTACACATATCATGCTTTTGCAGGTCCGCGGGTGTTTACATTGCATACAGCAATTTTTAATCTGGACAGCAAGCAGCTAAAGATCCTGATTGGCAATCCCAAACTGCAAGACGTACTCTCTGTCCTTTCACTATCCAGCAACCGACAAGCATTTGAATAGTGATATTGAAACGAAGACTGCACCAAGAGCTTGCAATACTTGTATTTGCTAAAATTGATTAGTAGCTGCCAACTGTTGAAAAGGAACCGTAGGGGTTCATTCACTGAATGCCGCAATGAAAAGCTGTAAAATAGCTGAAGAAAATGTACATATCAAATCACAATCTCAGCTGGAGCGAGCAACAGGAAGGCTGCTCAGCTCATTGCGTTTTCTCCAGCGTCATTCATCCACCAGCAGTGGAAGCACTCCTCTAAGCGGTCTATCCTTGTTCCTTCTTTGGTGGGCTGGTTTTCCGCAGCCCCTCGCCCCCCCTTTGGAGCGGCTGTATCTTCTATCAATTATTCACTGCACACAGTGGTCAATATCAAAGAAAGAAGAGCCCTCAGCTTATCAAGTGGGCTTAACAGCCTAAGCATTGACGTTGCAGAGCATGGTGAGTTTGGCGTGCTTTGCCAGAAAAACAATGTGAGTGATGTGAGAGACCTCTTACTACCTGGTCACAGGCAGTGAGGAGACATCTGACTACCTGGTCACAGACAGCATGAGTACTGCTGAGATGAATATGAGCATACCTTCTTCCAATGCTTGTGCTTGTGCTTGTGCTCCTTGTGCTTTGCATGCCCGTGCTGCTCATGGTACCCAGGTGGGAGGCCATGCTGGGGATAACCATGCCCATGCGCGCCCCAGCCCTCGTGCCCTCCATGCTCCTTGTGCTTGTCGTGGCCGCCGTGGCCGCCATGGCCGCCGTATTCGCCGTGGCCGCCGTGGCCGCCGTGGCCGCCGTGTTCATACGGCGAAGGCCCCGGATAGCCTCCAGGAACTGCGACATCGCACAGCTCACAAGTGGAGAAGGCCTGGCGTGACCGCAAACAGTGGCGACAGCCACCAACATGGAACAATAGGACCAGCTCTTAATGCACAATGCAGGCCGCCAAGTGGCCACGTTTAGTTCGTGCGGCGAATGATGGTCCTGCCCCGCAAGAAGGCCCCAGTCTCGAGCAGCACCTCACGTCAAGAGGCGGTCCAGCTGCAGCCAAAGGGGCCTGGCAGTCGAGCAGGCCCTACCATGACAACTCTATCACTAGCTGGGGTGCGACGACTGTGCTGGATGCTCACCTGGGTACTGCGGGTACCCAGTGGGAGGGTAGCCATAAGCTGGCGCCGGGCCATGCTGCTGCGGCGGCGGCGGCGGGTAGGCGGGGGGATAGCCATAGCCGGCCGCGGGGTAGTAGCCGGGAGGTGGATAACCACCATGACCGCCACCGTAACCGTGGCCACGTTCGCCGTCGTCGGCGTGCCCGTCGCCGGGCGTGCCGGCGACAGTCGGGTAGCCCGGCGGAGGGTCCTGCCCCGCGGGATAGCCCGGAGGCGGAGGGCCTGCGCCATATCGGCGCCAGCATCAGGAGGGCGGCTCCGACAGCTGGGCGCTGCTGCAAGGCTCATCGCCAGGGCTGCCCTCACCGGACGCCATGGGCTCGGGCGCCGGGACAGCGGCCGCCTCGTCCACGCTAGTGGGCTCTCAGCCTCGGCACGGGAGGAGCGGCCGTCTGCCTCGCCGACCCGACGGCCTGCGCCGGTGCCACCGCAAGTTGTGGGGGAGACGGACGGCGGCGTGCACCGAGTGGCGAAGACCAATGCAGCTGCTGATATTACTACAAGAGAGGCTGGGAAGGCCAGCTACGTGCGTACCGAGTGGCGGAGGGCCCGAGCGGCCAAGGAGTGTAAGGGCAAGCACAGCGTTGTTGGTGGGCACTCCGGCCTGCCTGGCCGCCATGGCGGGGGGGCCTTCGGGGCGGCCCCCGTCGGGCAGCCGTCGGGCCCGACGGGCGTCGCCGCGTCGGGGGCTCGGAAGCTTCCGCGCGCTCCAAGCGGCTGACCTCGTTTGTCGTTTTTGCGACGACGAGTTTCGACCTTTTTGCAGCGTGCTCAGGCTATTGCTTTGCCCCAGAAAGCTGGGCCAGCTCTAGTTGGTGGCAGCAAGGGCTTCGCATCTGACAACTAGTATTCAGGCATCGATCAGCGACCTGTATGTTTTGACCAGTGATTACTGAGCAGGTCAATCTGCTGTAGGTTATGTAGGATCTTTAGATGTGCTTGCCTTTGTACTTGGCCATTTGGCCTTCATCTGTTTCAAATGCACGAAACTCTCCGTTGACCAGCCGCCTTTGATCGTCGAGAGAGGCCACTAGTGCTCGACGAACTTTGTAATCTTGTGTTTCTGGCCCCTTCTGGCTCCTTGTGTCTAGCTGTGTGGGTTCTCTTCGGCATCTTCTTGGCTTTTTGGATTTTGTCCATTCTTTTAGGGCTGGCCTCCTCTTTCCTATGGGCGCGCCATTTCTTTTCGAACTTTGTCATCCTCTTTTCTCCGTGTTCTTAGCTGAATAATCGCCCATGTCAGCTGAGTATTCGCTGGACTTACAACCAGCAGCCCGCACTCCACTTGGCGTACAGACTCAGATGCGCTCGTGGCAGCAGATGCACATCAGACTAGCACAGGCTCCGCCCGCACCTAGGGTGGGGTTGAAGCCATAGGTAGGACGACTGGAGTGTGTCTTAAGTGATGGACGGCCTGTGTGTCCAAGTACAATGGCAACCACATTGGCAGATGTACAACACCTGCTGCTAAGCTGACCCGTTCAGTAACCACGAGTCAGCACATAGAGGTCGCTAACTGATGCCCGAATACTGGACGGCTATTGACAAGCTCTTGTGCCACCAGCTCAGGTTCGACCAGCTTTCTTATGCAAGCCTGAGCTCGCTGCAAGCAGGCTGACACACGACGTCGCAAAGCGACAAGTAGGCTGCCGGCATGCCCATCTGGGTAGGGTTGCAGCCATAGGTAGGGCGACCGGAGCAGCGCGGTTGCCTAAGATCCGAAGTAAATCCGATGTGCCAGGGCACTTCTTCTCGCAGGGAGCGCTCCCATGGCCCAGTAGCCTGAGTTGGATGATTACCCAACCGATGTGCTGGTACATGACACTACCACATTTGACAGGATGGCCCCCAGCCCAATAACTGTCCAAACATGTTGCCTCATTGATAGATTGGATCCTTAGACCAATTGCTCGCTTCAACGTATTACAACTATTGACAGAAATGAGAGTTGGACAAGCAGCAAGGATCAGCCAGGTGCATACTTGGAAGGCAAGCGGCTGCCTTGATGGACGCCGTTGGCCTTGGTTGAGCAAGGCCAGTAGGTGGTACCTTCACTGCCGTGAAGTCACTAGAATGTACCTAGCCGGTGGTACTCTGACTCAAGACAGGCTCGAATTGGGTTCCCTATGTGCAAATATCGGCTACATGTAGAGATCAGGAGGAGGTTGTCCATAATTGCAGCAAGGGTTTACAGTGTCGGTCACACGCAGAGTGGCCCTTCTAAATTGCAGCGAGGCAATGGCTGTGATTGCCAGCCTGGATTTGATTGCAAGTGTGTCTGGCGGGCTTTCAGCAGAAAAGTCTGTGCAAGGAGGGAGCGGAGTACAGATGTTGCATTCAGCTGCTATTCCTGCCGAGCTTGCCAAGTGCACGACTGATGAGGAGTTTCACCTCTCCCTTTATTAAAGTCATGCCTTTGCTTAGACGTGCAGCTTGCTAGAGCTCCTCTAGAAGCTGGATTATGAAAGGTTCAACAACTATCACTCTGCAGTAGAAAGCTCCAGCTCCCCTACCACTTTTTGAGCTCGAGGTGGTGAAAGGGCTTCTTGATGCCGTGCTTGAAGTGCTTCCAACTGTGCTTGATCTTCCCAAAAGGCTTGTGCTTCTTGTACTTGTGCTTGCCGTGCTTGTAGTGGTGGTGTCCATGCTGCTCATACCCTGCGTGCGGGTAGTGACCCGGGTATGGTGCCGGGTATGCTCCAGGCACTGTGCCACCACGAAACAAGCTCGTTGTCATGAGCAACACAAGCCACTCAACGGCCTCCACCGCCATGCCTACACCTAAAGAGCTTATGCAGCGAGTGCACCCACAAGCTACCGCGCCCACAAAGGACACTGCCAGGTGGCAATAGGGATGCTGACAAACTAGTGGCCAAATGGGATGAGGCAAGCCGCCAGTTGCTGGGTATGAAGCCTGGCACGGAATAAGTGACAGCAAGAATAACAGTTCTGTCTGACGATCGGTCGATCAGCAAGAGGTGGGCCACACACTTAAGACCATTGGGCGGGGAAAAATACTGCACATCTCCTCTTCTTTGGGCCCCGTGTTGTCAATGACTTACCAGGACCGTAACCAGGTGGCGGTGGGTAGGCGGGAGGATATGCTCCTGGTGGGGGGTACCCATAGGCTGGTGCTGGTGGTCCATACGGCAGCGGAGGGTAGCCGGGTGGCGGAGGGTAGCCATAGGAGCCGTGTCCATGATGATGGCCGTGGTGGCCCCTGTTCACAATGTCGTCTGGCAGGCCCTTGTCGCCAACTTTCTCAGAGGGCAAGCCGTGATCGCTGGCCTCGCCCTCGCCGACGGCTGCCGGGTAGCCAGGCAACAGCGGCTCCAGGGCAATTGCGGCCAAGCCCGGATAAGCCGTGGCTGGCTCATGGTCTGCAGCAGCGCCGACCACGCCTGGGAAACCCGCTGGAGGTGGCTCGGCTCCCTCGCTGGCTACCGTCGGATAGTTGGAGGAGTAGGATGGCGGTTGCGGCGGCTCTGCAGGCGGGCACCCACAATCGCAATTCGCATGGCGAGGATGAGCATGTTGAGCAGTGGGCACTATGCACTCCCCCCCATTCGAGTACAGAGTCGGCAGCGCTGGCCTAGACTTCATAAGCCTGCAGTCACGCGTGCGAAGGGCCATTTGGGAGGAGCAGCCACACACCTGAGGCCATCGGCGTGCACACAGAGTGGGCAGCCGTCACCAGTGACGGCCAGCTGCCTGGGGTAGGAACGAGACCCCAGCCAGATGCCGCACAAGCGAGGCTGACAAGGGGGGCGCAGGCTGCTGGTGGCGGAAAGAGCGGCAGAGCGGGGAAGCCAAGGCTGGTCTTTGGTTGCTGGCTTCTGAAAGGCGGCGGGACAAGGGTGAAACGACAGAGACAGGCACTTGGCAAGGAGCCGGCAACCCTCAGCAGCGTCCCTTCGGAAGAAGAAGAGCGACCTCTTTAATCCTTCGACGGGGGCCTGCAAGGGAGAGCGCGCGCGAGAGAGAGAGGGAGAGAGAGAGAGAGAGAGGGAGAGAGAGAGAGAGGGAGAGAGGGAGAGAGAGAGAGAGGGAGAGAGAGAGAGAGGCAAGGGGGGGTGGGTGGCGGTACATCGAATATAGAATGAGAAAGGGGGTTGAGAGTCAAAGAGAGGGAGAGAGGAGGCTGAACGAGCGTGGGAGGACGGCTTACCGTCCAGTACACGAAGAGGTGTGGCGCGGTGTCATTGTACTTGCCAGGGTACACCTGCCAACCGGCCTCGATCGTATTCAGGTCACCCGCCTCGTATGAGCCCGACACAAGCCACACCTGTGCCAAGCTGAACTCGGCAT
>WELB01000165.1:213817-264600 GCA_009602725.1 Spirogloea muscicola | reverse complement strand
CCGCCCAAAGCGCCGCCTTAGCCGCCGCATCTCGCGCCGCCGCCGCCGCCGCCGCAGCCGCCGTCATGAACCTGCAGCACGGCGGGCTCCCGGCGCCGGCGGCGGGCAAGCACAGCCAGCCCGGCTGCCCGTCGGCCGACGGCCACTCCGTCGCCCGCAGGTAGGACACCTCCGCTCCTAGCTGGGCGCCCACGTCGCTCCGCAGCGCCAACTCGGGCTCGCCAGAGCTGACTCCGAGCTCTGTTGGTGTGTACGTTGCAGGCTCCAGTCGGAGCTCATGGCGCTCATGGTAAGATGCCAGCGTGCACACCCACTGTGGGCCTTGTTCGAAACGCTTGCTTGCAGACTGCCGCCACCTGCATTGCTCACTGTTGCAGCACAACATCAGTCTATGGTTGGGTCCAGCTGCTGCTTTGACTCTGGCAGGACGCCGAGCTAGCAAGTCGTGAGACGAGCACAGCAGGCCTCGAGGTCAGCTCGAGCTGGCTGTAGACTGCTGAACCCTTGTCTGCGGAGCTGGACAGACTTGTGGAGACCCCGGCATCTCCGCGTTCCCAGAAGGGGACAACATCTTCCAGTGGGCAGGCACCATCAAGGGGAGCGCCGGCACTGTCTACGAGGGGCTCACCTACAAGCTGAGCCTCCGGTTTCCTGGTGAGTACCCCTTCAAGGCGCCAACAGTGAAGTTCGACACCTACTGCTTCCACCCCAACGTCGACCAGTACGGCAACATCTGCCTGGACATTCTGAAGGTTTGTGCTGCATCTGACCATCCGTCTTCGATCAGGCCACCCCAAGCTTTGCAATACTATCATGTCATAATAGGACGGCAGCTGGCTTGCTCACAAGCTCATCACTTACTCAGGCAAGGATCTGTTGGCTCAGTGCAATCTGATCCACTGCCATTGCAGGAGAAGTGGTCATCAGCTTACGACATCCGCTCAATCCTCCTCTCAATACAAAGCCTCCTGGGCGGTTCGTGACTCAGCTTGTCCTTAAAGTCTGAGTGTCAGCTCAAGAAAGCCTGCAAGGTAGGACAATACGAACTAGTCATGGACTCAAATTGGACTCTGCTGACTACTGGTTGTTTTCTTTTCCAGAGCCCAACAACGATAGCCCACTCAACGCTTTTGCAGCCGGCCTGTGGTCCAACCAGACCGGTTAGTCCACAAGTCTGCAGACAGATTGTGTTAGTGAGTGAGTTTAACGTGAAACACTTCCATGGTACAATCTGCTCTGATATCGAGGCATACAGTGAGATACCTCAATCAGTACTGCCGTCCTTTACACATATATGCTGCTTGTCCTCCACAGAGTATCGAAGTGTCCTCCTGAAGAAGTATACTGAATGTGGGATACCAACTAGCTAACCTAGTCTTAGTCCAGCAGAAGTTCCTCTTATCTAGGATCAGACCACTCGGTCCAGCTGCTCAATCTTTTCCAGTCCCTCATGGTGCTCAACCGAGGTATTGGCAGCTTAGTAAATAGCAATTGCATACGTTAATTCATTATTCCAATGTGGGGCTGCCCATTTGCTCATCCAAATGGCTTCCTCTACTTGGCAATCAATAAGGAGAGGTGCCAAGACCTTTCCAAGCCAGATCCAATGACAAGCTTGCATTCAATGCTTCGAACCTATCCTCATACACTCACAAGAAACGGGAAAAAGGCGGCCACCACAACAGTACCAATTTGTACACACTCATAAGAAATGGAAAATGCCGTCATCATTGCCCTGTGGTTCTGCCCTGCATGTATTTATGTCTGGCTGAGATCCACAGGAAAAAAGGTTAATGCGAGTCTAGCTTGAGCGGCTGCTGATAGATTGAGAGCCTTGTCAGTACAACTTTAATTGCTTGCTGATGCACTTGACATGACAACCCTTTTCCATTGCTCCAGCCTCCTCTTCACCAGTGAAACTACATTGCTACATCCCTTCCTTGACCTGACAGCAAAATGCACTGTTCCTTCAACTACGCACTGATGATGTCAATCATCCCTCACTGCCCTTGAAAGCTGCACTTACCAAGTTTTCCAACTTGAAAGAAACCCATGTAAGCTCGAAAATTTTCTGCTCAAAATGAGATATAAGATGCATGAGTATGCATTGACAGCGAGCAAAAATACACCTGCAGGCAAGCCGGAGCTCAAGTCTGGGTAGTCCTGCCAAACCAAGTGCCATGAAGTGCTCAACATAACATCCTTTCCCAATCTTCCAAGAGGATGGGTCTAAGTAACGCAAGCATTGCAGCCTCTGATGAAAACAGGGCCCTTCATCCCTCACCAGAGGCCAAGCGCCTAACAGCTGTAAGAGCACAGTGCCCCTCCACCTCGCATGCTACTTCCAGCAGAACGACCATTGAGCAACATCTTGTGCATGTTTGCAGTATGAGGAACGAGATGGATGCCAGTAGTGCTGCTGAGGCCCATCTTAAGACCCATGCTTGGACTTGCTGTGTTGGTTCAAAGCCAGCTCTGTGCCAAATTTCCTGCCGCAACCATCAAGATTTTGTCAGAGACACTGCTGGATGTCTGGCACGACTCTGTTACTGAGCACCTCCTATTATGTAGACCTCTGCTTGCCACAGCCAAAGCTAATAGTGTTACCCACAGGTCTGATGAGAGATAATTGCAGCAGCATCACAGGGCAGCGGCCTATGCTGATAATGTCAGATGTCTGACTAGTATCTTCCAATACATACAGCACAAGACTCTGAATACACAATCAATATGCCATTGGATGCTCAGTTAGCAAATGGATGTTTGTCTACTTGAAGCTTATTCAGGTTAACGAGATGCATCTCATCATGGCACCAATGGCAACTTACTAGCACACATCCAAACCCGATCACATCCCTTCTGCAGCCAAATCTTCTCAAATTGTATGGACAAAATACAGGCCTTGGACAGCCCCAACAAGTGACCCTATTTTCTAGTATAAAGCCAGGTACCAGACTTAGCCTCTGCGAAGCTATCTGAGAGCATGACCAACCATAGCCCCGTCAGTGAAATTCACATTACCTGTTGCATGGCGTGCAGGTGTACTCGCCCAGTCCCAGTTTCTTGCCTGAGCCTGGTGTTCCTGGCGTTTCTGGTGTTGCGCTTTTGGCGGGCTTCTGTACATAGGTAGATATCAGATATTATACGAATCAGGATGAGATGCAGCCAAATGATTGCACCACTATGCAACTCAGAATGGCACCTATGTCAGCTAGCCTACCTTGAGTGACTCTCAAGGCTGGAATTGGACTGCACGCCATTGCATGACAAACACCCTACTCGTCCTTTGCACTATACATCTAAAATCTGTACCTGACTTGATTTTGCTGCAGGTGTTAGTGTCTTGCCAGGACTTGGTGTCGCCTTGGCAGCTGCAGGGGCTCCTTTGGTGGTTGGAGTAACTACAATGAGAGTAACAACGCGGACTATAATTTCGAACAACCTGACTTATGAATCTCTTTACTGAGTCAGCAAACGAGTAGTTCTGTTTCCTATCAAACCAGTCAGATCTAGCCATGCAAATGTCCACCGACGCACACCAGCCTAGAAGGCTAAGTATAGTCAGTGGTCAGCTGACCACTAAGCATACCAAAGCCAGTGCTCCGACATTAAGCACAATGAACTTCTCCTTCTGGTACTGCCAGCTACTCTCACCTTGCTTCTTGCCAGGCGTCTCAGCCTTCAGCTTCTTTGCAGATGCAGGCATAGGGGCACCAGCAGCTGCTCTCTTGCTCCCAGCCTGTGTGGTGCCAAACAAGACGACAGCTCACAGTAGACAGTAAATAGGGCCGACTGGCGCATCTTGGAAGCAACCAGCTGTAGCAACAGGTGCGATACAGTCATGAACCCTGGTAATTACTCTTGTGATGCACTTATAAG
The DNA here is from genome assembly GCA_009602725.1 of Spirogloea muscicola. Lineage (NCBI taxonomy): Eukaryota > Viridiplantae > Streptophyta > Zygnematophyceae > Spirogloeales > Spirogloeaceae > Spirogloea > Spirogloea muscicola. The sequence continues at coordinate 260,721 of WELB01000165.1, read as the reverse complement.
GACTTTGTCCGCAGAAGAATTGTCCTGCAATGCAGTGTTATTTGGTACTTCTAACGTTGATCCTACCTAGTAAGATCTGTACTCTCAAGCTCCTACTTGGAATCGAAGTCCTAGAGCTTCTAGTGAAGTTGCCAGGCAGTGTCTTTCTCCTGTACCACCAACCGCAAATGCTAAACAAGTAGGCAGAGAAATAATGCCTACTGCTTTAGGGGTTCCCTTGATGTCCACTTCCTCGTCTTCCTCATCGTCCTCATCATCGTCATCGTCCATGTCATCATCAAACTCATCATCATCGTCATCCTCGTCATCGTCCTCCTGCAAGTCTCAAACAAGTAAGCCTGATGGCCACGGACCATCCCCACAAGCCACTGAGACTGCCAATCAGTCATACATGTGGAATGACATAAGAGGATCGGTCTTATGCTATATTTACTTAGACCTTCTCTTGATCTGAAGAGCACCATGAGCGAGAATAGAGTTCTGCTTGAGTCCACATCCCGTCAATGCAAAGGTTTGCATGGCCTTCTATGGTCACACAGTGAACAATGATTAATTGCTCTATTTTCAAGAGTAGAGACAGCTACGTAGCACTCTATGTCTCTGCACCTGGTCAGCAAGATCAGCGTTATTGAAATCTTCGTCGTCAGATTCATCGTCATCGTCATCGTCCATATCAAAGGTGTTGGCTGTTTTCAGGAATTCTTTGTCGTCCTCGTCCTCGTCCTCGTCCTCGTCATCTTCATCATCCTCCTGTACCCAGATGTTTGTAGCACACAGACCAAAGATGAGTTAAAGGGCACAGGCATTATATGAAGGCTGTAAGACAGGCAGTGTATATGCCTTATACATTGAGAGCAGCAGGTTGTACACTCCACAATTTGCAGTAACGTTATAGTATAATGTACAGAAAATTACCTCGCCCGCTGCCCTCGAAGCAATTGCTGCCTTTGCTGCTCTTTGCGCAGACTTGATGACTTTTCCTGATTGTCCCAACATTTTCTGCACTTCAGCATCTTGTTGAAATATGGCAAGATGGACGTTTGCAGGCTTGGAAGAGACGTGAGATGACCAAGCAACTACCTGCTGCTCGGCCATTCTCCTTGACAGCAGCTTTTATGCCTGCAGCCGGAGAAAAAAGTTGGACCAAATTGGTTGTGAATCGCCAAAGTTAGTAATTGCAAAACAAGAAGAGAGGATCAGAATGCGAGGCTTCAGCAGCTGTTTGGTGGCTTCAAGAATGAAAGTGGTCGGCACCTCCTTCATCAGCATCTGCCTCGTCTTCATCATCCTCGTCGTCTTCTTCAAGCTCTTCATCCTCGTCCTCAAGATCATCTTCGTCAAAGTCATCTTCGGTAAGCCAGAATCAAGGGCCTTAACCAACCTACGTTGTAGTGCTTCTAACAGATATCTCTCTGCCTCAGCAGAATGGATGTTGACTGCCGGTCATGGCATGCTTACTGCCTATCGTGACCATGATACAAACGTCGTTGAACTTTGCAAGATTACAGCATTTAAGAGGATATAGTGTCCCAGGTGTTGTGTATCCGACGAAGTACACGCTCGACGTCCCATTGTGAAAGAGTCGGAAGTCGCGGTCAAAGACCAGATCAAGGTGTATCTGGTCGCACTTGCCCTTGGACAGGGTCCCCAGTACTATTGGGTCTCCACCCTCATTGGCCACTTGGAGAACCACCCTTTCTCCATCTGTTGGGTTGCCACCCAGAGCAGCCTGAACAAGTACATGTGCACTTCTGTGAGTGCCTGAAGCATGCATGCAAGAGGAACCGCCTGGGCAGCGCAGAACCATCGTGTGGCTCATTCGTAGACGGAAGACGCCTCTTTCTGGACTCAGGACTGCTGTGGACTACACTTTGCAATGCCGGAGCCTAGCCAAAGCCTAGCCTAGGAAGCCTAGCCAAAGCCTAGCCTAGGAAGCAGGCTCTGTTACCAATGGCAGGGTCAGCTGGCGAGCTCACTAACATGCAGCAACCTGCACCTTGGACGAGGTAAAGCAGTTGCGAGACGATGTTTTCACAGACAACCCTGCTGCCACTCAAGGGCCAATGAGGGCCCGCCGCATGGACTTAAACATACCCGAATACGCCAGTTTTCACACTCAGAAACGAAAGGCTTTGTGAACTAGGCTCAATGTAATAGACAGACGTGGACCATTCACAAGTGAGGGGCAGCCACTAGGAGGAGGAGAGCAAGCAGAGGAGTTGCAGTGTAGACGAGGGCTGCTCACCTGAGAGATGTGGACGTAGGCTTCTGGCTCCAGCTCCAAGCCCTTCCCCGGCTTGACCTCCACGCCTGCCGAGTGTAGCACGAGCAACGACTCCGTGAGAACGATACTCAGAGCAGGCCGCCGGCGGCGAGAGGCCGTCGCGGCGAGCAGCCTTACCCCAAAACTCCATCGCGCGAAGAAGTAAGCCCGCCGGCGGCGAGGGCGGCGTGGGAATGGAGGGGGAGTGATGCGGAGGAGGCACAGTGTGAAGAAGCAAGTGCTCGCCCATGAAAAAAAGACGTCCATTGAGGACGGGCTGGAAAAGCCAGCCCAAAAAAGAATGAACAAACGGTGTGAGCCTTAAACCCTTGCGCCCGCCCCGCTTCCTTCACAGGAGCCCTTGGTTCGCTTTTCCCGGCCCTTTTTGCCGCCAAAAAGTCGGCGAAGGCAGCCGACCGCTGGCGTCAGTTGAGTGGCACGGAATGTGGTTGGGGGCAATACCAGCCTACAGCAGGCGTTAGTTGCGTGCTAACTGCGGTTCTTGCTGAGCCTGTAGCGCTCGCAATGCCCTGGCCCTCCTTTGAAGTCAACGATATCATGCCTATCACGACGGACGACCAGGGTCGTCATCATCGCCGCACACTTGACATAATGGGCGTGCAACCTGGTGGAGGACCACGAGCTTTGGTCGACGTTGTTGTTGCGGAGGCGTATAAAGGTCCAGCATCGACACACATCGCTGGCCACGCAGTGGGCGGCGCAGAACAAAGAAAGCTGCAGCACTAGTCCGATTACCCCCAATGCGACCAGCTCCTGCCAGCGGCAGTCGACATCTTTGGCTGTCTGGGTCCTCGTCTCCACACTCTCCTTCCAAACATTGCCAGTCTAGGCTACACATGACGTGCAGATGTGTTCCCGACTGAGATGGGCTTGTCAGCTGCATATCTGTCGTTCTTGCGACGACGAGTTTCGGCCTGTTTGTAGCGTGCTCAGGCTAATGCCTTGCACCAGAAAGCTGGGCGAGCTCTAGTTGGTGGCAGAAGGGCTTTGTATCTGACATCTAGTATTCAGGCATCGATTAGCGACCTTCATGTTTTGACCCGTGGTTGCTGAGCGGGTCTTCTGTAGGTTATGCAGGTCTTCAGATGTGCTTGCCTTTGTCCTTGGCCATTTGGCCTTCGTTTGTTTCAAGTACACCACAGTCTTCCATCAGCATGCCGGCCGCACCAGCTTCCGCGGTGCTTCCGCTCTGCTCCCCAAGTTAGCCTGTTCGACATGTACGCGCGCTCTTTCCGTTGTCTTGAGGTGATGCGCTCACTCGTGGGAGCTGAAGCGCCCCTTCCAGGCCTGCTTTCCACTACATTGAGTTGATTCTTTCTTCTTTCACCCTGCTTCCCTAGCACAAATACACGAGATGTTTCCTAGTCCCTCCAGGGCTTCACTGAAGTATTGCCCGAGTTTTTTCGCCTTGGCTGCCGCACTCCACATTCGACAGTGCGACCTTCACGGAGAGTAGTTTCGTAATGATCGCGCCGGCCATGTCGGACGTTGTCCATTCCTTTTGGAACAGCGCGTCCGAATTGACTGATGGCTGTGAGAGGCCAGCCCAAAGGAATGGACAAGGTCTGAATAGCGTAAAAAGCAAGAGACTAATCGCTAAGACGGCAGCAAGGGGGCTCTCAGTAACCTCTTTTGGGCTGGCCTCTCACAGCCGTCGCCTCAACCTGGAAGTGAAGCAGCTCTTCCAATAGGGCGAGGTTTCCAGAAAGGAGTAAGCTCTTCAAAGGGGGCGAGGGCCATAAATTGCCAGCCAGATCAGAGTGAACAAGGTCCGAAGTGCCCGGAAAGAAATCTCTTCAAAGGGGGCTAGGGTCATGAATTGCCAGCCAGATCAGAGTGAACAAGGTCGGAAGGGTCCGGAAAGAAATTGCTCGCCCATATAGAAAAAGAGGGAATGCGTGTGTATTAAGAGATGGGGAGGCCATGTGTGGCCAAGTACAAAGGCAAGCACATTGACAAATGTACGTCACCTGCTGCTAAGCTGACCCGCCCAGTAACCACGAGTCAGCACATAGAGGTCGCTAACTGATGCTCGAATACTGGACGGCAATCGACAAGCTCTTGATTTACCAGCTAAATCTCGACCAGCTTTCTGATGCAATGCATGAGCCTGAGCTCGCTGCAGACAAGCTGACACTCGACGACGCAAGAATGACAAGTAGGCTGCCGGCATCCCCATTTGAGCTGGAAGCATATCCTCACGAAAAAGAGGGGCTAGCAAAGGCAGCCCAGAAAAGAATGGGCAATATCTAAAGGCCACAAAACGGTGCTGAAAAGGAATAAAGTACACACCAGGACACGAAATGATGCAGATGGATGCTTAGTAGCCACGAGTGAGCAACCGGAAATGATGCGCTCGTTTCTTGCAATTTTTTAACTTCTGAAGTATTAGCTCCGCTTCGCCTCCATACCACTTCAAGTGCATGGCACACCTTCTCCAGTTCACGAAAGACGCGCTCCCTTCACTTTCCTCTCAGACCTTGTTCATTCGTGCGCGCTGGCCTCTCACCGCCGTTCCCTTCCATTCTTTTTCTTTATTGAGAGTCCACTTCCTGTACTAGAGAGAATGGCTGCGGTGCGCATGAAAGTGAAAGGGAGGCCAATGCGAGCCATGCAGAATTCCTGATAATTGGGCAATGAGCTGGCTAAGAAAGTGCTCCCCAAGAGAATAGTGGCTGAAAGGCAGCCCAAATAGAATGGACAAAATCCAAGGCCAAGGGTGACACTAATATCCACGAGTGAGCACATATATATCCGACCCGTGGTTACTGAGCGGGTCAATTTGCTGTAGGTGATGTACGTCTTCAGATGTGCTTGCCTTTGTACTTGGCCATTTGGCCATTGTTTAATTCATATCCACGAAATTCTCCGACAAGCTAAGCTGAGGAGTCAGATCACCACCCCGGAAGCCCTTCACCTGGCCTAATGCGCCCCCAGCACGGTGGTGTATTGCGGTGTACTCTGTACTACAGTTTATCCCCTATCATTCTTTCTCCAGGACTTTGTATACTTCCGGAGTGGCCCTCAGACTTTGTCCATTCTTTTGGGCTGGCCTTTCCCAGCCACCAGTCAACCTGGCCGCGCTTCCTCTTCCGGAGTGGCTCTTTCTCCCAGCTCGCCCACCCACCCAGCTCGCCCGCCACACCATCGCCCGTCGCTTCCATGGGGAGCCGGTAGTCTTTCCTCCAGCCGGGTGGCTGGCGCAAGTGTATCGAATGCGCCTGGCCGTCTCGCTGCAGAGGTCTATGGCCCGGGCGTTGCACCTTCGTGCCGGCAGAGCCCTCGCTGCTGCCCCTGGCTCTGGCCAGGGGACCCACTTCCACGAGCCCAGCATCTCCGACCTGCGGCTGCTTAGCAGAGGTTACTGAGTGATTCGTAGCTGCTTTGTTTCTCTGTGTGCTTGTTTTCTTAGCGCTTTCCCTGGCCCCCTTCTCGTACTCTGTTCATTCGTTTTTGGGCTGGCTTTTCCAGCCCTATCCTCAATGGGCGAGCACTTTCTTCTTCTTTCTTGCGCACCGCGCGCCTTCTTCTTCTTCTTCACCACGCGTGGCGTCGTCGTCAGCACCTACCGGTAGTGGGCTACACTCGCTATTCCTGCCGCCGCCGCTCGGCCCCTCGAGCGGCGTCGCACACCTGGCAACTCATGCTCCCCACTTTCTGTTCCTCGTCGAACCGGCTTTTCACAGCCCTTGGCCCCATTGGGAGACTCACTTCTCTTTCCCTTCTTTTGGATTTTGTCCATTCTTTTTTGGCTGGCTTCTGCCAGCCCCTCTCTTCTATGGGCGAGCTCATCTTCTTCCACAGCCCCGCCCCCTTTTGGAAGACCTGTTTTTGGGAAGAGCTCACTTACATTGAGTCTTCTGTCCGACACTCACCCAACTGCTCCTGGCCCCCCAGACGCTGGCCTGCCTGCCTGCCGGCCTCCACGCGCGCCGCCAGCGCCGCCACGGGGCAGCCGGCGTCCATTCTGCGCGGATTCTGCCGGGGCTGCTGCGGTGGGAGTCCGCTTTGAGGGAGCTCTCGCTCGAGCAAGCCAGCCTGCCTGGGCCAGCGACGCCAGCTGGCCGTGAAGACAACTGTGGATCGGGCGAAAGCAAAACACCGACCAGCAGGAGGCTAACTTACCGCGCTCGTCAGTGTCAACCCCAAGCTGGTTCACTTCAAAATAGCATGTCTGCTTTGCAAGACATGGTTGGGTTCGGTGAATGGCTGTCCTGAGCAAAGTCGTCTTTTGTGAACTGACTCTCTTATGTAGTCGAAGTAGTGCACTCACGCTTGACTTGGACCCTCACAATCTCAGAAGCAGGCTAGATTCGTCTGAACATAGATTGCCTGAGCATAGGACTGACATTCTGACAGCGTCTACTCTGTTTTCCTTGTTATGCAGGTTGGAGCACTTAATGGGAATCTATGATCGTAACTTGTCGATTGATGAGTCCTCTCACAAATATGACAGCTGCAGCACCTCCGGTATAGAATCAGCTGGAGATTGCCGGCCATCCGACGATTCCATAATAGCACAAGAGAATGCCATAGAGGCAGCAGAATCACAAAAATCGGAGCTTGTTGGTGACAAGGTGACAAGCTCTACATATGCTGGACCTAGCTTGCCAGGTCACCGTAGATCTCTTCTTTCAGTAGAAGGAGCCATGCAGAGGACTCCAACTGCTATGAATGCCAGCACATGCAGCAGTTATATGTTCAGACTGTTCTTCAAACTCCTGCCTTGCCCAGGAGGGCATTGCTGCTCTTGCGGCTGAGTATGCAATTGGCACAACTATCTTCAGAACCAAGATTGAGGTGAAGCATCTCCCTGTTGGCTTGAGGCGGTGCTTGAACCACGTCATTAGTTAGTCGCTAGCATCTCTTGACATTTCTCGCTCGTCTGCCATATGTGGTAGACCTGGTGAAGAAGCACGTATGGCAGGCTTCCTTCGCCATCCTCAGACTGCAATGCATGCAGTCATCGTATCTGAGGATCACTCTGTGTGTTGCTAGGCAGTTGTCCAACCATTCGTATTCCAGGTTTTTGTGGACATCACTTGTGCAGAGCTTGAGCAAGTCTTATGGTGCATTCCGACGGGCTCGTGGAGATGGCAACTGCTTTTTCAGAAGTTTCATGTTTTCATATCTGGTATCACCTTGCGGCTATTGCTTCCTGAGAAGTCAATTGTGCGTGTGATCCAGGCCAAGTTCTCTTTACTGCGGCATTCTACTTGGCTATGAGTAGCAGCTGAGGCAATTTTGCTACTCTTTGTCCAAGCAGGAGCAGCTTTTAAATCGAAAAGACAAGGAGGAGGTTGTCCGAATGCTCAACGCTCTCGAGCAATGCAAGCACTCTCTTGTCAAGGCTGGCTATCCTGAGCTGACTTGGGAAGACTTCCTCGCAGTGAGATGAATGCCAGCATGGTGATACTAGCCTGCTCAACATCCAAGTCTATCTGCATATGGTCATATGAACTATGGCTTGGCCGGTTGGCTTCACTGATTTGAGATGATTTGCAAGCATGCAGACTTTTGTAGAGCAGCTTGAAGCAGTTGTTCCTGGTGATGAGGCAAGCATAAGGTGATTGATACAGGCAAATATGACTGCTGATATCTGTTCGCTTGTCCTTCTTGAGAGATGGAACCCGTGTATCTTTGATAGCTCCGTGGATGCTTCAAGCAGTTGACGGTGTGTCCTTCTTTCGTTTCAAGCATTGATGACCTGGTGCAGCGCTGCCGGGACCCGACCATCTCAAATTACGGTGAATGTTCTAGTCCATGAGTCATTCATACGTGTATGCCATGTCTCAGTCAAGCTACCAAGAAACTCTATCTTTGCCAGGGAAACCAGCTCTGCTATATGAACTTTACAGTACTGTTTCTCTACATCAGGCATGCATGTCAGTCTGTGCCATGCTAGGCAGATTTTATAGCTCTCACAACGGAGTCTGACATGAATATGTGGCGTGGCAGTTGTAATATTTCTACGCTTTGTGACATCCTGTGAGATACAGGCTCGAGCTGAGTTTTTTGAGCCTTTCATCCTCGGCCTCACTGGAATGGATGTTCTGAAGGTCAGTGAACCTGTATGGCATGGAGCTATACAAAGTTGAAGTAACATCCTTGTGTTGGATGGAGCTTTCCAGAGTAGCGTTGAAGACATATGATATATCTTGATCTCAGGATGTACATCCGACTCAGGGGTCTAGTATATCCTGCAGTTTCATCCATACTTGCAACCTCATGCAGCTGTGCTCATTACAAGCAACCTGACTGGTAACTTACTCTGATGCAGTTCTGCCGAGGCTCGGTCGAGCCCATGGGCGAGGAAAGTGATCACGTGCAGATTACTGCTCTTACGGATGCTCTGGGGGTCCCTGTTCGGGTTGAGTATCTTGACAGGAGCTCAACAGGAACAAGTATGAACTTGGCCGATACCAACCATCACGATTTCTTTCCGTTACCGAAGGAAGGACAAAGCTGCTCGACAAGCTCGCAACCACTGGTCCACTTGCTTTATCGGCCAGGCCACTATGACATCCTGTATCCAAGAGAATTATAACTGCCAATTAAACATCCTAAGCATTTGCAAAGGACTGCCATTTTGTACAGGCACCCACATTTATTTCTGTGGAATATATGTCTGATGAATATTTCTGAGCACAGATTGGGCCAAAAAGCACGCAAGCTGCGCAGTAGCAAAGCATGCTGTAGGCTAGCGAGAAGGCTTGCGCACTTCATCTGGAAGTGGCCTCGCCGTTGCGACCCTTGAGAGCAGGATTGTGCAAGCTTGCATTCAAAGAGGCGAGCTTGGAGGATGTTAGCAAACCAGTGCACAAGCTTACGTGCATGAAGCATGTCGAAGACGATGTTTTGCCTTTGTCAGGGGCGGTCTCAAGGAGAGATGGACGAGCAACGCAATGGCTGGAAGCGGCCAGCTTAGAGAGCACAGTTAAGATATATAACACTTATTCAAGGGGCGGTGGCTGTGTAAGGCCAGCTCAAAATGAAGGGACAACTACTTAGGGAGAAGAAGAAGGCACGCGGTGCGCATAGAATGGAAGGCAGGCCACATCAAGCCAGTATATTAGTAAGGCAGAAGTTAGTGCAGAGATGGAGCTACACGAAGTATAGCCCTATGCTAAGGGGGGTCAAGGTAACAGTGTGAATGCCGGCTAGGAGGCAAGGCTCTCTCCTGAAGACAAGAAGCTCTTTCCGAAGACTAGGAATAACCTTCCTGTTTCTTGAAGGAGGCAATGGTACGGAGAGCCAGCCGAGAAAGATGACAAAGTGGCTGGTAGGGCAAACAAGAGGAGACTGGTGGCCAACCACTTACGTGCGAATTGGTCCAAGTGGAAGCCTTAAAACCAGCAAAACCAACGGACTTCCTTTCCGAAGCTGTGGCTGTGGAAAGGCCAGCCCAGAAGGAAAAGGTGCGCGGTGCGGATGACTTTTGAAGGAGGCGAAGCCACGAGCCAGTACATTGTTCGGGCAAAAAGTAGTCCAAGACGTGGGCTACACATAGCGAAGCCCCATGTTATGGGGGCTCAATTAACAGGGCAAAAGCACAGCTGAAGGTGGACTTTCGGTTCCTACGAGTGAGAACATGTCAGTCCGACAGGCTGACTCAGGGCTGCTTTTTGTCGGTTCTGGACCTTCTCTTTCGTTGGCAAGCTAGCCCTTTGGTTACTGAGAGCCCCCTTGCTACCGTCTTAGCACTCTTAGCCGTCTTAGTACCTTGCTTTTTGCGCCATCTGGCTCCTTCAGTCCTTGTCCATTCCTTTGGGCTGGCCTCTCACAGCCACCAGTCAATTTGGCAGCGCTGTTTCCTTCTGCAGCCCTTGGCGGTAAGGGCAAGACAATGTAACAAGAACTTGACCACACACCAAGCGTCAGTCGAGCCGACAGCCACCTACGTTAAGCTGGGCCTGCGGGCATAGTCCGGGGCCTGTGTGGCCACGTAGCTCTTGTGCTGGTGAGTTGCTAGCACGCTTCAATTCGGGAAATGCTTTGCCAGAGCGCTTTGGCCCCTTGGGACCTTGTCGATCTGTCGGGCTGGCTGTTCACAGCCCTTGCTCCTTTTTGGGAGAGCCACTTTTCCCAATGTAAGGCAACGGCTGTGAAGCCGGGAAGCTGACCATCTGAAGCGTCAACAAGCCCAACCGGTTCTCCGACGTCCTCTGCCGCCAGCCTCGGCTCCGCGTCCCGCGCCTGGCTGCCGCCATGGCGGCGCTGGCCAGCGGCGCCTGCTGCGCGCTCTCGGCCCGCTCGTCGCTCACGGAGACCATGGCGCCGCGCCTCGCGGCCGCGCCGCCGCCGGCGAGCTGCCTGACCGGCGGCCACCGGCAGGACGGCGCCGGGCAGTCCAGCTCGCCACGACTGCCCTGTCTGGCTGCCGACGCTCCTCGGGGCTCCGCCGGGGCAGCGCCAAGCGAAGCCGAAGCGGGCAGCCGCCTGGAGCTCTCCCGTAGGCACGCCTTCTTGGCTGCGGCGGGCGCATGCCTGGCCGCTGCCACTTCCGGCGCTGGCAGTCGGGGCGAAGCGTCTGCCGCGGTCGTGGAGGTCGGCAAGTACTTGCCCAAGGCCTCCGACGACGGCTTCGTCGTTTTCACGCCCGCTTCCACGGCAACGCCAGCCCTCAGAGCCGGTGCGCCGATCCAGGACCAGCCCGCTTGCTGGTCGCAGGGGGATCGCAATCCTGGCTTGTCAATTCACGAGTCCCTGCCGTTCTGAAACGATCGCAAGTGCTTTCGCGGCAGTCAGAGCTGATCTGGGTCTTCGTTGTGTGTTTCTGTAGGACGCTCCTCTGTTCGTTTTACCTTTGTCTGAGATCAGTCTGTCCTGCTGCTGCAATTCGCCTGACCTGTCATTCCAACACTTCAATTCCATTGCTCACAGGCAATGTGTCTCCCTATACTTTCTACCTGCCTCCGACCTGGAAGGAAGCTCGCATTGCCAACATCATGTCTGGCAACTATTGCCAGCCCAAGTGTGCTGAGCCGTGGACAGAGGTCAAATTTGAGGACCCAAGTCAAGGAATGCTGCAGGTGGTGCTCATGCACCTCAATCGTGTGTAGCCCAGCCGGTTATGCATGTCATAGGAAGCTCTGTGCAGCAAAATCCATCCTTGTCTCTCTTACTTCTTAGCCATCCCACTTGAACAGCACGATTGTAGTCCTCTTATAGGCCACTTGAAATGCAAAGGAGGGTCACTCACGTCGATGGGACAGTTATTTTGCAGGTGATAGCTTCTCCTATGGTTCGACTTACGAACAAGCCAAATTCAACAATTGAAGAGATTGGTGACCCAGAGAAGATCATCTCTGCTCTGGGTCCGTTTGTTACCGGTGATAGTTATGACTCAGAGGAGGTTGTAGAGACCAACATACGGCAGAACAATGGTCAAACAGTAAGTGCTCAACATTCTATTATAAGATAACAAGGTATCTGCCAGCTAGAACTGCCTCAGTCATACTCGTCTTTGGATCAAAGCCTCCTGGCCTAGACTGCCAAGTTGCTTGTAATACTCCAAGTTAGTTGTTTGATCTGCTCAGACTGAGTGGTAGGGTATTGCTTTTGTGCAGTACTACACATACGCATTGGAGACTCCTTATGCGAGGTCTGGTGCACATAATCTGGCAGCAGCAACCGCCAAGGGCAATGTTGTGCTTCTGCTGGTGGTCAGCGCATCAGACTCACAGTGGTCTGCCAACAAGGCAATGCTTCGCAAGCTTGTTGAGTCCTTCTCAGTCTGATGAATTTTAATTTCAAACCTCAGGACTTCCGAAATTGAGCTTAAGCGTAAGGCTGCCTTCCTGGCCCTGCTACACATTGTTTTCAAGTTGAGGCTGCAAGACTGGTATGAGCCATAAATTTTTGAGGCACTATGCTTGAAGAACTGTGGGTACTCCATCTTTGCTATCTGGTTCTTCTCCTCGAAGCTTGCTGGCTCACAGATAAGCATGGAAATATGTGGTGCCATACGCCTTGTGATCTTTGTGATGTCTCCTTGAGACTTGCCGAATGATAGCGTATCATGTACCCACTTTAGGCAGGTTATGGTAGAGTGAAGCAAAAACACTATCCTTTAAGCAAATCACTCATACACTTTCAATGCTCTTCCATAAATCATTCGCCAAAAAGCAAGTCGAGCTTCATGAAGCCTGTAGACGAGCAATACCAGTGTCAGACGATATGATCTGCAAATCATTCCCGTCACTTACCAGGTGGTGAGGATCTTGAAGTCACCCTCAGCAATATGCAGACAATTGGACATGCATGTGCAGATTGGCAGCGAAGCCCAGATCACGGACTTACATCGCCGTCCTCTTGCTCTGCCCATACCACACTGGAAGGCCAAATGGCATAGGGAAAGCCGTTAAACGGAGCACGTCCAATTTGACCAAAATTGGTAGCATATCGGACCACCCACTCTTGACCTATCAACAATGCGTGCCGTTTTCCTGGCTGCAGATAATATATGTTATCTTATCAGCAGATTGGCAGCATGATGTTCAACTCCTGACCCCCAGCACTAGTATACGGAGCAGATTGCTAGTGCTGGTATGAGCAAGTAAAATGATTGGTGCAGGTAGTAGCAGCAATCGAAGTGCATCTCGATTAGGGGTATTTAATTCCACTTCGTGAACTGCTTAACGGCATGGTCCTGGCACTCACGATTTGGAAGCGAAAGTGGTGCTTGCTGCCACTAATCGAGTGAAGTCCATCATGTTGCGGTTGCCAAGGCCAGAAGTTTTGGAAGTATTGGGATGTCAAAAAAATGACCCTGGCTTTGGCAGTCCAGCAGTGGTTAACAATATATATGTAATAGACCTGATAAGTAGCCAACCAGCAGTATTGACCTGGGCACCACATGGGATCCTGGTAGAACACAGGCGGATTGTCTGTCTTCTGCATGACTTGTATCATATTAGTTGTGCAGCCTGCAACAATGCAGTGACAATTGGTCGTTGATAGCACCATTTGCTGGCCCAAGCCCTGTTTATATGTACTGCGCCTAAATGATGCCGAAATACGTAAAAGCTGGCTATCGAAATGACAAGACGCAGTGGAGCCCACACTTGCTTACGCGTAAGATAAGGCACGCCAAGATCCGATTGTCAGGAGCTGCTTACTAATACTCACCAAAGGTTGGCGCCACCTGCCGCAGGCTTGTCCCAGTGAAGTTGTTGAGATTACGCATGTATGCACACGCAGCAGCGATTTCCAGTGGCGACCAGCCATTCATGTTTAGCCCTTCGCAAGCCAAACCCCTGTAACGTCCGGGGACCTCGACCACCCTGCTGCTACTTATAGCTGCTGCCGCAGTGGCAGGCTCATTGCCTGCTGGTGAGCATTTTGGACAACCATGTAGTAAGTTTGAAAAAGTTCGTGAATAAACGTAGGCCAAATGGCCAAGTACATAGGCAAACACATCTGAAGATCTACATATCCGACAGCAGATTGACTCGCTCAGTACCCACGGGTCAAATTATAAAGGTCGCTAATCGATGCATAAATAGTGGATGTCAGATACGAAGCCCTTCTGCCACCAACTAGAGCTCGCCCAGCTTTCTGGTGCAGGGCCTTAGCCTGAGCACGCTGCAAACAGGCCGAAACTCGACGTCGCAAGAACGACAGAATTGCAGCTGGCAAGCCCATCTCAGCCGGAAACACATCTGCACGTCTTGTGTAGCCTAGGTTGGCAATGTTTTGAAGAAGAGCGTGGAAACGAGGACCCAGACAGCCAAAGATATCAAGTGCATGCAGATATAAGTAAGTATCCTTGTATGTGGCTACGTGATGGACAAGTGTTCGGGGGATGGGATCCCTTTGCCGACGACGCCTACACCGCCGCTTGCCACGCGGCCGTCTTATAACGTTCTTTTGTTGTGCAGCTCGCTGACACTTTTGGACTGTGCATAGCATCGACCTAGATATGTGACCCAGATCCAGCGAGGTCTCACATGCAAGAGCTGTCCTACAGCAAGCTTGTATAGAGTGTCGGTTACCAGCTGCAGATCATACCAGTCGCTTCTGCAGGATGAAGAAGTCGACTTGCAGATAATGCATTTAGGAGCACAACAAGAATGCTCCACCTCATTGCAAGGATATCGAAAGACTGCACGTGCAGCTTGTGAGCTCCCAAAGCCTCAATCAGATCCTGGGGAACAGGCAAGGTGCTACAATGGATCATCACTTCTGCTTTTGGAGAATGCAAGTGAGTTCAGCACAACAAAAATTCTAACCTCGTGGCAAGTGACACAGTGGAAATTAGCAGCCGGTGACTGCTGTGTATGATTGTGAACGTACCATCAACACGCTGTAAGTAAATCTGGTAGGGCCGTCCAGTCTGCACACGCATGTATTGCACGGAGCAACATGATGCCTTGACGAGCCAGCAGTCAGAGCTAGTAGCAGTTCTGACCTTCACGCTGCAATGTGGCGGTGCCCACGGAAGCAGTCGCCGGCCTACTCGTACAGCCAGCAGCTCCCCGTCGTCAAGAGCGGAGAGTGCGCCGACTGGGCGGGATGGCGGTGCAGGCGTAAGCTGCCCAGCTGCAGGCGCGGGAGGCTGGGAAGGAGGCGAAAGGGAACTGCCGGAGGTAAGGAAGGGGGTTTTTTGAAGGGCGCGGGCTGAGAAGGTAAGGAGCTCGCTCGCGAGGTGCGAGCTGGGGGGGGGGCGCCGGGGAGCTGCAGGTTGCGCAACTGGGCTGGCCAGGGCCCGGCCGGCCGGCCGATCGGCTCCCTCGCCCGGCGCGGCCCCACGGTCACAGACTGCGGGGCACCTGCGCCCCGCAGACCTTGTTCATTTGCCTGAGAAGAAGAATTTGAAGGGCTGGCAGTAAGGAAAAAGTAAGTGAGTTATATGAACAATGAATGATTAGAAGTCACTATATCAGAAGTAACTAGGGGTAGGGCCTTCATAAACCAAGGCGTTTGTAAGGCTAGAATTGGTCTCTGTTTGATTTTGCAAGCGAACACAGCCATTGCCATCTGGAAGAAAGTGGCTCCCCAAAGGGGGCGCGGGCTATGCATGAACAGCTGCAAGAGGGGCTGGCTTTGCCAGCCCCTCTTCTCTATGGGCGAGCACTGTCTTCTTGCAAGTGGACGTGCACGGAGCCTTTGGCTCCAAATGGCTTGACTTGCTCCACCGCCTGGCGCAGCGTGCAGCGGCCCGCCGCCTCGGGCAGCAGGGCGAGCAGCCCGGCTTCAACGTAGCCGGGTCCCTCGCTCAGGTGTTCCGTATGCGTTTGGCCGTCTCGATGCAGCGGTCCCTCGCCTTCGCGGTTCACTTGCGCGCAGGCCGAGCTTTGGCGGCGGCCTCCGGCTTCCGTCAGGGCGATGTCTTTCCACCAGCTAGCTACTCGGATCTGCATCTCCTGTCTAGAGGTTACTGAGCGTTCCCTGGCTGATGTCTTAGTCCTAGTCGTTCGCACTCAAGCTCCCTCAGACCTTGTCCTTCTTTTGGGCTGGCCTTTCCCAGCCACCAGTCAATCTGGCCGCGCTTTCTTCTTGCAAGTCAGATAGCCAGCCCGAAAGTAATATGAGTAGTCTTTCTGACCCGGAGACTAATTTTATGATCTGCCGTTGCTCAACGAGGGATAGAGAGAGCCCACGTGCTGACGTCTTTGAGACTGATGTCCTGCTTTTTGCGCCATTCGCACCTTTCAGCCCTTCTCAATCGGGCGAGCTTCTTTTAGTCCATTCCTTTGGGCTGGCCTCTCACAGCCAATTGCCGTTAATCTGAAATAGCTGTTTCTTCATTGCTCCTGCCGGTACCACGAGGAGCAAGCGGATTTGAAGGCAGCAGGCTTTAAATTTCTTTCCCCTCTTACGCAAGTGTATGGCATGCGCCTGTCAGTCTCGTTGCAGAGGTCAATGGCACACGCGCTGCATTTGCGTGCTGGTTGCACATTGGCTGCAGCCTCTGGCCCTGGCCAGGAGACCCGCTACCTGTGGATACTATCTTCTCCGACCTAACGGCTGCTCAACAGGGGTAACTGAGTGTCTTGTGGCCACTTGATCCCTGTGTGCTTAAGTGCTTTCTCTAGTCCCTTCGAACTTTGTTCATTCGTTTTTCTGGGCTGGCCTCTCACACCCACCGCCCTCTCGTGGAACCGTCCTTATCTTATCGAGCACCAAGTGGCCACCTGAGTCGCTGTGTGCTTAAACGCTTTCCTGGCCCCTTCGAACGTTGTTCATTCTTGTTTTTGGGCTGGCCGATCACAGCCGTCGCCCTCTACTGGAAGAGTCTCTCTAATACGAAGAGTCTATCTCTTTAGTCTGTCTCCTTTGGCTGCCCCTCAGAAATTGCTGCTCCATAGGTGCCATGAGAGCTCGAATTTTGTTATCTCCTTCATACGCATCTCCGTGACATGCATTGATTGAACATTGGCAGCAGAGTGGACTGTCCAAGGTGCACCTTCCGAGTATGCAAGGACCCACAACACAAGCGTGACCTACAGCAGTACAAGATGCAAACTGCTGCTTGAGGCTCCTGTTGAGGGTTGCAAAGACGCTGAGGTGGCAGATGGACAATCTTGCTCTTAGCATTACTATGCTCGTAGTCTTACTTAGTGAGAAATATTTAAGCAGGGAGTCACACAACGAGGTCTGCAGGGCCTACATAAGTGCATCTGTAGAGCAGTCAAAAGCTCCTGTCACAGATGGGGAGCGCTGAGGTGGCAAGCATGCCCAGCTTAGCTCATAGCATTATCATTGTTTCTTACTTGAACACAAATTGTAAGCGGGGATACGCAGAAGCAGGCCTGCAATCATCTCCAATGCATGGCAGAGCAGTCAAGAGAGCTCCTGTCCTCCTGACGTCGATGTCTAAATTGGAGATCGATGTCAATCAGACTGGTGACCATGTTGTGATGCAACAAATCCTTAACGAACACCTCCCTTGCGCTTTGCAGTTACTTCCTTACTCTTCTTCACACCTGGTATTGGCTGCAACACTCCTTGACTCGCATCTTCCTCCATCTCCAGGTCCTCCTCAACTGAGGCTGTATAAGGGTCACAATGGCCACTGGTTAAGCAAGTCTTGCAAGAGGGATGTGAAGAGCAAGTAGACAAATTGCACTGTAGTATTTTGACAATTCTTGTCCTTCACTGCTGAAGAGTGCTCACAAGGCCTGTTGGCAGCAGACAACTGTGCAAGCAGACAGTGAAGCTTACCTGTACCCGTGTCAGCGTCGACCATCTGGACTTCTCTTGCAGCCATAGTGACTTTGTGCTTGCCTTTGGCGTTGGGAAGAAGGCAGCTTGACTTGACTGAAACTCCTGCAGCTTCTTGATTATATGCACGCATACATGCGCTTTTCACTTGCGATGCTATCCTTGCACAAGGGTCAGGCATGCCCTGACAAACCCAGGTGAGGATGCTTGTCAGGTCTGCCGGCTTCTTCGTTGAGCTCACAGCAGTGTCACATTACATTGTTACTAGAAGCCTCCGCATACAATGAGATTTTTGTATGGGGCGAGCATAGAGAATTGTAATGATGAACGTCAATCAAATCTCAGCATGCGTTGTCTAGTGCATCTTACCTGCAGTTGCACTAGCTCCACAATGTTGTCACGATCCTCTCTTGTGATGCAATACTCGTACATTGTATCGAGTACCTCTCGGATCCCCTCCTGTCAAAGGATGCCATAAAAGCAGCAAGCATCAATGTATGGACCGGCAAATAAATCTACTGAGCGTGTCAGAAGAGGAGATCGCGGCCAGGAAAGGACCGGAGTCTAATTCAGGAACTGAATGTACCTCCTCTTATCAGGGTTCTTGAGCTGAAGGCAGAGTCTGCCTATCTCACCTTGTCATGCATTAGCAGGGGTTCTGTTAGCGACGAGCATAGATTTCTCATGTAGTCCTGTCTGATTGCATCCCTGCATATGCAATAACGACAACTTGCTGTCAGCAAGTCCAAGCAATATTGTCAAGTACACCATTCCCATGTGCAATTATCTGATGCATGAGATGTATGTGACTGGATTTTCATCCTAACCTGAAGGCTGAGGTGCACATTAATCTAGCCTTTGCAAGCAATGTCTTGCCATGCAACAGAATGACATGTGATGCTAGCCATTGGTGTGTAACCCACTTGCTGGCTGAACAGTTGCCAGAGACCAGCAGATGCAATTGAAGTTCGGCTAGTTGTCTCCAGCTCTTGCTTGTGCTTGAGTTCTTGCCAAGCCAAGCTGAAAAGCGATTGAAGTTGCGTTCGCCCTTCATTGCAAAACAATCACAAAAGTCAGTCCAGTGCATGTACTACAAATGCCACAGATATGCTTCTTTGGCTTCAAGCTCACCCCTGTCCAAAAGAAACAAGGGCGTTGCCATTGAGCATTCATGCGGAAGAAGGCCGTCTACTGATAGGTGCTAGGTTGGACCTGAGCAAACGGCTCCCGTACTCCGCACATGTGAAAAGCACTGCAGACCAATCACAGGCCGAGAATACATGTGAGGTGTGAGAGGCTTTGAGTCCAGTACTCCTGCTACCTGCCATGGACTGCTATTCAGCTTCAATGCTCAAGTGTCAACGAAAATGTATTTGCTCCAATTGATGAGCAATAGTATGATTGACCATGGAACTTGCACAAGACATTGTCATCTGCATGGTATCCTTTCCATACACAGAAGACAAGGAAACGCAGTCAGGACCATAAATCAAGTCGTGAGCTTCTTCAGGGACGCACGATGCTGTGGAAGAGGCAATAGCTCCAAACGGCATGAGGTCCCAGCGTTGCTGTTGTCGGACTCGGCTGTTGACCATGTCACCAATGGCGACACAGTCAGCTGCTCTGGCTACACATTCCAGTCGCTGATGGTCGGATCTACACGAAGCGGGCTTGTAATTCAGGTAATCTTCCTGGCAAGCCACATCTGATCAGCACGCATCAGTTGATGTAACAAGAGCACAGACAGCTCTCACAATACAGTACATGCAGTAGATGGATGTGTACATGGAATGACTGCATAAAACAAAGAAGAAAAAGCGACGATTAACAATAACCAGAATCAGACCTGAATAAGGAGAGGAACGAGGTCGGCATCCTGGAAGACGAGGTCAATCCTGTCATCCATAGTCAAGTTCTTGCTCATACCAAGCAACCTGCATCAGCCAGCCATGAACAGGTGTTGCTCAGAGGTCATGTAGTTACTCCGGCCCTCTGTGATTCTTACAACTCCAATGGACTTCCAGAAACTTAAATGTGCAGCGCAGGCTCTCAGATGCACCGCACATCTTTTCAGCTACCTGTCAGCTGCAATGAATGGGCTTAGCTCCTGGTTCTTGTGAAACACTCCAGCTTGCATGTTGACATCTTGACTTCTGAAGCTGTTGGAGGTGCTCCTGAAGAACTGCAACATAGTCTCAATGTTGTAGGTGAATCTCTCAAAGCTCCTGCTCTTCCTCTAACTTCAACATAACCATGACTAACACTTGCATTATGACCATGCATTTAATTGCAACTCTATCCACTTCTTGCGCAGGAACTAGCAGGGTGAATGGGTCAGGAGCATTGCAAGCATCATTGAAAACTCGCAGGCTAAGGTATAGTACCAGAGGCGAGAAACTCTGAACATCTGCCATCACTCAGCTGCAAGTGATTGATAGCAAGTCTAATGTCGCCTTGCACATTCTCCAAAAGGACATCCAAAGCCCTCTGCAATATACAAGATTCGATCATGTTCTGATGTATCCCTATTACAGCGTGGAGGTTGGTCATGTTATGGCACTGTCTATCAAAGCAGCCTTGCATTGCCCAGCGAATATGATGCACCAACTGTGAAACGCGGCATCTAGAAGGTTGTGTCAATGACAGTCTTGCATAACCAGGCTGACCTCGTCCGTTTGAACGCCCTCTTTTCTCGCAATCTGCAGCAGCCTCTGCATGACCTGGATGGGAAGCAAGCAGCAAGCCCAGACATAGTCAGACAGTGAGCTACCACTAGGACTAAGCAAATGTCAACCTTTTGACACTATGAATCATGGCACGGCTGCATCTGTGTTGACGAGATAGTGTAAGCACTGCAACACTCTCGTATGCTCACCTGCCCTTTGATAGGCTTCTGGAAGCTAAGCTCCAAGCAGGAGTTGACTAGGGACTTGACTTTTGGGCTGTACTTACCATTGCAGATGCAGATGATAGGTATCTTGGTGGTCTGGATAGACTGAACGAGCTCCTGCACACCGCCCTTATCACCTCCTGACATTCCGTCCACCTCATCCATGATAAGAGCTACCTTCTGTCGCCCTGCAACACAATGATGTTGTTGATCAAGGTGTCTGCAAATCAGCATCAGTCTCTTCATAAATGAAGCACAATTATTGTGCTTGCAGGTGTGCTCTGGCCCCTGCAGTTGAGCAAAGGTTGCCCACATCAAGCTTAGACCCCAAGACTGACCCGCCTTGGCAAAACTGATTGTCTGATTGGAGATCAGCTCCTTGAAGGTGTTGACTCCTTTCCCATTCACACCCTGTTTGATATCTCTGTCGGCCTTTCCTCGAGAGTCGCTAGCATTGACCTGCAGGCTACAGTGTTACTAAGTCATGAAGGCGTGCATGCTTAAGGGCCGATAGAAGTTCCCCATCGCCACAACAATTACTTCTGTTGGCCGCAAGATGGTTGAAGCCAATGCCATTCCATATAGATCATTAGGACACAACATTGTTGCTGCACGCAGATAATACTCTTGCGAGCACCCAACTCAGGAGGAGAAGGCGCGCGGTGCCCAGTAGATGGAGGGAGGTCGAGTGAAGCAGGATGTGAACCTCTATGCAGCTGTAGCCGAGCTCTCGGCACACAAGATTTGCCGTGCTGGTCTTGCCTAGGCCTGGAGCGCCATACAGGAGCACAGCCTTCTTATCAGTGTCGCCGGCCTTGCTCCTGCCTACACCTCCTCTGCCAGCACCCTTCTGTGAGTTCTGCCTGTGACCGCCAGGGCCATGGTGCTTATCCCAATCCAGCAGCCATTGCCGAAGGCGTTGGATCTGCAAAGAGGAGGCAGTCACAGCCCAAGCATAGGAGCGTCACACAGGCTTGTCTGCTAAATCACCCTGATGGACTAGATGATTGTAGTGGCTCCAACTGACACGAGGCAGCCCTGCGTTGCAATTTGCACAGCGAGGAATGCTGGTAACATTGGACAATGATGGAAAAGGATGAGAACATCACACCTGCGAGGAGTTGCCAATGACTTCTGCAACTACGTGCGGGCGGTGCTTGGCTGTCCACAGTTCTTCTTGCAGTACAGGAGACGGCGGGCCTCGTGCGAGTTGCTTGCCGTGGAAAGCAGATGATGCCTTGGTGAAGGTACAACCATTAGGTGTCCATGACGACGAAGGCTCCGTCTTCAACGTTTCATGAATAACATTGCCACTTTTGCTGCATTGCTGCACGTCTGGATCCCTGCCCGGTGGTGCAGCGCCTTCGACCTTCGTGTCCTGAAGGAGTACTGGTGTAGATGCACTGGGTTTCTCCAGCTTCGAGCACATCAGCGGAGCTGGGGGCTCCTGGGCGGGGAACGCAGGGGCTGCTACAGGAGCGAGCATTGGCCTTGCTGGCTGTGTGCAAGTCGCGACGAGCTTGGTCGCCGCCGGCGGCGGCTGCAGCGTGACAACCCCCGTGGCTTTGAGCTCCAGCCGGCGAGGCGCGTCCCTGGTGGGCGGAGTGGGTGCCTGCAGGACCGGTGATGAGCGCTTGTCGACGCCGAGCTGCGCCGGGCTGCTATGGAGGGGCAGCGCCTGCTTGACGGGCAACAACGGCTGCACTGCGAGCTGGCTCCCGCCGGGCCTCAGCTTCTTCGGCGGCGACTGCTGCAAGCAGAGCAACATGCAGCTCTCAGGACGATAGCGACACTGGGCTGTCGTCCTGACGAGAATGCTGAGAGTGGCGGCCGGTGGCAGCTGCGGCAGGACCTAGATGGGGTGCAAGACTGCCCTCAGCCGTCATGGCAGCATTGGGCCAGCCGTGGTCGCCCGCTGCACCTGCCTTGGCGGAGTCTCACCGCGTTGGTCTGAAAGGCATCGTCGTCGTCAACGTCCTCGTCGTCGACGGCGGGGCCGTCAGCGTCCTGTGGCACCGCAGGCTTGCGCTTGCCTCCGCAGCCGCCGACGCCGCCGCCGCCGGCGTCAGCATCGCCAGCCTCTCGGCGCCGCCGCTGCTGCGCGAAGAAGGGCGAGACGAGCTGGTATGGCTTGGAGGCCGGGCGCACGCCGGCGGGGCCGCCGCCGCCGGCCCGCGCGAAGAAGCTGCGGATGTCCATGCCGCGGCCGGGCTCTCGGGCCGGGGCGAGCTCGCCCCTCCAGCCGGACCTCGGCCCGTCGTTGCCGCGGGAGCTGCTTGGGCGGGGTGGGGGGCCCCCAATCCGAATTTGCAGCTAGGGCGGGAGCGCGGCCGACGAGTCGGCGACGGGACGACGGGCGGCAGCGTCGCCGTTTCGCCGCCCAAACGAGCGCTCCTTCCCTCTCCCGTGGAAAGTCGCAGCTGACGCTGGCAGGCTCCCACCCGCTGGCCATGTCCGTTGTTCTTCGGACCTTGTCCATCCTTGTTGGGCTGGCCTTTCCCAGCATCGCCCTTCACTGGAAGAGTCAGTCTTCTTCATTCCTATCCAACTACTTTGGACCTCATTCTACCCTTTTGTGGGCTCGCTTTCCCAGCCCTCGCCCCTTTGCACCAAAAGGCTGGTCGAGCTCTAGCTGGTGGCACACGGGGTTGTCAATTGCCGTCCGGTACTCTAGCATCAGTTAGCGACCTCTACAGCTGACTCGTGGTCACTGAGCGGGTCAGCTTTGCAGCAGGTGATGTACATCTGCCATTGTGCTTGCCTTGGTACTTGGTCAATCAGGCACGCCATCACTCAATGCATATTCCAATCGGTTGTCGTGCTTCTGGAAGAGTTTTACTTGCTAGCTGTTCCGACTTGCATCTCCTGACTAGAGGTTGCTGAGCGCCCCTTGCTGCCGTTTTAGCGATTAGTCTCTTGCTTTTAACGCCATCTGGCCCCTTCAGACCTTGACCATTCCTTTGAGCTGGCCTTTCACAATTACCGGTCTCGGACGTGCTGTTTATTTGGGTCGAGCTACTCCTTCTTGGGGATGGCCTGCTACGAACTTTGTCAATATTGTGTATTGACAAAGTTCTGCAGACTCTGGCCTCTCTGTCTAGCAGTGTGATTTGAGGTGCCTTCGGCCCTTTGGTCTTGATCACTCTTTTTGGGCTGGCCTGTCCAAGCCCCTACCTTCCATGGGAGATGCTTTTCTTCTCTTCTACAACACCCATTTTCCCCCCCTTCGACTTCCCTGCAGGCTCCCTTCCCACGCGCATGGGCGGGCTTGGCTGCAGGTCGTTCAGAAAAACAGCGTCAGCAGCCTTCTTCGGCTGCTGGCACCAGATTCTTCCCTGCCTCCCACGCGCTTCCCGTGCCTCGCTGGCCCCGTAGCGGATGTGGAGGAAGGCTAATTTGCTTGAGATGGGCGGATACCCATCTTAAGCAAAATGAAGGAGCACACGCACTTGAGAGATCGCTGCATACACTCTCTCTGCAACCCCTCCACGTCCCTTTCTCCTTCTTGCTCGAGCGAAGACACAGGCCAGGCTTGTGGCAGCAGGAGAAGACGACAATGCAGGACATTGTGGAAGGATGGCGGAGGGCGAGGGCTCCCCGTGGAATCTGGTGGATCTTACCTCCATCGCCACTCCAGGAATGGGTCCCCCCGCTCTGCTTCTTTCTCATTTCATATCATGCGCGCCGCGCGCCTTCTCTCTTTCTCAGTAGGCACGTTTGTTCACTTTGTCTGTCATGCTACAGCCAGGGACGCGCTGCTAAGTGCGAGGAGCTTTGCCATGCCTTTGCCATCAGGCTTCGAAGCGAAGGTCTAGCCGTGCAGCGGCGTAGCATAGCTTATCTGGATGCTCCGGCACCGTTGACGCCGACTATCATGGCGTGGTTGGATCTTCAGACCCACAAGAACGATCTACGAAAAAAATCAGCTACTGCCGTATTGACATTATTGACATCTACGCACGCTCATATCCTACGCTCTCAAAATTAGCCTCAAGGCCTCCGAGGCTCAAGCGTTTTGGGTCTTCCCCATGTGTTTGATCAGGTCCAACAATGTGAGTGCGGCTTTCGCGAGGAGGCTGGACATTGCCTGCAGCGAGCTCAGGCTCATGCTTTCCACACCAGACAGCTGGGGGAGCTCTATCTGGTGACAAAGGGCTTGAATACATGTCAGCAGTTAATATTTATTGTCAGATGTGCTTTTTGAACGTGGCTGTATTGGCCCTCCATTGCTCACTGCACGCTTTTGCCTCCCTTCTCCCACTTGCACTGGCACCACCTTCCGTTGAGAAAGTGCTCTTTTAATGACAAGCCCCGCATGCTGGCTGCTCGCCCAGCCGCATTTCTTTGGAAGAACATCTGTCCCAGAGAGAGTGGCGCTGCGCATGGCCAGCACAAACAGGATGAGCAAACTCTGGGGGAAGCACATGAAGCTCATCGCACCAGGCACAGGAAGTAGCTCATGCAAACAGCTGCTCAGGAACCCCAAGTCAATATCCGCAGGTCGGAATAAGTATGTGCATCCACTTCCCTTTTTGGGCTGGCCCCTCTTTCGGCCCCATTCTGCCGGCATCCTCTCCAAGGAACGCTTTGACTTCTGCCTATCTGCTCGTCCTAGTCTGGCAGCTGATTTGTGATACTGAGGCACTAGAAAGGTCTTCTTTTTCCAAAGAGGACAGTATAAGGCTAATGATGATTACGGAATGTTTTCTGAAGTTGGTAAGTACGTGTATGTCTCACAAACACGGCCGTGCTTTCACTGCCCGCCATCAAGGTGAGAAAGTTCCTTCACTATAACTGATCATTGGAAGCAGATTGAAATGCCCGCTTAGACACTTCAAGCAAAATGTCTACCTCTACTCTACTCTGCTCTTCCTCTTGTAGCCACTTGTACTTGCCAATGGTTTATTGTACAAGCCTGGCGACTGCTTTTTGGCCATTCCTATTGGACTGGCCTCTTTCGGTCATCGCTTTACTTTTTAGGAGCTGTTTGACTTCGGCTGCTCTTTATCCCACTTGCGGCTTGTGCTTGGGGCCGTTGAGCAACCATTCATGGTAGCCACTTGCATAGCTGCGTGTGTTGCACTTTCCGGCCTCATCGGACCTTGTCTGAATGGGGATGGCCATCCACAGCCATTATTCCATTCTTCTCTTCACTTGCAAGAGCTCTTCTTTGGTAACACTGGTTCTTCCTTTCTATCTTCTGTTCTTGTTTTCAACGACCAAGACTTCTCCAGTAGAAGGTGCTCGCCCATAGCGGAGAGGGGCTGGCAAAGCCAGCCTCAAAAGAATGGACAATGTCCAAAGCCAAAGAAAGAGGTGCCGAAATGGGACTACACTACAAACCACGGCAAAGGACACAAGACGATGCACAGGGAAGCTCAATACCCGCGAGTGAGCAACAACAGGTCGGAAGAGCTGGCTGCAGGGAATGAGGCACTCCGCCGAGACCCAGAGGCGGCTTCCAGTAGAGGGCTGTCTCGCTATCTCGCTATCTTGCTGAAATAAGACCGGTCCCGCAGGAAGCGAAGAAAGTGCTCGCCCATTGAAAATAGGGGCTGGAAAAGCCAGCCCAAAAAAGAATGAACAGAGTACGAGAAGGGGGCCAGGGGAAGCGCTAAGAAAAACAAGCACACACAGAAGCAAAGCAGCTACGAATCACTCAGTAACCCCTGCTAAGCAGCCGCAGATCAGAGATGCTAGGCTCCTGGAAGAGAAGGTGCTCGCCCATTGAGAAGAGGGGCTGGCAAAGCCAACCCAAAAAGAATGGACAATGTTCAAAGCCAAAGAAAGAGGTGCTGAAAAAGGACTACACTACAAAGTGCAAGATGGTGCAGAGGGAGATGCTGATGGCTGCTCAGTATCCACGTGTGAGCAACAGCAGATCAGAGTAACTCGGAGCAGGAGAAGCGGCACTTTGCCGAGACCCGGAAGCAGCAGCCATAGCACGGCCAGCCCGCGCGTGGACCGCATGAGCCAAAGAGCGCTGCAGCGAGACCGCCAGCCTCATCCGAAAGACCTGCGAGAGGGAGCCGGCAGCATTGAAGCCTGGCGAACCCTGCCGCCGCTCGATGGCCTCCCGGGCAAGCCGCTGGAGGAGATCCAACCAGCCACTGCCAAATGCCCCGTGTACGTCAATGGCCAGTGCCGCGAAGGCATCGCCTGGAGGGTGGTCAGAGTACTTGCGCTCCTTACTCCGAGCCGCCAGAGCGACCGCGTGCCCGACGAGCGTCGCGGACCTCGCGGGGTTGGCCGAATCAACGCAATCGGCAGTTACCACATCAGCGATGATGCGCGGACCTCCTCCGGGCGGGATGGCAACGAGGTCCGCGCGGCGGGTGTGAAGCTGTCCATCGGCGCCCCGCAGGATGGGCATTATCGTGGAGTTCTCCACTGCCACCTTGTAGCCGGCCTCCAGGAACACACCCTGCATGGCGTCTCGCAGGAGGTCGTGCGAACCTGTCCGCTCGCCCCCGTGTGCACAGCGGAGCATGTGGGCCGCCAACGCCGCAGGGTCATCGTGGCGGGCACCGCACTCGCACTGTTGGACCCCGATGAGGCAGGGAGGGAGGAGGCCGAGGAGCCGGTGGGCCGCCGTCCTGAATACCGCGTCTGGAATAGTCAGCGCCGCGTAGATGGGGAGTGCTGCTAGCCACGCCGCCGCCCCAGGGGAGGAGGCGGAGAGGAGCCGGGCGCGCCCTCGGGTGTC
The DNA here is from genome assembly GCA_009602725.1 of Spirogloea muscicola. Classification (NCBI taxonomy): domain Eukaryota; kingdom Viridiplantae; phylum Streptophyta; class Zygnematophyceae; order Spirogloeales; family Spirogloeaceae; genus Spirogloea; species Spirogloea muscicola. Next base: position 233,673 of record WELB01000165.1, on the reverse strand, counting down.
GTGCGGCGGAAGGAGCTCCACCAACTGGTCGTAGGCCGCTTTGTCCACCAGCGCAGTGTAGCGGGCCTGGGCCCGCAGGTCGGGGGTGTGCGCAAGGTGGATGAACGGGACGACCTGCTTCGACATGTCGGGGTGGGCCGCCAGGAGCGCGTCGCGGGCAGCGCGGAGAGCAGCCTGGAAAGGCAACGAGCCGCTCTCCACTTCAGCTACCACCCGCTCCATGGTGCGGATGCCGTGCGCTTGGAACCGCCGGCTGATGGGTGCGGCGACCTGGGCCCAGCTGCCCAGGTAGGCGGCCTCGCAAACGCGGGCGACTGGGCGGCAGCCCAGACCGCCACGACTGACAGGCAGGCTGGCCTGGAGCATCGCGGCTGGTGTGGTGAGGAAGCCGGGGTGTTGCAGGAGAGAGGCCGCGCTCGCCAGAACGCCGGAGTCAAAAGCCGCGTACGCCGCCTTCACCGCCGGGGAGGGAGGGAGGACGCGGGCCAGGTAGTGCGGACGGTGGGCAATGCACCTGGTCAGCATGGCGGTCGCCAGCTGCATGTCTTGCAGCATGTGGAGGCGGTCCGCCGGCCGGAGGTGCTCCTGCAGTCGAGCCTGGAGCTGCTCCACCACAAAGGCTGGGGAGCCTATGGGGGCGCCGAGGAGGATGAAGCCCCCAGCTGGTGTCTGACAGCCCGAGGGCAGGCGCAGGAGGGCTGGCAGGCCCTGGGGAGACCAAGCGCTGCACTTGGCTGCGCGGATGCCCAAGCCGATCGCGCCCAGCTGCACTTTGAAGGTGTCAAAGGCTGCCACGACGTCCTCTGGCGGCCCCACCAGCGTTGTATCGTCGGCGTACGTGGGGGCGTGGACGCCCGGGTGAGCCGCGACCGTGGCCAGCAGTGCACGGTTGTGAGCCAGTGCGTAGTAGAGGCCAGCCAGCGGATCTCCTTGGCGTGCGCCCGTGGAGGAAAGGAGGACTTCCACCGCCCCATGCCCTGTCCGCCACAGCAGGTCGCTTGGCTGACCATATCCCAGCCTGAAGAAGGGGAGGAGGCTGGGGAAGGCCGCCCTCAGCTCCTCAGCGATGACATCCCGGTCTGCGCTGTTAAACGCATTCTGGACATCTACTGCCAAGGCCATCCACCCGGGGTTCAAGTCCAAGGCGGCCCTTACGCCATGCACGACCACCTCGCCGCCGCTCCGCAGCCCCGCACCGAATTGGTGGGGCGCCAGGTGTTCCTGGGCCAGCCCCGCGTGCTGTTGCCATAGCGCGCGCCCCACCAGGCGGTAGAGCACTTCGCCAATGGCAATGGGCCTGACCCCCCCATTGGCCTTGCTGAGGGCCAGCAGCGTGCTGGTGCAGATGACGTCGCGGATGCTGGCCGGGACCTGGTCGCGAGCAAGGAGCTGGCACACCTGGTGAAGCGACTGAGCCGCCAGAGCCAGAGGCAGCGGCGAGGGCTCTGCCGGCACGAAGGTGCAGCGCGCAGGCCATAGACCTCTGCAGCGAGAAGGCCAGGCGAATACGATACACTTGCGCCAGCGACCCGGCTGCAGGATAGTCCACCGGCTCCCCATGGAAGCGACGGGCGATGGTGTGGCGGGCGAGCTGGGTGAGCAGCTCGAGCCACCGAGCGCCCAGGGCCCCGTGGTGTCAATTGCCAACGGGAAGAACTCGTCCTCCCGCGGATGGTCGGCGTACGTGACTCTTTAGCCCGAGCGCAGGCGACCGCATACCCAACCTTGGTGGCACATTGGGCTGGGTGTGAGCGGTCGTATGCGTCGGTGGTCACCACGTCCAGGAGAAGACGTGGTCCGCCGGCCTGTGGGGTGGCCACCAGGTCTGCGCGACGGGCGTGGAGACCGGAAGTAGCTCTCCCGAAGGGGGCAAGGGCTGTGAACAGCCAGCCGAAAAGAAAGGAAGCGCGGCCAGACTGACTGGTGGCTGGGAAAGGCCAGCCCAAAAGAATGGACAAAGTCTGAGGGAGCCTGAGTGCTAACGACTAGGACTAAGACATCAGCCAGGGAACGCTCAGTAACCTCTAGACAGGAGATGCAGGTCCGAGCAAAAGGGAAAGAAAGAGAAGAAGCCCGAAAGCCCGAAAAGTATTGACGAAGTAAGCTCATCAGCGGCCAGCGAGGGCTGAAGTTGGCGAGGGCAAAAAAGCCGATCCAAATTAAAAAAAGAAAAGGCAGATTCAATATTGTGGTGTTCCAACCTGTTTCATGACTGCAGCCAGCCCGAAAGATGTAAGAAGAAGATGTAAGCTCATCCAAAGGGGGCGAGGGCTGTGAAGAGAAGGCGCGCGGTGCGCATGAAATGAGCTGGCCAAGGGAGACACTCGTATCCTCGAGTGAGCACATCCATGTCTGACAAGCTAAGCCGAGGAGCCAGACCACGGCCACGGAAGCCATTGCCTGGCCTAATGCACGCCCAGCACGCTGGTGTGTCGCTAGTGCCTGGAAGGAAGCGCGGCCAGCTTGACTGGTGGCTGGGAAAGGCCAGCCCAAAAGAATGGACAAGGTCCGAAGGAGCCGGAGTACGTAGACTAGGACTAAGACGTCAGCCAGGGAACGCTCAGTAACCTCTAGTCAGGAGATGCAAGTCTGAGTAGCTAGCCGGCGGAAAGACGTCGCCCTGACGGAAGCCGGAGGCCGGCCGCCGCCAAAGCTCGGCCTGGCCCTGGAAGCGCTGCAGACGCAGCGAAGCAAGCTAGAATGGCTTGCGGGAAGTGGCCAGCCCAAAAGGACTACACTACAAAGCCCAAAGGAATGGACAAGCACAGAAGCGCCCACGGCCCAAGCTGTGCGCAGCAGGCGGGTGCTTCACAAGAAGGTGCTCGCCCATTGAGAAGAGGGGCTGGCAAAGCCAACCCAAAAAGAATGGACAATGTTCGAAGCCAAAGAAAGAGGTGCTGAGAAACACAGGCCGGCCCCGCACGCCGGCCGTCCCGCGGCGCTCCTGCCGGCCATCTGGCTGGCCCCAGGCGCGTCGCGACAGCATCCTGCTGGGGCCGCCGGTGACGTCGCCCCTCCCGCGGCCGGCGGAGCCGGATGCCGTACGGAAGGGCGCGCCCACGTGCGCAAGCCCCCCCCCGACAAAGCGGCGTCCTGTGCGGCGCGGTCGGCGCGTGGCGGCGCGACGGCCTCGCGCGTGCGCCAGGTGGCCTACTCGCAGCGGCCGGCCGAGGCACGTGTCCCGGGCCGCTGGGCCGGGCGGGAGCCCGCCGCGGGGCGGGCATCCTAGCCCTAATCCCAACCCTAAATCCCAACCCTACGCAGCGTCCCTTTTTCGCCCCTCTCCCGCCCGCCGCACGCACTCCGCTTCTCCCCCCCTGCCACCTATCTGTCACGGTGAGGCGTTTCTTGCTCTCTTCAGGCCCCTTTGTAGCTGCTCACCGCTCTTAGGCCCCTCTGAACCTTTGTGAATTCTTTTTGGGCTGGCTTTTCGCAGCCCTTGCCCCCATTGGGAGTGCCACTTCTTCTCCCGCCTTCTGGCCCCTCCCGACCTTGTACATTGTGGCCACTTGCGCCGCTGTGTGCTGTAGCGCTTTTCTGGCCTCTCATGGGCTGGCTTTTGCCAGCCCTCGCCCCCACTTCAGATGCTGCTGCTTCCTCTCGCACCGCCCTTCGCCGAAGTTGCGTGTTGCTCGACCTTGCTAGCGGCCAGTAGTGCAGTTTTCGGCCATTCCGTCCATGTTTTGTGACTGCCTAGCCCATCCCATAGCTCAGGTCATGCATCAAGCATGCCCGTGTGAGTAACACTGATCGGAGAGCAGCAGCTCGGGGCTCCGCTGTTTCTTTCCCTCGTGCCAGCACCACATGACTGGCTTCATAACATGTCGAGTGGATGCACTGCGTTTTGAATCATTCACCACTACGTGCGTAGTTCAAAGTCACCTCCCTCCTCTTACGCCACGACCAGTCATAGAAGGATGACTTCACTCGAAGGAGCAGTGACTTGCACGTGCACCTCAACCTTCTCAGTGACCTTGTCTCGATGATGTTTAGCAAGGGAGAACGACATTAAGTGAGCAGACGGGAGCCCTTCTCATCAGTCAATGACATGGGCTGAGACAGTGAGAGGGAGCTAGCACAACATACTAGCTCGACTTCGGCGAATCAATATGTAGCAGTATGCTTGCATATTGCGCTATGAATGAAGTCAATAAAGGCCAGCAGCCGTCCCGCAAGCCGTAGCACACAGCAATTCTTGCCATGACTGCAACATACACTACTGCCGGACATTTCATATGGAGCATACTATGTGGAGGTGAACACGATGCTTCTCTGCCAAACGATATGAAATCTTCCAGCACTGACAGTCGCCAAGGCTGGCGTAATATTCAGGCATCCTCTCTGACTATGTATTTTTCCCTCCCTTCGATAAATTCGATGGCGCTGTTGTTTAGTACTATTTAGTACATTTCTTCCGCCAGTCTATAGGGTGATGACATTTGCCGTAGGCTCGTACGGTCTGTCCGCTTTTCTTGCCTGCTGAACGAGCAGCAATTCCAGAAAGTGGTCCTTATCGGAGCATATGGTTGTGGTGAGCTGAGGACTCTGTAGACAAAGATGAGGGCATCGATGACAATGACGATGCCCCACTTGAGTATGTACATTTCCTACTCAGCATAGCTCATTATTGGTCTAAACCTGGGCCAAGGGCCTCATGTGAGGCAACAAGGCTGAGGTTAACAGCAAACCTCACGATAATGCCAGCGAGTTGCTGCATAGTGAGGAGCTAAGAAAACCCTCCTTTTATGTACTCTACATGTGCTCAACACAAGCCCTGACGCAACCCCTACATTACACGTCAAACCTCCCCTTCAATCACCTCAGACGGGCACTTCAGTGCTGACTGTGCGGTACCTCCGCATCCTCCTAAGCATGGCAGATAAGTACTTGGACAATATGAATAGCAATTTGCAGACTACCAATAATGAGATGGGCGCCAGTATGAAGATGGTCGCAGGTGGCAAAGACCTGCAGCAGACAGTGCCACAGTGATGAGCACTATCAAAGGTACGACCTTGAGCCCAAGGTGCAAGAGCAGCGACGAGGTGGGATTGAGAATGCCGCTGGCAACTTCACTTGTTCCTTTGAGATGCTGTGCAGCTCACAAGGCCATAGGTGAAGGACATGGCACATTACCTCTGCCATCTTCCACTGTGTGGCCAGTCAAGTGGCGTTGCAAAGATAACAACGTGGCCAAGGGAAAGGATGACCGACAGCCATCCGAGCTTCTTGTGTACAAAGTCCCATTCTCGCCAGGAGAGAGAGGCCACAACGCTGGGAAGACTAGTAATGCTCAGAATGGCCAGACACGCCAGGCCGAGCAGGCCCACAAGCAGGGAACTCTCCCCCAAGGCCGTCAATCGCCCAACTGTAGGCAGGTCATCAGAGGAAAATCTCGTAAGAATCTGGCTCTCTGGAAAAAGGCACAACGAGTTCAGCAGAGCCTAAGCTATGCCGGCTAGCGAGGATCACCGAGGGCTGTCCTTGCGAGCAGAGCGGCCATGAGAAGAAGCTCACCACCATCGAACAGAGCTGCCGTGTGCTTGTAGCCATCCCTCAAGATGAGCGTGGCACCGGCAGCATGCCAGGCAGCAAAGAAGAAAGCCAGCAGGCCAAGCTGCTTCCGGATCTCCAGCCAACTGATGAGCCACCTAGGGAGGGGCTTCGGAAGGACAGTGGCTATCAAGCCAGCGGAGTACGTGGCAGTGATCAGGTTGATGCTCAGCCATCCAACCGCTCCCGATACCCCTGACAAGGGAATGTGAGACCAGCCCTCTCCATAATGAACGTCCCTCACCACCACGTATGCAAAGCATGGCAAGAAGAGGGCGAGGCTGACAAGAAGGGCTTGGCGCCACTTCGTGTAGAATATGAAGGGCTTTCTCTCCATCTTGCCTGCTGCCTTTATGCCTGCAGGAAGATACACGTAAGCAAGTGCAGACTGGTGTCAGTAAGGAGCACGTACGCTGTAAGAACACTAGCGAATCAGACAAGGCTTCACGCTCATGCACATTATGAGGATCATTTGACTGGAGGTATTTCTGTCATATTTTTGTGTACTGCCAGCACTAGAGACTGATCCAAGCAAAGTGGACTGTACTTACTGCCCAAGTCGGCTGGCATCAGGCCCATGTCATAAATCATGTTGGCGACCAGCATCTTTGCTCTGCTGGAGTTGCTGCATAGCTCAACGACCTTCGGGCCGGCGCTGGTGCTTGCTGCATTGATCTGCTCCAGAAGCAACCCATAAGTGAGTGAGCACTTGGCAGTCATGAAGCTACCATGCAGCGGACACTGTCTACCTGTACAAGCTCTCAACAAGTGAGGCTTTGTGGGAATACATCGAGCTTCAGACAACGTTGCACAGGATACATGTGTAATCAATGACTGACTGATTGGCTCTCTCTGCATATCTTTATCGGAGGGCTTCCGAGCTACGCAGCAGGCCAAAAACTCTGGCTCGAATTCGCTATGGGCTGTGATACCTGGTAGGCCGAGAGTGTGTTGAAGGCCTTGACGACGAGCGACGCAGGAAGGAGGCCCGCCACGAGCTCTCCCATAGACTGGCCATCTTCGGACTGGACCCCGGGGTTGCTGGTGTCCACGACCACCTTGCCTTCCAGAGCATGGCCAGCCTCTGCACTCGGAGGACAGGAAGGTCGGCCACGATGAGTACAGTACGACATGTCAGCAGACATTGACAGGGGTGACACATGAGCAACGTCGTACAAATTTGACCACTGTGGTGCAGGGGGGGCAACAGCATAGGCGAGCGCTCTGCCAAATAGCAGTGGAGCAGCTCCTCTGCTCGTAACACAGGAGTGAGAGCGTGCAAGAGATTTCGCCAAGGCAGGAAGCCCCACCCGTCACGAACGAGGAGATGCTCTTGGGCGGGAGCGCGAGGATGACAATGTCTCCCATGAAGATGGCAGTTTTGACGGATACCACCAAGCAGTCGCCTCGCACCGCATTCTTGGTCTTGCCTGTGAGCAGCCACGCGCTGTCGGACGGTCAGCACACAAGAGCACAGCCGGGGCGGGGGAGCACGAAGTGGTGTCGGGGCCCCAGGGTGTTGTCAAAACCCCAAGAAGTGGGCGTGCGGTGCCAAGGGGTTGCCGATGGCGGTCGGACCGTCGGCCGAGTTAGCGGTGCAATCGACAGGCGCACGGAGAGACCCATCAAGACGGACGGTCTCTGGGCAGCCCGGCGAGCAAAACCCCGGCAGACGGCAACGCCCAGTCTCCGGTTTTGGAGCCCAGCTCGACGCAGCCAACGCTAGACAGGCTAGCTTGCACGGGAGGAAGGAAGGGGTGGCTCAAGCCCCCGCCGAGCGAGGTTCCGCGGCTCAGGGGCCGGCGGGCGTCGCCTTCCAGGCGTGGATCGGCGGAGCAGCACTCGAAGGTGGCACAAGGAGGCGACTGGGGAGCTCATAGCGACGTTGGAGAGGCTCGCCGTCGGCCAAGGAGCGACGGGAGGCTGTCGTCGTACCGGAGCGGGAGCCGAAGGTGACGGCGTAGCCGGCCTGGGCGAGGCGGTTGCCGAGCGCGGCGCCGAGGGCGCCAGTGCCGACAACGGCGACGCGGCGCTGCTCGGCGAGCGTGGAGGAGGAGGTGCGGGAGAGCGGGAGCGGGGGCAGCGCCGCGTCCTCGCCCTTCTTCACGTACCGCTCCCACCGCCCGTCGGCCTGGTCCACCAGCGCCGCCATGGCCTCCCGCGGGGGCGGTGGCGCTGGCGGCGACGGGGCGGAGCGGGACGGTGTGGCAGTGGTGGCCGGAGCGGGACGGCACAAGGAGTGGTGGGGCTGGCCCGGGCGCGGCGGCGGGGGGCGTGCCCGGCCGGGCTGGGCGGGACCGGGCTTCGCTGCGCCCGGGGGGCCGTCCGGTCAAGGGGCCCGGGGCGCCACCCGCCCGGCCGCCCAGCCACCCCCCGCTGGCGCGGTCGGCGCCGCCTTCTCTGCGCCCTCAGCGGCCTTCCTTCTTCCCGGGCCCGGCCATTCACCGCCCCCCCCGGCCTCTCTGCCGAGTGCTCGCTTCCTCTTCCTCTTCCCGTCAGCACGGCTTCCCCCACTCTGTGGCACCTCCGGCCCTCCTAGTATAGGGCGTCATTTCATGTAGCCACATTCTTTGCGCTGCATTCTTTGCACTTTCTGCATTTTCTGCCTGAACAATGTAATGGCTTGAATTGGCCTAGCTTTAATCTCATGCGCACCGCGCGCCTTCTCTCTTCCAGGAGCCCAGCATCTCTGATCTGCGGCTGCTTAGCAGGGGTTACTGAGTGTCTCGTAGCAGCTTTGTTTCTGTTACTTAGCGCTTCCCCTGGCCCCCTTCTCGTACTCTGTTCATTCTTTTTCGGGCTGGTTGTTCCAGCCCCTATTCTCAATGGGCGAGCACTTTCTTCCTCTCTCCGCCCCACTTCTTCGCAGCTCGTCCACTCCCTCTTCCCCTGGGCTGGCCTTCCTGTTGATCCTTTTCTGGGCTGGCCTTTCCAGCCCCTACTCTCAATGGGCGAGCACTTTCTTCTTCTTCTTTCTTCCACAGCCCTCGCCGCCCCCTTTGGTTTCTGTCCTCTGGCTGTGTATTTCCCTTCTTTCCGGCACCTGTTGTGGCTCTTTGGTTTTTGTCCATTCTTTTCTGGCTGGCTTCTGCCAGCGCCATCTTTTCTATGGGCGAGCTCCTCTATCTGTGGACGAGCCCTCATCGTTTTCCCCGCTCTCATCTCGACTCCTTCATCCCCTTTGCCTGAACAATGTAATGGCTTGAATTGGCCTCGCTTTAATTTCATGCGCACCGCGCGCCTTCTCTCTCTTCGCAGAAGTCACGCAGAACTCCGTGCTATCTGCACCTTCCGGCCCTTGTACTTTCCTTGTGGCTGGCCTTTCCTAACCCCTGTTTTGAGAATTGCAATTCTGGCCCCTTCGTAGTCTGGCCCCTTCGCCCCTTGTCAATTCTTTTCGGGCTGGCTTCTCACAGCCCTTGCCCTCACTGGGAGAGCCACTTCTTCTTCTCACAGCCATTGCCTTTCATTTGAAGAGGTGCTTCTTTCGGGCTGGCCTCTCACAGCCATTGTCATACTTTGAAAGATCATTTCCTGTCTGGACCTAGTTCACTCCTTGTCCACTCCTTGCCTTGTGCCTTCTGCATTCTTGTGGGCTGGCCTCTCACATTGCCTAACATCGGAAGAGCTGCTTGCTTCGGGCTGGCCTCTCACAGCCCTTGCCCCAATTAGGAGTGCCACTTCTTCTCACAGCCCTCCCCCCTCTCCAGAAGAAGAATTGGCACTCCAAGGGAGCTGCTTCCCTCCTACACTCTCTTGGGCGGGCTGCTCTTCCTTCTCCTTACTGCCTTATATCATAAGAGCTGTTGTTTTCCAGCCTCGCTCCTTGGACGAGCTGCTTCCTGTGGGCCTCGTTCAGTATCTCGTGGGCTGGCCCATCCCAGCCCTCGCCCCCTGTGGAAGAGCTTACGCTCTCTCTTACGGAAGTCAGGGAGAGGAGTTTCGTGCTTTTTGTACCTTGCGGCTCTTTCTGACCTTGTTCTTTCGTTGGTTCTGGCCTCTCACAGCGCCATTGCCTTACATTGCCCTTACAATCCTTTTTCTGGGCTGGCCAATCACAGCCATCGCCCTCTACTGGAAGAGACGTTTCGTCAACATTGACCGAAGTGAGCTCCTCCATAGAAGAAAGTGGCTCTCCAGAAGGGAGCGAGGGCCGTGAAAAGGAAGAGAAAGTCAGCCCAAAGATAACTGACAAGGTGTGGAAGAGCGAGCTCTCTCTCACAGTCCGTTGGGATGACCTGCTTTTCCCACCCGCCGCCGCGTGGCTAAGCGGTAGCCCGGCTGCGCAGCCCACATCTGCAGCTATGTACCTTGCCGCCTCGCCTTGCCCAACCCGCTCGAGGGCCCCCATCCCCCCCCGTACCCTTCCTTGCTTCCACTCTCTCTGGGGTTGCTCTCGAGTGGCCCGCCGCCAGGTGACCGACCCCGTGTGGGCCCAGCGCCAAAGCGCTGGGCATGCCCCCTGGGCTTTTCCCCCCGTCCACTCTGCTCTCCGCTCCTCCTCCAACAACAGCAGCCGGGCCTGTGCCAGGCCGCCACCGCTGCGGCGCGTCGAGACAGCCGCCGCCACCGGCCCCGACCGGACTTGCTCTGAAATAGCAACCCCTGTTTCTTTGTGTGATCGTTTCTATTAGCGCTTCCCCTGCCCAGTTCTCGTCCTTTGTTGATGCTTTTTTGGGCTGGCTTTTCCAGCCCCTATTCTCAATGGGCGAGCACTTTCTTCCTGTTGGCTCCAGTTGGCCCCCCCTTTCATTCTCATGCGCACCGAGCGCCTTCTACGCTACTGTACTTGGCCGTCTCGGCCAATTGAGAGGAATCGTGCTTTTTCAATCATGGCCTCGCTTCAAGTTCATGCGCACCGCGCGCCTTCTCTCTTTCAATCATGGAGCATGGCCGTGCATGGCCGTTGTACACAGTCTAAGCACCCCCCCCCAATAACCCCCCGGCCGGCCGATCGTCGGAAAGGGCCGTTTTCCTGGCCTCCAAAATCCTCAAACATCGACTGGGTCAAAGGGGCTGCCGTGTTGTGGCCTCACTTCCAGGGGTGGCCTCACTTCTTTCCTTCACTTCCAGGGGTCTCCTTCCGTCCTCACCTCCGAGGCCTCCACTACCGTGCTCTCACCCTCTCCACTTTCGCCTGACGATGCCGGCGTCGCATCCGCCACAGGCGACGCATCTTGTGCTGCCGGCCTCTTGCCACCCAGCATCGCCAGCCCCATCAGCTCGTAGATGCGGCCTCCAAAGTCTGCCGGGTTCTCGGGCTGCACAGACACGCCGCAGGATGCGGGACTCCATGAGTGAGGGAATTAAAACGGGACATTGCAATATAGGAGCTACTTCGATCTTGAGAAGTTCCCCAGAAGCTCTGCCAAAGCTCCGCCTTCACAAGGGCACGCCGCCCACTTCATCTCCAGACCACTGACTCACCGTGAAGCCGCTCGCCAGATGGGCCGTCTCGTAAAGCAACTCCACCAGTTGCTTCGCTTGCGCATCATTTGGTGACTGCTTGCAAGTCACCTGCATTGGGTATGTCGTCTGACTTCAGCATCATGCCGTGCACTTGTGGCATAATCTCACACAAAGACTCCGCCACCTAATAACACCACAAGCACCCGCACTGCAAAGCCAGTTCCTAGACAACTTGGCGGAGGGTGGTGCTGGCTCGGTGTGGAGCCATGCACAAAGTGTCACCTAGGCATGAGGATGCAGCCTCCAAGGCAGACAGCAGAGATGACAGCCAATGGGTGGGTGTTAAACAGCTTCAAAGGAGATCGGCTGAAACAAAGAGCTCCATTCACAAGCGGAGGGCGAGGCAAGGAACAGGGATGACATCAGTACATTGAGGTCTTGCAAAATGGGGTGGTTTGGGTTGACTTCCAGCACACGTCTCCCCCTCATGAACTCCACCTGTGATGCGTCTCCCATGGCTTGAGCCTTCATCAACCTGCGCCAGTAAGCAACATGAAGGCTTAGACATGCGACTCCCAACCTGGTGATAATGTGCAATGCAGACTGCCTGCCCTGTGTCCACAGGCCAAAGTAGCTCTGAGCTTTCTTGCACGTCACAACGACAGATTCAGGGAAAGAGTCACCCTTGCTTTGAGGCGCTGAGGCTTCTGAGTAGCCAACCCACCTCTCCATATTAGCTGACCACCCAAACTTGCCAGAGACAAGCACGCACGGCGAGGAGCTGACCCTCTTGGATATCTGGACCTTGGCCACCTTGTCTCCCAGTGCCCCTTTCATCCAGTCACACAGCGGCTGGTACTCTTTCTCCAGCTGCTTCTCCTTCTCCTTCTCATCTTCTCCACCTGCAGACGATTGATCGGCTCAGTCAACAGCAGGCTTATGAGCTAAGCCTGTTGTTGCTATGCCTACCAAGCTTTGCCCAATGTGCCTGTTCTCTGCAGTGAGCATTGCCTGGAAGCCCTTGGTTATCCAAAAGCTGATGATGGACAACCAGCAAATGCAAACTCACATGGAAGGTGCTATGCAGTCCTCGGGAGAAAGATTCCAACACAAGTGCATATTTTTGACACAATTCTGAGACTGTTCAAGCCTTTCTCTGACCTTCACCAGCTGCCAGCATCTGAAATTGTAAAGTCACTCACCACCAAGGTCCAGGTCCTCCTTGCTTATGTCAACAAACTTTTTGTCTTCGAAAGAGGCCAAACTTGTGATGGCCACCTCATCAATGGGCTCCACGAGGAACAAGACCTGGTAATATTCCAACAATCAATAGGAACCAGTCAACACATTGAGGCGCCACAGTCTTGCTGTTGCAGCAGTGAAAGCTTAGCCGACTCTGCTTGCAGTCAGGCACAAGCAACACAGCAACCAGGCATACCTCATAGTCCTTGCTAGACAAGGCCTCCAAAAAAGGGGCACTCTTTGCAGACTTCAGCGTGTCAGCCGCCAGGTAGTAAATGCTCTTCTGCTCTTCCTTCATTCGTCCAATGTAATCTTTCAAGCTGATCAAATCGTCTCCATCTGTCTTCGACGAGGCAAAGCGTAGAAGAGGAGCTAACTTGGTGTGATTTGCAGAGTCTTCGATGCAGCCCAACTTGATGTTTTTCCCAAAGCTGCTCCAGAACGTGATGTAGTCCTGCAAGTGCAGCACAATGGCAGCAAACACTTTCAGCCACTGGACAGCATGAACACCAGCTCTTGCTTTTTAACCGCCTGCCTCTTCTTGGAAGGTGCGGAGCACAGCAACAACATTGTTCCATCGAACTAATAGCAGCTAGCAACTTGCTACTCCAACCGCAGCTACATGCCAGACTGCTGGTGAACCCATGAAGGTCACACTGAGCCCATCAGGTTGGCAGATTGCGCGTCAGCAAGCTATCGTGGGCTACACAAAGCTTTCCACCAAAGCCCAAGCACCAACATTGCAGTCATGTTGCTGTGGGAGAGACCCATACCTCGGACTTCTCTCTTGAAGCAATCTCCTCAATCATGTCAAATGTCTTCCGAATGAGCCTCTTCTTCATTATCCGAACCTGGATAAGAATCGTGGAAGGCTTATTCCTTGTTATTCAATAATACCGACGTTGAGCTGCAATTGTCGGGCAAAGATTGCTACCTCATGCTACCATAAGCTGCCAAGCCAAAATGAGGTGCAGATGCACAGAGTACAGTTGCCACTGTGGATGCTAGCAAGCATTCACATCCAAGGGTTTCAAGCCAACACAACAATTGTGCAGCTCAGGCAGCCTCTTTGACAGTCAAGAACGAGGAAATATGGACTTACAACACGGCTCTCCTGGAGGATCTCACGGGACACATTCAGAGGGAGGTCATTGGAGTCAACCACTCCCTTGATGAAGCTCAGGTACCTTGGGAACTGCAAGTCAGAGAAAGGAAAGCGTACACAAGCCAGAGGGTGTCAGGATGGCTACATATGAGGTCGTTAGTTTGTATGTGACCTCATACACCTGCGCTTGTCACTGGAGACTGAGGGAGCCATACAGCTGCAAACACACGTGATGCACGCAACAAGTCTGAAAGTCTGCCTCTGTTTGCCCACAAATTTTGAATGCATGTTGATCTGTGTCGGACGAGCGGGTGAGGGGCGGAGAATAGACTCTCACAAGCTCGCCATCGAATTCGTCGGAGATGAAGACGCGCTTCACATACAGGCGGATGTTTTTGCTTTTTGGATTCATCAACTCGTCCTGGTTGAAGGGGGCCATCCCTGGAATGAAGAGCAGGCTTCGAAACTCAATCTCACCCTGCAATACAAAAAAAATACAGCAGCGTCAGGCACTGAGCATGAGCAACAGACAAGCATTGGTCTCTTCCTGACCATTCCACCATTTCAAAGCCACATGCATGAGAATGGAGTAAACTGGAGGGGGGTCTAAGAATCTGCAAACCTGTTCCTCCATGCTGATTAAAAGCTCATTTGGTGTGTCAAATGGCGCGAGAACAGCAAAAAGTAACTTTGCATGACCACTTAAGAGTACTAAATGGCTCCATGAAGTACCTCGGTAGTAAAATGTGAGTAAGCCATGGGGTCCAGAAACTCCTGGAATGTGTTCTTGAAGAACGAATTGTAGTCCTCCACAGCCACATCCTTTGGCGACCTCATCTGCGTGAGCCACAGTAGGGACAATTCACAGAGGACTCAAAAGCAACAGATGGCTGACCCAGCACCGTGAAGCTGTAGATGTGAGACGTCCACCACTGCAGGAAAATTCAAAAACATGTGTCTGGACTGGACTACTACCTCTCAAACCATGCCTACAAGTGCTCACACACTTATGTATTGCAACAATAGCTACATACCCAGATTGGCTTGGTGTCATTCACAAGGGCCCAATCGTAGTACTTTTCCTGGATTGTCTTCGTCTGCAGAGGTGACGTGTGAAAGACTTGAGAGATGAGAGGGTACATTTTACTTCAGGGAAGAGCATTGTGCAGCCAGCACCAATCAAATACTGCTCTTGTAAAGTGCTTTCATTGCTGCAAAATGAGGTGAGATTGCAGTTTGCACTAGATTGATTGTTCACTATCTTCACCTTCTTCTTGGGCTCCTCGCCCTCCTTCACCTCCTCGTCTTCCTCCACCTGTTCACTTAGCAGTCAAGCGTGAGTGGTCTCTCAATGGCTCTACAAACTTGCTGGCTGGCTACTACTGGACTGGCCATGACAAACTCTTCAACTTCCTCCTGAAGAAAGTCACGTGCAGCATGAGTGGATACAAACTAGCAAATTGAGCTGCTCATGATGCTTGACCAGACAACACAACGAAGTGCCATTACAGGGACTGAGAGAGGACATCATCAAACTGATAGAGTACCTCCTTATCTCGTGAGAGCTCCTTCCACGAGTAGATGGGGAAGGAGATGAACTGAGAGTAGTTCTTCACGAGGCCTTCGATCCTGTCGGGATCCGTGTACTCACCGACGTCGTCAGCCTGTTCAGAGATACATTTCTGAATAAGTTGCTAAGAGGGCTGTCTAGAAGAAAGTCCTCCCTAATGGCCTGCAGTATAGTAGCATCTTGCGACACTCTATCTAGTAGATATTGTGCTGTACGACTATAAATTACTCCTTATACAACCAGCGATGAATAAGTTGCTCTTGAAATGACTGTTCACTTTAGGGGGATAAGTTGATTTGAGATACTGATGTAGAATCGACAACCGGAAAATGACAGGAACACTATGTGTCAAGGTCCTGACTGCTGACAGGCAGTCGTACAACTCATTCACCCCACATAATGACAGAACAAGGTCAGACACACCACTGGAGCCTCATTGCGGCGGTGCCAACGACGGCTGACAGAAGCTGCCCTAACAACACTCACCTTAATGTGAAGTGTAATGGATGTTCCCCTGGGGAGCTTCCTGTCAGGATCTGTCTCCTCCCTGATCACGTAGCTACTCTGCTCTGCTTCTGCTTCCCACACCCACTGCTTGTCATCCTTAGCACTCTTTGTGGACACCGTGACCTACAATATACAGATAAGTTGTGCCTCAGCCAGTCAACCAGAGCCATTGCTACTTGTTGTGATAATCACGAATCCAAAGATAAGCTAGCACATACCCATGGCACCAGTGAAATGATGGATGGCCAAGAACCCTCCAACGGGCCAGCACAGCATGTATTGACTTTAGCTACATGTCCTCACCTTACTTACAAAGTTGCACAATCTGTCAAGCAATTAATGCACTCTAGGTTGCCACTCGATTTGAATCTGATTGCCTCAGATCTATCCGTTCATCCCCCCACAACGACATGTGAAGACGCGGACTGACTGCTGCTTGCAAGGTGAGATTTCAGGTAGCTGCTCTCTTGATACTCACTGCTCCAGCTTTGTACCAGAAAGTGTACCTTGTTGGCAACCAGGAACGCAGAATAGAAGCCAACCCCAAATTGACCAATGAGGTTGTTGTCCTTAGCAGAGCCCTCGTTGTCCTTATTGTCCTGCACAATAAGCATGATGATTGTTAATCACACCTGCTGCAACTTTCATTCTGGTAAAGACTCTGGTATACATTCTGGGTTACACAAACCACAAGCCATTGTCAGCTACACGTCGTCCACTAGGCTGGACTGTCAATTTGGCACCGACCTTCAATGCCTGGACAAATTTGGCAGTGCCGCTCTGCGCAATGGTGCCCAGGCTGTCCTGGAGCTCTTGCCTGGTCATGCCAATTCCTGTGTCCCTGGCATCAGCGCAAACCAATAAGCACATCTCTGAACCGCGTACTGTGAGCCAGCACCCACATGAAACGAAATAGATCTTATTTCACAATTGGTGGTTTGTTCTTATTGAGTGCAATAGAGTGGAGCTCACAGCCAACGCTGGCACAAAGGGTATAAAGTGTTGCACTGACACTGGGCTTGAGAAGGTTCCTCAGCATATAAATAACAGTATTCTGCATACGAGGTAGAGGAGGAACAGAAGCTTACGATATAGTAATGGTGCCCGCTGCCTTGTCAGCCTTTATATGGATGACGAGATCGGAGCCGTCAGCAAGCAGACTGCCATCCGTGACGGACAAGAACCGCAACTTGTCCAATGCATCGCTGGCATTGCTGCGAAAGCAGGTAGGATTTGGGGCACCAGGCATAAAAGTCATAAATAGCCAAGTAAGCACAAACATTGAGTCAATCCTTAGCTGTATCTGTGACTGTCTGGAGAAGACTTGATTAATGCATGCAAAAATTCGAAGTCAAAGCTGCTGCACCATCAGTTCAGCTGCTGAGCATCAAAACACTGCCACCAGATGTCAATTATTGACGTGAATTCAGACCAGAATGACCTGCATGGTAAACATCTGCAATCTGACAGCCTTTTAAGATCTGAGGCTAACGTATCTCATGCAGTCTCCTAGCCTTACAGAGCCTCTAGTGCCCCAAGACCTGAAGAATACTTATCAGCCTGATCAAGCAGAAAATAGTTTAGCTCAGATAACTAGCAATTGCCAGCCGAACTCCTCAGAGGGAGATACCAGCGTGAGCCTGGTAGGATAGGATATGGCTAGCAAGATATGTCCATGACCCCAGCTTCCCTCCCAAAAGCCCCCTCCCAAGAGGAAAAAATAAGGTTTCCACACTCTTGAGCTCTAAGCTCAGATCTCAAGAGGCGGGAGTATGCGAAGGCCAAGGCTGTTTGGCGTATTTGATGGGTACAGGCCTTCACCTGACAAGCTCGCGAAGGAAGACCTCCTTGTGACTGTAGAGGCTGTGCACAATCAAGTCCAGCAGGCGGCTAACCTGTGACATTGGAGGCTCCAAGCTCCTCAGTGAATTTCAAATTTTGATTAGCTTGTCTGCACTTCAAGAATCTACAAGCCAGCCTACTTTCAACCCGCCAAAGCGACTAACTTCATCTTTACAATGCCAAGGTGTTAGACCAGATTCCTGTTGCGCTCATGAAACTTATGGTCAAGATTGACTGCCTGCCGAGGAGGTCCAGCTCCATGCACACAGAGCTACGAATCACACTCTAGTGAAAATCACCTCAGCCCTCTCACCTCTGCTTGATACTCGTACTTTTCTTCCTGCTGAGCCGGAGGCGCAGCAGCAGTAGCCGTCGCCTCGCAGCGGATCGATGCAGCAGCCTGCCTACGCTGGGTGTGCTTCAGCTGGACTTGGGCCAGCAGCAGCCTGGCCGAAGGGCCGCCGGCGACGGACAGCCCCCTCGCGCCCTGGACGCTCGCTCTACCCAGCTTGGCCGAGCCGGAAGCGCAGCGTGCAGTAGTCTGCGAGAGCAAGAGGGAAGGGCTTAAGAGTCAGCTCGATGTCAAGTGATCCAGCTCTGGCAAGCCTTAAACCCTCACCACGAACCCCGCGGCCGAGCACGAGAAGCACAGGCCCCAAGCTGGACGCGAACTCCAGGGCGACGAGCACGGAGTCGCTTCTATAGACAACCCCGCTACTGTGGGGCGCCAAGAGCAATAAGCGTCACCACATGAAGTGCTTGACGAGCCCCTATGGGGCGAAGATAGATGGCATTCCATTGTGGCGGGCGGGCGCGCTTGACAGAGTAGACAGACGTAACGAAGCTGCGCACCTCGCGTACAGAGCCGGGGTCGTGGGCGGCGGCGTTGGGCAGCGACACAGGGGCGCGGAGGCCGGCAGCCGAGGCCAGGGCGGCTGCGGGCGCCATGCTGCAGCGCGCGAGTGCTGCCGCGAGTACGCTGCCGCGGGTGCTGGCGGTGCTGCTGAGGGCGCTGCTGACGGCGGCGGCGCGGAGCAGGCCGGCTAGCATGGAGCGCCGCGCGGCGGCGGCGGCGGCGGCGGCGGCGGCGATCGGGCAGTCGTCGAGCGCTGCAGTGCAGTGACTTGGCCGGAATGGTGGCTGGACAGCGGCGGCCGGATCGGACGGCGCGAAGCATTGTCGGGCAGCGCATCGAACGGCATGGCGCGCACACCGCGGCCCGCCCTTCTAGAAGACTCGCCCGGCCAGACGGGCGAGAGATTGGCACGGAAGAAGAAAGCTCCAGAGATTTGCGGCTGCTTAGCAGGGGTTACTGAGTAATTTGTAGCTGCTTTCTTTCTTTGTGTGCTTTGGTTTCTTAGCGCTTCCTCTGGCTTCCTCTGGCCCCCTTCTCGTTCTTTGTTCATTCTTTTTTGGGCTGGCTTGTCCAGCCCCTATCCTCAATCCTCTTTCTTCCAGAGAGAACCAGCTCCCTCCAATGTCAGAAAGAAAGTGCTCGCCCATTGAGGATAGGGGCTGGAAAACCAAGTGCTCGCCAGTTGAGGATAGGGGCTGGAAAAGCCAGCCCAAAACACGCTGGCTTTTCCTGGCTCTGGCCAGGGGACCCACTTCAACGAGCCTAGCATCTCCGACCTGCGGCTGCTTAGCAGAGGTTACTGAGTGATTCGTAGCTGCTTCGTTTCTTAGCGCTTCCCCTGGCCCCCTTCTCGTACTCTGTTCATTCTTTTTCGGGCTGGTTGTTCCAGCCCCTATTCTCAATGGGCGAGCACTTTCTTCTCGTATTCTGTTCAATCTTTTTCGGGCTGGTTTTTCTGGCTCTGTCCAGGGGACCCACTTCCAGGACCCTAGCCTCTCTGATTTGCGGCTGCTTAGCAGGGGTTACTGAGTGATTTGTAGCTGCTTTCTTTCTTTGTCTGCTTTGGTTTCTTAGCGCTTCCTCTGGCTTCCTCTGGCCCCCTTCTCGTTCTTTGTTCATTCTTTTTTGGGCTGGCTTGTCCAGCCCCTATCCTCAATGGGCGAGCCCTTTCTTTTCCAGCCCCTATTCTCTGTTTCCCTTCTTTTCGGCACCTGTTGCTCACCCGCGGGTTTTGAACTTCGTGTGGTTCCGTCATGTCTAGTTGTCTCGATGCCTAGCTAGTGTGTTTCCCTTCTTTTGGATTTTGTCCATTCTTTTTTGGCTGGCTTCTGCCAGCCCCTCTCTTCTATGTTGTAGCTCTTTGGATTTTGTCCATTCTTTTTTGGCTGGCTTCTGCCAGCCCCTCTCTTCACTCAAGCTCCCTCAGACCTTGTCCATTCTTTTGGGCTGGCCTTTCCGGCCGGACACCATACGCGTCGTGTGGACCTGGTGGCGTCCACGCCGGGAGGTGGCGCGCGGATCATAGCCGATGTAGTCACCACCGATGTGGTCGACCGCTCCAACCTGGGGCTCTCTGCCTCGCGGGCCGGCCACGCTGCCTCGAAGGCCGCTCGCTGCAAGGCGGCCAAGCACTCCGATCACCCACCTGCCGACGAGTTCGTCCCCTTGGCGGTGGACGTGCACGGGGCTCTTGGGTCCCAGTGGCTTGACCTATTGGCTAGGCTTGCGCGGCGGGCTGTGTCCCGCAGACGCGGCGAGCCAGCCGACTTCAA
>WELB01000165.1:140961-212757 GCA_009602725.1 Spirogloea muscicola | reverse complement strand
GCGGCGGGCCGCTGCACGCCGCGCCAGGCGGTGGAGCAAGTCAAGCCATTTGGAGCCAAAGGCTCCGTGCACGTCCACTGCCAGTGGAATGAACTCGTCGCCCACCGGGTGGTCCGAGTACTTCCGTTCCTTCTCGCCCGCCGCTTGGCCGACTGCGTAGCCCGCCTCCTCCGACGAGCGCTTTGCGCTGCTGGAAGCAAAGCTGTCAGTGGTGACGGCGTCTGCGATGAGCCGAGGCCCCCCGCTAAGCAGCCGCAGATCAGAGATGCTAGGCTCCTGGAAGTGGGTCCCCTGAAAAGCCAGCCCCAAAAAAAGTTGAACAAAGTACGAGAAGGGGGCCAGGGGAAGCGCTAAGAAAAACAAGCACACAAAGAAATAAAGCAGCTACGAATCACTCAGTAACCCCTGCTAAGCAGCCGCAGATCAAAGATGCTAGGCTCTGTTGGGGCTGTAAGATAGGGGCTCTTCCAGGAGGTGGGCGATGACTGTGGGAAAGGAAGAAAGTGCTCGCCCATTGAGGATAGGGGCTGGAAAAGCCAGCCCAACAAGGAAGAGCTCGCCCATAGAGAAGAGGGGCTCTTCCCAAAGTGGGCGAGGGCTGTGAATCGCCAGCCCGGAAAGAAACGACTGTGAGAGGCCAGCCCAAGATGATGTACAAAGTCTGAGAAGGCCGGAAGGCGCAGAAAGCAGGATACTGATCGGAAGACTCGCCCAGTAGAGGGCGATAGCTGCGATTGGCCAGCCCAGACGAGAAATGAACAGAGTCCGAAAGGGCCAGGAAAGGCTAAGGAGAGAAGCACACAGCGACTCAACTGATCACTGGGTTCACTCCTTTGGTGTGAGCCCACAAGTAATCAACAAGGGGCACAGTAGCCGGAAAGGCTGTGAACGGCCAGCCCAAAAGGTCATGAAATACCTTAAGTACCGGACAACGCGCACCACGCAACTGCACAGTGGGCTACTACGCATGAGTGCTCAAAAAATCTTCAGACAACCCCCCAGTCAATAGCTGCAAGTCGGAGTAGCTAGCAGCCGGAATTGTCGCTACGTCGAAGAAGTAGCAGCCAAGGTGCGGCCCGCCTTCCAATGCACAGCAAACGGTTGGGATTGCTGGAGCAAGACTGATGAGAGACGCATTCGGGATAAATGTTGCTTGATGTCTTGGTGCTTGGAAGCTGACCGACAGTCAGGCTTCGGTGAGGGACCTGTACGTGCTGACCCGTGGCTCTTGAGAGAAGGTGTGTGGTGCAGATGAAGTGAACAGGAGAGGAGGCCAGGCCGAGCCAGTGCACTGTTTCTGCAGAAGACAGTGGAATGCTTGAATGGGGCTACACAAAGTCAAGGCATCAGCAAGGCATCAGCATCAGCCTAGCAGCAGGGTGGCTTGCATTCACAAATGTGCTAGCATTTGTACTCGGCCGCTCGGCCGCACTGGCCCATTTCTTTGTTGAACGCTCTTTCTCCAGATGCCAAGCAACCGCGCAGGCCTGCTCGGGTCAGAACTTGGTGCGTGGCAAGGTATGTGACGCTGCACACCCTACGCCTGTTTGCAAGGTAACCAAAGAGCTGCTTCAAGGCAACCCCTCCATGTTGCACCTGGCGACTTTGCCTGCCAAATGGAATAGCTCCCATATCCAGACGACTCTTTGCTTGGACTCCGACAACATACGATCAGAAGCCACAGCGCCCGAGCAAGGAAAACTCCTCACGACCAGGATCCTGACCTGTAATCACAAAGTGCCTTCTACCATTATGCTGACACCCATGAATACAATATACAAGGTGATGAGGCACCAGCCCCACCACTTGGTGATCTGGAAGCGGCAGCATGCGACGACGACGAGAGAACCTACAAGGCTAGTCAGCAGGAAGCCGACTGCAATAGGTATGTTGAGGTGCGGGTCAAGCTCGTAAGTACGTGGGTAAGCTGCAACAGATCTCAAGGTCATAGGTAAGCCAAAGCCTAGGAGCATGTTGAACATGGGACCTGCAAAGCAACCTGCCACTGCCATCGTAAGCTGACCTGCTCTGGCTATTGTTACATCTGCAACAAGATCTCCTACAGAGTTCCCCCAAGCGAGAACTGTAACTCCTAGGATGGCCGGAGAGATGCCAAGAATTAGCCCAATAGTGGACAGGAGCTGAAGAAGCTCTCTCGCAATGAGGCTGATCCACAGGACGCTCATGCCAAAGGAGGCCACTATGCTGAAGTTCTGGCCCGCTTCGAATGGTCGCCCCACCTTCGATGACAAGAAGTGCGCCAAGCCAAGGCCAGAGCTTTGAAGGAGAACCAGGCTCCATAATGGAACTACGCTCATTGAATTCTCGAACACCACCAGAGGATAGTCAAAGGGTATGACAGGACTGCAGACGTAGAGCAGAAGCAGCGGACAGAATGTAACATTTGCTGCCGCATAGATGCTGCCGTGACAGGACTCCTCCACTGCTGGTATTGTTGCCCTCCTCATTATATCAAAAGGGAGGTGGAGCATCATCTGCACCTGTCAGCAACAGCAACTCCACAACGCTGAGATGGCTCATCAATCACTGCACGAGCTGCCAAATGAAACCTGCCAAAGCGCCAATCTGGCCTGCTCCAAGGCTTGTCCCTGTGAAAAGCATATCACATGGTGCAATAGACGAGTCAACGTCTATTTACCTTGTCAATGGTGGAGGTGTTGCCTTCATTCTCCTGCCAAGACAGCAGCCTTGCCAGTGGAGATAAGCCTGTCTTGCTAACTCCTGGCAAAGAAGGCCCACCTTCCTGCGTCACATGCTTCCATGCAACTCCACTCTCCACGGAATGCCTTCTTGACAGGCCGTCCCGATGTATGAGCTCCACAACCTGTCATGTAAGAGAAAGGCAAAGAAGCGGAAAACTTACCAAGGGCCTTCTGGCAGCAGAGCATCACAACCACCTAAGCCAATGTACGAGGAAGAAGACCAGACAAGCAGGTGTACCTGAGGCATCAGTGCCTTGGTCACGTCATCGCGGTTGTCAGAGTAGACAACGTAAGCCACAAACAGTAGATAGTAGAGCAGCATTCCTGCAGAGTGCCAAAGATGGACCACTCTGCCAGAGTATACAGCTGCCAGGAGGACGACGCCGACGATGTAAAAAACGATGTCCCTCAGGAATCCCGGCCTCGGAATCTCGAACGGGCCGACCAATACAGAGATGCAGCCTACTACAAAGGCTGTCACAAAAGCTCCCGCGCTTAGTATAGCACCTGCAAGTCACAGGAGGCGACGCAGCAAGCATCGATGAGTACGGCTGCCGAAGCAAGGACCAGGCTGTATGCCAGACCGACTGCCAGCCGGCGCTTAAGTGTCGAGTAATACATACATCTGCATCGTCCCTCAACCGCATAAGCGCTGGTCTACTTGCCAGCACTGCGGTTTCATTGCAGTGTCGTTGGAGGTATTGTGGGTATTCAAGGCAGCACCCACCAAAGCCAACCTTGGTGTCACCCGCCGCAAAGGCGGCCAGGGAGGAGAAGACGTCAGGAGCGCCATTGCCGAAGGCGAGGAGCGTGACGCCGGCTGTGCTGGGGCCGAGCCGGAGGAGGTCGGCGAGGAGCGCCACGACGGGGCAGAAGTACTCCTCCGCCGTCTCGGCCAGGAGGTAGAAGGTGAGCACCACGAGGGCTGCCGGCCAGGAGGCAAAAGTGCAGCCAGGAGTAGTTCACGAGGTCGGCGCCGCCGGCGCACCGGCCCCGCGCATGCTCGCAGCGCGCGGCGGCGGGCACCTCAAAGACGTCCTCGCAGCGCCCGCCAGTCGGGCCAGCGGGCTGCGCCTCCGGGCCCGCCGCCGGAGGCCCGGAGCTGCTGGAAGCCTGGAGTAAGGCCCGTCTGCCAGTGCCCGCGAAGGCGAGGTTGGACGGAGCGGGGACGGCAGCCAGAAGCTGCGGCGGGGCTCCTCGCCAATACCGGTTGAGCCCTCGTGCTGTGGCGCCGATGAGCGCGGCCGAGGTCGCCAGCAGGACGCCCAGCAGCAGGCGGGTGCCGCGCCGCCGACGTGCGCGGGCTACGGCGCCGAGCAGGGGCTGCGGGCAGTGGCGCATGGCGGCCAGCGGGGCGCCCGAACCGGGAGCATGGGGGACGCCGCGGCGAGCTTGGCGGGCGAGTGAAGGAAGTGCTCGCCCTTCTGAGGATAGGGGCTGGAAAAGCCAGCCTAGAAAAGAGTGAACAAAGTACGAGGAGGGGGCCAGGGGAAGCGCTAAGAAAAACAGCTGCTTTGTTTCTTTGAGGGGGCAGCCCGCGGGAAGAACTCTGGATTTGAAATCGCTGCAAAGGGCCAGCCCATGAAACTGATGACAGGCACGCATAGGACACTCACGCCCTTGGAAGAAAGGCAAAGTGAAGCTCTTCCAAAAGGGAATTTCGTGTATTAGAGACAAATGTAGGCCAAATGGCCAAGTACAAAGGCAAGCACATCTAAAGATCTACATAACCTACAGCAGATTGAGAAAGTGCTCGCCCATTGAGAATAGGGGCTGGAAAAGCCAGCCCAAAAAGAATGAACAGAATACGAGAGGGGGCCAGGGGAAGCGCTAAGAAACAGAAACAAAGCAGCTACGAATCACTCAGTAACCTCTGCTCGGCCTGTTTGCAGCGTGCTCAGGCTAGTGCCTTGCACCAGAAAGCTGGGCGAGCTCTAGTAGGTGGCAGAAGGGCTCCGTTCCTGGCATCTAGTATTCATGCATCGAGTAGTGACCTTAATCTTTTGACCCGTGGTATTGAGCGGGTCAATCTGCTGTAGGTTATGTAGATCTTTAGATGTGATTGCCATTGTACCTGGCCATTTGGCCTACGTCTCTTTCTAATACACGGTCTTTCTCTGCTAAGCAGCCGCAGGTCGGAGAGGCTAGGCTCGTTGAAGTGGGTCCCCTGGCCAGAGCCAGAGGCAGCAGCGAGGTGCAACGCCCGGCACGAAGGTGCAACGCCCGGCCCATAGAAGAAGGTGCTTGCCCATTGAGAAGAGGGGCTGGCAAAGCCAACCCAAAAAGAATGGACAATGTTCAAAGCCAAAGAAAGAGGTGCTGAAAAAGGACTACACTACAAAGTGCAGGATGGTGCAGAGGGAGATGCAGATGGCTGCTCAGTATCCACGTGTGAGCAACAGCAGATCAGAGTAACTCGGAGCAGGAGAAGCGGCACTTTGCCGAGACCCGGAAGCAGCAGCCATAGCACGGCCAGCCCGCGCGTGGGCCATAGACCTCTGCAGCGAGACGGCCAGGCGCATTCGATACACTTGCGCCAGCGACGAGCTCGCCCAGCTTTCTGGTGCAAGGCACTAGCCTTTCCACTTTCCTTTATTCTAGCCTGAGCACGCTGCAAACAGGCCGAAACTCGTCGTTGCAAGACGGAAGAGCGACAAGCTCTTCCAAAAGGGCGGGGGCTGTGTGTATAAAGAAAAGAGAAGAGAAAAGAGAAAAGTGAAAAGAGAAAAGAGAATAGAGAATAGAGAAAAGCTCGTCTGAAGGTGCAAAGCCAATTCAACGCGGCAAGGCGCTCTCGCCCAAGTGTATCGCATGCGCCTGTCAGCATCGCTGCAGCGTCAATGGCACGCGCGTTGCACCTGCGTGCCGGTCGAGCTCTGGCTGCAGCCTCTGCCTGTAGCCAGAAATGGAGAGTGTATTTCAGTTATAGAGGGCCTGAGTGGCCAAGTACAAGCATCCTGCATCTGCGAAGTACAAAGGTAAGCATAGCTGGTTAAGGGGTCCTTTAGGACCCCGAGTAACCTAAGCTAAGCTGAGGAGCCAGAGCACCACCACGCAAGCCGTTGGCCTGGCCTAGTGCACGCCCATAATGCCGATGTATGAGTATGAAAATCTCAAAAGCACATCACCAAATCATGGCGAGCTAAGGTGAAGGAAGATCCTGGTGTGCAATCAAGAGCTAGCTGATAGAAACAATCAGCACTACATAATACATGCGAATGCCCCTATGATGACATAGATTGACGGTAATAATCGCCAATAAGACCTTGTCATCCAGGGTACAGATGCCTCGGTTAGTACCTCACTTGGCTTACCGCTGCTTTGCTTTGCAAGCCAGAGCAGAAACTACCTGGCCTCAAAGCGCCCGAGGACGTTCCAATGCCATTTGGGAATGTATAGCTGGCCAAGGTGGTCGCTGGTACTTGAAAGGGATGGTATTGAAGGAGGTAAATCTAAATTGAGATTAATTGCTGCCAGTAGTGGGCGATGGCTGTCATTAAATGGTCACGTACGGTGAGATACGACAAGAAGAGGAGGGCTCCTCTACAAGTGTTGGAGAGATGTCAGCCCAAATGAATGATTGGCGAGCAGCAACAGTAGGCGGACCTCTGTCAGAGCCCTCGCCCCTCTTTGGATGAGCATACTTCATGTCAGAGGAAGAGCGCCCTGTCTACACGATCCTCAAATTGCCCTCAAAGTCAGCTCCGAAGGGTGGACGGAGTGGTAGAGGAGGAGAAGAACTGGCGGATACCTGCTCAATGGCGGGCTGCTCGACGGTTGTCTACTTGGTGGCCATCTCCTGTTTGTAAATTGTGCAGAAGAGCATCCTTTTCGAGAGAACTTTACCAATGGGGGCGATGGGTGTGAACGGCCAGCTGAGATTGTGGATTTTCTCGAGTGTTTGGGGTAACTCTTTTAAAGCTGCTATTTTACTCCGACTTGCCGCTGCTGACCCGGGTTTAAGCTCCCAATCGCCGTAGTCTTTTGCATATTGCATAGCTGTGTGCTTTTACCGCCTTTCGGCCCTTTGGACCTTGTCCATTCTTTCTTGTTGTTTATTGCTTCTCTGGCCCCTTCGAAAATTGCTCATTCTCGTCTGGGCTGGCCAGTCACAGTCATCGCCCTTCACTGGAAGAATCTTTCTTCTGGGCTGGCTTTCCACGAGTTCCAGCTGCAAGTCTCTCCAGCTTGCGACTGCTGTTGGGGTACTGAGCTCCCATCCGCTGTAGCCACTTGCATAGCCTTGCGCTTTTAGCGCCTTTAACGAAGCGCAGATAGAATTCGTACGCATTGAGGCTCATGTAATAGAATAGCATGTAGGATGTTATAATGATCGCCTTTGAGCCTTGTCCATCTCTATTCTGGGCGAGGGCTGTGCGCTGGCATCCCACAGCCCTTGCCCCCTTTGGAAGAGCCACTGTATTTGGGTTGGCCTCTCACGGCCATCTGAAGAGCTGTTTCTCTTCGTCTTTTTGGAAGAGCCACTTTCACGGAGACTAGTTTCTCTGACCTGCAGCTGCTCAATAGGGTAATTGAGACACAACCATCGCCTTTTGTTCGTAGAGCTAGTTCGTTCTTTCACAGCCCTCCTTTGTACGAGCTGCTGATTCAACAGGAAAGAGCGCTTCCCATTAGTGCCACCTTGTGGCCGTTTGGTGTAGAGCAATTTCCGCCTCTGTGGACCTTGTCCGTCCTGTCTGGGGTGGCTTTTCGAGAGGGGGAGTGGCTTTACACAGCCCTCGCCCCCTTCGGAAAGACATGGCTCTTCCGAAATTAAGAAGGCGCGCGCTTTTACATGAGATGAAAGGGATTATCTATTTTTCAACTTTATGGGCCTAAATGTAGACAAACAGTACATGGGCAAATATCACAACAAATAGAACAAAAGCTTCAGGCTTTGCTTATTCTTCAAGACAATTTATTAGCTGATGCTCCAGATCCTAAAGCAGAGAAGAAAATGAAAAATTTGGGAATCCAATGCAAGTCAATTCACTGTTCAGGCAGGATACACTACAAGGGGCAAAGGCTGTGAACAGCCAGGCCGGAACAGATTGAGAAGGTCCGAAGGGGCCCCAAAAGGGGTCCAAAAGGGCTGTTTTGAAAAAAGGGGGATTGCTCGCCCTGAGAAAGCAGGAAGCAAGCGCGGCCACATTAACTGGTGGCTGGGAGAGGCCAGCCCAAAGGAATGGACGACGAGAAAGCGCTGTCCCAAATGCTGTCCCGGTAGGATAATCAGTTAGTAACACCCAGTGAGGAGCCGCAAACTAGAAAGACTAGCAGGCGAAGCACTCCCCCTGACGAAAGACGGCAGCCTCTGACGAAAGAGAAAGCGCGGCCAGATTGACTGGTGGCTGGGAAAGGCCAGCCCAAAAGAATGGACAAGGTCTGAGGGAGCTTGACTTAGGGGACATACTTCCAGGAGCATAGCCTCTCCGACCTGCGCCTGCTTAGCAGGGGTTACTGAGTGGTTAGTAGCTGCTTTGTTTCTTCTTGTGTGCTTGTCATTTCTGCTGCTTCGCCTTAGGGCTTCGCCTGGCTTCCCCCCCCCTCTTCTTGTGTACTGTTCATTCTTTTTTGGGCTGGCTGTTCCAGCCCATATTCTCAATGGGCGAGCCCTTCTTCTTGACGAAAGCCAGAGGCTGCCACACGGCCAGCACGCTGAAGAGCTCACTTCGTTTGGAACCTTCCTTTGGGTTGGCATCTGGCAGCCATTGCAGTGAATTGGAAGAGCTATTTCTGTAGAAGAGAGAAAGTAGAAGACAGTGCTCGCCCATTGAGGATAGGGGCTGTAGAAGAGCTCACAACTCGTGTACTCTTTTTGCTCCATGATTGCAACGGAGGGAAGCGGCCCACTTGGCGGGGGAGGGCAGGCGCCGCGCGGCACGCCACGTCGGCGGCGGTCTCCCAGAGCACAGGAGCCAATGAGGCCGGGAGCCCGAGGCGTGGCGCAACGGCAGTACGGCCACGCCGGGGTTGGCCTAAACGCAGCCCACGTCGGTGCACCGCCCGCCTGCAGCCCGCCTTTCCCCCCCCCTTATTACCTCATAGCTCCGACCTTTTCGCACACACTCCTGCCTTTTTCCTCCACTGCCTCCTCGCTCCAGCCTGCCTTCAGCCCCCTCGCCTCTTCGCCTCTTCGTCCGATCGCAGCTCCGTCTTCCTCCTCCGCTCACCATGGCCGCCCTCCTCGCCCACCGCGCTGCTGCTGCCGGATCGCTTCTCCAGGCTCCCCGGCCCTCCCTGAGGAAGACTACACTGCCCAACTCCCTGCGCACCTCCGCCGGCCTGCCACCCCTCCGCCGCAGCCTGGCTCTTCGCTGCAGCACCGAGGTGAGGGCTGATCGCATGTTGGGAAATCCTCGAGCAGCAACGATGACAAACTCCGAGCAATGCGTGATCTTCTCCAACTTTGATAGGTTGCTGACCAGACTGTTGTCCGTGTCCTGCAGGCCCCTGAGAAGACCACCATCACGCAAGAGGAGGAGCCTGCCACCGGAGTATCCCAGTTCGGCAGCCCCCTGGCAACTGACGTGCCACTTGCCCCGTCCCTCGCTCAGGCCATCAGGAACCCCAAGGTTTGTTTCCGTTTTCGCTGTGAAGCAGGCAATGCAGACGTTTATACCGTCACGTTTCGCTTCAGTGATCGCACTTTCTGTCTGGAGATCGTCTAATCTTTCCCTTGTTCTGGCCTCGTGCAGCCTTCTCCAGGCTTTGTCGACGTGTTCGCCTTTGCTGGCCCTGGTCCAGAGCTCATCAATGGACGCCTTGCCATGCTCGGCTTCACCACTGCCATCATTGTGGAGCTTCAGAGCGGCCACAGCCTCGCTCGTCAGTGGGGAGGTACGAGGCGTCTCTCAAATATAATCTCTGACTTGTTTATGTACATCCAGCATTGAAGCTACAATGTTTTAGTAGTATATGAGTGGCCACCTGTCTACTCGGCTCGTCTTCGTATAAGCTTCTGATATTGCATACATACGTGTCATGCAGACAATGCTGGCTTTGCTGCCTTTATCGCAACCACTGCTCTATTCTCTGCTGCTTCTCTCATCCCCATCTTCCGCGGCGTCTTCCCATCAACCAAGCCCGAGGGTTTCTGGAATGCGTCTGCTGAAATTATCAACGGGCGCGCTGCCATGGTGGGACTGGTGGCCCTTGCCATCACTGAGTTCGTCAAGGGCTCTGCTCTCATCTCTTAAGCTGGCATATTCCACCCCTACTCGCCTTTGCTGCTGTCAAATTGCAGGTAGTTGAGAGGATTGTCATTTGTACATTCAAGACCCATCCACTCTTCATCACATGCTTAGATTTCATAGCACTTCATCTTAACATTGGTATACATGGCAGAAACCGCCAGTCTGTACGATTCAATTCATGTTATCAGAGTTGGGTCGCGTTTTGATACCACTTTTTCTTATGTAAACCAGTGGTATATCAATCATAAACTATCACACAATGAAAGCATATATAATCAATCAATCTGTATAATCAATCAATTAGTAAAGACATATACAATATTTACTACATATTAGTATGTCTTCATATTGTGAGCCTCAAAAATTCGCTTGCATTTGTTGAAATCACAATAGCAGACAACCTCTTAACCTCGCAAACCTGAATTAGTATCACTTCAACTGCTCTATTTTTGCCATATAAACAATCGTATAAAAATGTAAAACCACCAAAGTTGAAAAATAAGTTCAAAAAATCTAAACCACCAAAGTTGAAAGATAGATTAATGCTAGCATCAACAAATTTCTTATAACAAAACATTCTGGATATTATTAGCACTGAAAGTATGTATACTACCTCTACGAAAACTAGCTATTACTCTGAACTAAAATTATCAATATATTCCATCTGAAAGTAGAAAACTAGTTATGACCAATCTACTAGGCAACCAATGCAGCACAACATAATCAGTAATATAGCTCTGAAAATGTGGTAAGTTGCAGGCAACGCAGCTAGCAAAACTGGCCATATCCCAAGCTGGATGATTAGTTTGCGTAAACATCCTCCCTATTATGAAAATGAATCTCACAAATCTTACAGTTTTGTTAGTATGTTCATTCTGTAACTTGCCCTTTTGGTTAATCACAAAGTGATTAAGAAACATGGTTCTTACTGTCTGGCAGCACTTCTCGGTCCAAACCTTGTCTGCAAGCTGACTGTTCAAGCCCCCTTTAGAGGAAGTATTTTCTTGCCCGTTATTAACCATCACTTCTTCCCTTCTCTCTACATCATGCCCCTTACTATCATACCTCTTCACCTCAGCTGTTGATTGTGGTAGACCATTTAATCACAATTCTTTTATCTTCTCATTTGCACAAGTAGCTATGTTGACTTTAAAGCCTGCACCATATCCCCAAAAAGTTTCTCCTCGAGTTTCATCAAACAAGTGCTTTAACTGACTTAATTTAAGTTGTTACATGCACAACAGAAGACACAGATCTGGGTAAAGTGATAGGTTAACTCAGTTCTATGTCATCCTCTTGAAAGTAACAGATGATCCTGGCAGAGCTCTGACTTGCGCACTGTGTTTGAAATGTTGATATAGTGAATCACCGATGTGGGCTTGGTAACCAAATTGTCAATCTGCGGTGGAATGGTGACAAGAATACGTCCAGCTTCTGTTCCCTAGCTCACGCATGTCATGCCGATGCAGAGCGCTGCACACAAGGAGCACACAAGAGGTGCGAGGACATGCTCGAACTCTGCGTGCTCGCGAACGTGGATCAAGATAGTCACACATCCTGTCCCTCATCCAGTCCTCACCTTGCAATCAAGCCAACATGCATAGTGAACTACCTGTATACTGGGCTTTAGATTTCAAGCACTCAAATAGGTACAGCACTGATGCAACCCTGATAATTTTGATCAGCATGCAAATGTCTTGAAGCAGGACGTTGCACATTCTTGGGGCAGTTGGCCTAGACATAGGGAGATGCTGCTTGGAAGTACTGGCAAGACGCACCAGCTTGGAGAAAGAATGTGGTGCTAGCTTGAGAGTCTTCTATTCCGTAGTTTTTCATAGCTCTCTGACTATTGTCCAAGTCATTAAGAAGTAGGACTTGGGGTTTCACAGCGACACTGTACAGTACTACTAAATAGAGAGCACAGGACGTTACAGTAGTCTTGCATCCTGACAGCTCGAAAGGCGCCTCTTCATCCTCGCTGTAAGCTCTGATATTGACTTATATCCAACTGTGTGATACTGGGTAGTACGCAAGCCAGAGCTGCTCCAAAGTGGCGCATGTGTACCTCAGTAGCCTCCAAAGTTTCCTGCAGTGTCCAAGTACAACGTACTTTTACTGTACTGTTTATTTAGACCCTGCATCAGGATGTGAGCAAGTCACATACAAGTATTGAAGACCCTGACAGGGACAGCCATATGCAAGACTTCTTTGATCTTGTTACTTGCAGCAGATTTACGATGACACAGACTATGAAGCCCTGACAAAGAATGACGTGTCAATGCAAGGAGCTTTTGTGGTCCTGACTATGTGATCTTCAAGGTTCCTGGTCGTTAAGGTGTCTGGTGCAAGAGCATACCTCCAATGCAGCAAGAGCTGCCTCACGACAGACAGCTGCAATGTCTGCCCCTGTGTAGCCCTCTGTTTCAGCGACTAGCTCAACGAGCTGTACGTCCGCATGACAAGGTGTCCACCTCAGATGGATGTCAAAAATAGTCTTCCGTGCAGTGCAGTCAGGCGGCCCAACAAATAGCAAACGGTCAAATCTACCTGATTGTGAGGAAGACCAATGGAGAGCAATGGAGAGCATCAGGGTCATGTGGTACTCTGATCAACTTGAATCTCTAATGAGCACAACTGGTAAGACAGGAAGGAAAGGCCTCTTATATTGACCAGATATTTGAAGTCAGCAGGTGGGAACATTGAGTAGGGCCTCTAGTACATTTTCATAGCAGTCATGGCATGATCACATATAGCAATCTAATAAATTCATCTGAGCGCGTCCAAAATGGAGGCCAATCCGAGGAACTCATGCCTGGTCGCAACAATGCTGGGTCCAACACATCTGGTCTATTTGTTGCTGCAATTACAACTACCCCTCCAAGAGGGCTCAAGCCTGCATCAAATGTGGGAACAAGCATAATTAATAGGACTTGAAGTGAACAATCATGTGCATGTGCAAAGTGGAAGTGCTGCCAGTGATGGGTGGTGGTGGCCCACCGTCCATCTCAACAAGCAATTGACTGAGGACGCGATCTCCCACACTTATTCCACCCTCACTTGAGCCACTGCTGCCTCGAGCCGCAGCCAAGCCATCAATCTCATCAAAGAAGATAACTGAAGGTGACGTTTTCTGAGCCAGTGCAAATAGAGCCTTGACGGCTTTCTCAGATTCACCCACAAACTTGTTGAGAAGCTCTGGACCCTGCGACAAGGAACAGATGTCTTGAAAAGTATCAGTAACTTACATTGACTAAGACATTCGGGCATGCTTTACAGCATGTTATGGCCACTTTTGTCATGCTTGCAGCTCCTGGAGAAGTTGCTGTAGCATACCTTTACGGAGAGAAAGTTGAGGCCGCCTTCGGTAGCCACAGCCCTGCCACAGAGTCTCAGACCTCAATTTTATCCATGTATAGAATATGCATTGACAAAATAAGTGGATATACATATAGCACCTCAACTCGATATTGCTGCAAGGCCATCGACTTCCTAAATTACTCTCTGCTCTGCCCATAAGCCCCTAGATCATACATATTGCTGCAACAACTATGACTCTGCAATTTGCCCACACGCACCGGGCCAACATTGTTTTGCTGCAACCAGGTGGTCCATAAAGCAGCACCCCACGAGGTCTCTTAGCCCCGAGTCTGACAAAGGCATCTGCGTGCTTCTGAGGCCACTCCACTGCCTCTTGGAGCCTCTGCACAGAATTACACTCGTAAGAGTCAACCACAAACTGCACGTCTTATGTAAGCTTGCTAGCTGCTCTGAATTCCACCTTCTTACCAAGTTACATCCTGCAAAGTCAAATCATTGCCTGCGCTGCTTCTGAAACTCCTGCTCTGTCTAAGGAACTGCACCTCCTTGTGACACAACGCAAGTCTGTTACCGGCTCCCTTCCATGATAACCTACCTGCTTTACGTCTTCAAGACCTCCGATGTCAGACCAATGAACTTTGGGAATCTCTATCATAACCTGGCAAGGTTAAGCAACAAGAGCTGAATCACCAAATCACCAGATCTGCAACCCAGTGAAAGCTGCATGCATGACTGCTGCTATCTCTTTCAGTCCACAAATCATTGAAGTAACGCAAGCAAGACATCAAAGCAAAGGTTACGCACTCTTGTGGAGCAATAGACAAGCTGACTAACCTCTCGCAAGGCACTTGGTCTCACTACAGTCTTTGCATGCTCAAAGTCTTCAAGGTCTATAGCAAGTTGATCCTCCAAAGGTTGTCCTTGCATCCTCTCACTGGAGAAGGTCTTCGAATCCTCAGCAGCAGTCGCACAAGCAGCTACATCCAAGCTGTCTGAGAGGCTCAGGGTTGCAACTTCAGCTACCAGCGGGCTGACGGAGTCTTCATCTGGAGCCCTACCAGGCTCACCTGCAGGCTCACCTACCCTTGAGCTGGCTTCATAATAACAAGGATCCTGGGTTTCAACTTGTGATGCCGCAAACTTCCGTAATGCACACATGGCTGCTTCGTTGCAGAGAGCTGTCAAGTCAGCACCCACGAAGCCATGGGTGATGGCAGCTAAGCTATGGATGTCATCCTTGTTAAGCTTGTGAGGCTGATTGTGCAAAATCGCCTGTAAGATCTCAAGTCTCCCACTCGGGCTAGGGACCCCTGCACAGGACCATGCGAGTACAGTGGAGTCGTCACCAGAGAGGACAATGGTTGCACCAAATTGCAGAATATTGTGACCTCTAGCTCCGCAAGATAATTTTCTACAGAGTACAGTTGGTCTGCAATTTAACATGGCCCCGGTTTGATCCATGTACTTGCACTTGCATGGGTTGATGTCCAGACAGGTCCAAGTACACTCGTTGCAAAACATGAAGTGCACAACAAGATGTACTTTTGGATGGGAAAGACAAAGAGTCCGGGCTTCCAAGCCAGTGTACCTATTTCCAGCTCCCGATCAAAGCGTCCTGGGCGCTGCAGGGCAGAGTCTATTGACTCTCTACGATTGGTTGCAGCGAGGACCACAACTCGATCCAAACTAGGCCCTCCACCGTCCATGATTGTCAGCAAAGCTCCAACCATTCGCTGCATGAGCTCCTCTGTCTGCTCCCCCCGAGCTGGTGCAATAGCATCAATCTCGTCAATAAATACCTGGCAATAAAATGCAAGGCCACAGAGTTGTCAGACTTACTGGAGCATCAGTAAAGCACATCCAGAGAGGCTCTTCAGTAACATGCCAACCTCATAAGATCAAAGTGCAACCAGATGGAATCTTGTCTAAGCTCAAAAGAATGACTTAATTGAGCAAGTAACAAACAGGTGCAAGTCGTGACATACCACAGAAGGAGCTGCATGCTCAGCAGCTTGGAATACAGCCTTCAGTGCCTGCTCACTCTCTCCATAGAACTCGCTAATAACCTCGGGCCCATTTATGACAAACAAAGATGCGCCAGCTTCTAATGCTGCAGCATGGGCAAGGGAAGACTTGCCAGTGCCTGGAGGCCCATACAGCAGTACGCCCTTTGGAGGCTTCAGACCATACCTAGAGCACATACAATTGGATATGGTCATTAGTTTTGCCAAGTCAGGGGCCGCTTATACAACAATAACATGCAAATGGCTTGGCTTCACAAGCACAACCTTCTCCTATCCAGAGCTCGTGGTTGCTGTGCTTGATGAGGTAAGGAGGTATACGCCTAAGAAGACGCCAAAAGAGGTCACCCTGCTTTGTAAGCTCAAAGCTGGTGCTGCAAGTACATGCATGCAACATTGGTGTCATTCCCTCTGTGATCTGCTCCAATGAAACCTTACTTTGCAAATAGCTGAGGCTGCTGCAAAGGAAGACCCACAAGCTCCTTCAGAGCTGATATTTGTGCTGAGAGCCCTCCAAGTGATGCGTATGAAGCTGTGGGCACTTTGGGAGGCTTGGCTAAAGCTCCTAAGTTGCTCAAATTTGTACCCGTATCTGATTCTAACTCTCTTTTAATGACCAAGTCATCCTCCTCAGCAGCCCTCTCTGCCTTTTCCTCCTGCAGAGTCAACACCGTAGAATGCTCTACCCTAAAGAATGACAGCACTTTTTGGTCGCCTTCAAGCTTTCCTGCAGATGTGCCTTTCACTGGGCTCAAGTCTTGACTGGACAGCTCCTTGTTACTTGCTTGAGCCCCTGGTCTGCTATCTGCAGCATGCAGCGTCTCAACTTCAAAGATGCAGTCCATGCCACAGAGGGAGACAACAACTTGATTGCCGCGAATGAGAGAGCGGCTGTTGAGGTGTCGAAGCACAAAGAGCTCTAAGAGTGCTCTCTGTTTCTCAAGCCCCTGACCCATCAAGGTAAAAATGGCGTCCCATTGGTGCTCCCTGCTGATCCCAGTAGCAAAGCCTTTAGATTCTGGGCTAGGGATTCTGAGCACTGCCTGTTCTTCCTTCTTCTGAGTTCTGGCCTTGCCATCACTGCTGCTCTTTGACAGCACGGATGATGTTGCCACCATGGAAGGCGTTTCTGGATTAGCGGCAACTGCAGGCGTGACCGAACTGGCAGTCATCTCTGAGCTGCTGTGCGGAGTTTCGAAGGAGATCCGGGAGCCTTTGGTCCTTGAAGGAGTGGCCATTGAGGTCAGCTGGAGCGGAACGCGCCAGCGAAGGGCGAGCTTGTGGCACTTTCTTGGTGCGCCCCTCAGCCAGGGCATGCCAGAGGCAGAACTTGGAGTGCTTGTTCCTTGTGCCAGGGGGAAGACTCGGAGCAAGGAACCCAATCCTGGGCAAGCCAGGCTCTCGTACAATTGCACAGAAAGTCGCACACAGCTCTTGCGAAGCTGCAAAGGCAGTTGACATGAGAGTCAGAGCTGGCTCATTACTTATTTACGGTGCCTCTCGACTGTGCTCTCGAGTCTCAGAGTCCTCTGCAACTGCTCCTACCATGCAGCAGCAGGGAAGTAAGGGAGACAGAGCTGGACTGATGTCCTTGAGATCAGCATTGCAAGTCCTTACGATGCCTCTTGTGTGTGCTGTCGTATCCCAAAGTCCCCTGCAACTGCTCCTATCGTGCAAGAGCAGGAATCAAAGATAGACTGATGTCCTTTGAAATTTGCATTGCAAGTCCGTGTCAGGAGTATGGAACCGACCTTTGGCGATGGCCAAGCTGAGGCGACGACTAAAAATGCGCCAACCAGTTCCTCGCTGCTATCGTCGGGCTTCAATTCGAATTTCAAAGCGGATGCTTTGGTGCGGTCAGTGAGCTCGTCGCCAGATCCTCCGCAACAGACAGCAACCTGCTTGCGACAAGGCGGAACGAAGCCCTTGGAATGGCAGCTAGCAGACTGAGGCAGGCATATCTCTCTTTGAGAGCTTCGGCCACTGTCATAGAACACCAAATCAGCGCATGCACGACCAAGGTGCTGCGAGAAGCGAGCAGGCCGAGCGTGGAGCTGACCGCCACAGCAGCCCCTGCTGCAAGGTTGTGGGTGACCATGTCCGAGGGCGGCAGCCACAGCTGAGCGGAGGATGTTGCGTCCTTGGCAAGAGCCGCGTCGGCGGACGCGACTTGGGCGTCAAAGGAGCAGTGGGCCAGCTGCAGCAGAGAGGCACCGGGTGGGGGCGAGGAGGGGCTGGGCGGGGCGCGGAGCGGGCCGCGTGCGCGCCGGGCCATGGCTGCCGGAAGCCCGGCAGGCGAGGGGGCCGAGCCACGGCGTGGGAGCTGGCCGCCGCAGCGGCTGCCTGACGGCCTCCCCTCGCCTCGGCTCCACTGCTCCAGTGCAAAGCAGCTACGGATCACTCAGTAACCCCTGCTGGCAAAGCCAACCCAGAAGGCTCGAAGAGAGAAGGCGCGCGGGGCGCATGAATTGAAAGGGAGGCCAATTCAAGCCAATACATTGTTCAGGCAGAGTCGAGTGCAGAAGCTCGAAGAGAAGAAGAAAGTGCTCGCCCATTGAGAATAGGGGCTGGAACAACCAGCCCGAAAGAGAGAAGGCGCGCGGGGCGCATGAATTGAAAGGGAGGCCAATTCAAGCCAATACATTGTTCAGGCAGAGTCGAGTGCAGAAGCTCGAAGAGAAGACCAGCCCGAAAGAGAATGAACAGAGTACGAGAAGAAAGTGCTCGCCCATTGAGAATAGGGGCTGGAACAACCAGCCCGAAAAAGAATGAACAGAGTACGAGAAGGGGTCCAGGGGAAGCGCTAAGTAACAGAAGAAGAGCTCGCTCGTAGAGAAGAGGCGGGCTACGCAGTCGGCCAAGCGGCGGGTGAAAAGGAACGGAAGTACTCGGACCACCCGGTGGGAGACGAGTTTGTTCCACTGGCAGTCGACGTGCACGGAGCCTTTGGCTCGAAATGGCTCGACTTGCTCCACAGCCTGGCGCGGCGTGCAGCGGCCCGCCGCCTCGGGCAGCAGGGCGAGCAGCCGGCTTCAACGTCGCCGGGTCCCTCGCACAAGTCTTCCGTATGCGTTTGGCCGTCTCGATGCAGCGGTCCCTTGCCTTCGCGGTTCACTTGCGCGCAGGCCGAGCTTTGGCGGCGGCCTCCGGCTTCCGTCAGGGCGACATCTTTCCGCCAGCTAGCTACTCAGACTTGCATCTCCTGACTAGAGGTAACTGAGCGTTCCCTGGCTGATGTCTTAGTCCTAGTCGTTCGCACTCAGGCTCCCTCAGACCTTGTCCATTCCTTTGGGCTGGCCTTTCTCAGCCAGCCAGTCAATCAGGCCGCGCTTCCTCTCAGCCACCAGTCAATCTGGCCGCGCTTCTTCGAAGAGGGGCTGGCAAAGCCAACCCAAAAAGAATGACAATGTCCAAAGCCAAAGAAAAAGTGCCGGAAAAGGACTACAATGCTACTCCGGCACTCCACGCTTCCACGCATCTCCCTCTGCACCATCTTGCACTTTGTAGTGTAGTCCTTTTTCAGCACCTCTTTCTTTGGCTTTGAACATTGTCCATTCTTTTTGGGTTGGCTTTGCCAGCCCCTCTTCTCAATGGGCGAGTACCTTCTTCCACGCCAGGGGAAGCGCGCCGCCGCCGCCGTCGCCACCCCTCCTAAACCCCGGGCCGCCGCCGGCGTCGCTGCCGGCGGCGCCCGTCATAGGGTCCGCGGCGCGCCGGCCCCCTCCCGGCCTGTCCCTCGCACCCGCCGCCGCCGCAGCCCGTGGTTGGCTTCCAACGTCCCGCAGGCGGAGGTGGCCCTTGATGCGGCAGCCTTCCGCAAGGCCTTGCAGAGCAGCCGGCGCGCAGCTGCAGGCGGCCCCTCGCGCATGGTCACGGAGCATTTGAGGGAGCTCTTCCTCGAGGAGGATGAGGCGGACTTCGGGCGCTGCACCAGGGGTGCCAACACATGGCCCGGGGTCACATCCTTGCCAGCATCCGCGGTGTGCTCTGCGCCAGCACCCTGCTAGCCCTCAGCAAGGTCAATGGCGGCGTCCGCCCCATCGCCATCGGCGAGGTTCTGTACCGCCTGGTGGGACGGGCACTCTGGCAACAGCACGCCGCTGCGGCCCAGACACACCTGGCCCACACCGGTATGGCGCAGGCCTGCGGAGCGGCGGCGAAGCAGTGGTCCATGGGGTGCGGGCTTCCCTCGACTTGCACCCCGAGTGGGTGGTGTTGGCAGTGGACGTCCGCAACGCGTTCAACTGCGTCGACCGCGCAGCTGTCGCCGCGGAGCTCCGTGACGCCTTCCCCACCCTGCTGCCGTTCTTCCGGCTGGGCTACAGCCAGCCCAGTGATCTCATATGGCGGCTTGGAGCCGGAGGGGTGGAGGTCCTTCAGTCTTCCACAGGCACGCGTCAGGGGGACCCGCTGGCGGGGTTCTTCTACGCGCTGGCCCACGACCGCGCCCTGAAGGCCACGGCAGCTGCTCACCCGGGCGTCCTCATGCCCACGTATGCCGACGACACCACCCTGGTCGGGCCAGCAGACGAGGTCTTGGCTGCCTTTGCCACCCTCGAGGCGTAGCTGATGGAGATCGGCCTGGACATCCGCGTGTCGAAGTGCAGCGCTTGGTCCCCACAAGGGTTGCCAGCCCTCCTCCGCCTACCCTCCGGCTGTCAGACACCAGCCGGGGGGGCCTCACACTCCTCAGGGTTCCCTTGGGATCACCGGTCTTCGTGGACGAGCAGCTGCGGAGCAAGCTGCAGGAGCACCTCAGGCCGGCGGCCCGCCTCCCGGAGCTGCGCGACATGCAGCTAGGGCTCCCCATGCTGACGCGCAGCATAGCCCAACGTCCCCAGTACCTGGCCCGAGCCCTCCCCCCCTCCCCGGCGGCGTAGGCTGCCTATGCAACTTTTGATGCAGGTCTCCTCGCCAGCGCAGCGGCCCTGGTCCAGCACCCGGCCTTCCTGGCGACGCCGGCTGCCGTGCACCAGGCCTCCCTGCCTGTGAGCCGCGGGGGTCTGGGCTGCCGTCCGCTAGCTCGTGCCTGCCGGGCAGCTCACCTGTGGAGCTGGGCGCAGGTTGCGTCGTCGGTGGCCCAGCATTTTATCTGGCATGGGGATCGCCTTCTGGAGCAGGCGGCAGCGGACGTGGAGACTGGCACGTTGCCCTTCCAGGCGGCTCTCCGCTTTGCCCGGGATGCGCTGCATGCAGATCACCCCGCCCTGGTGCCGCGGGCCATCCCGTTCGCGCACCTCGCTTGCACGGCCGACCTCCGGGCCCAAATTCGCTTCATGGCAGAGGTAGATGCGGCCGCCTTCACCACGGCGATGGGGCTTTTGCCATCGGCCGACCTCCGGGGGCGCGCGCGGTTGCTCTCGGCATCCTCACCAGGGGCGGCAGCTTGGTTGTGTGCCCTGCCTATCCACAATACGCTCCGCATGCCTGACAACGCCTTCGCACGGCGGTGCACCGCCTCCTCGGCCTCCACCCCCCCTGCCTCAGTGGAGTACAGCAGTGTGAGTGCGGAGAGCGCGGTTCCGACGCGGCATCGTTGGCAGCTCACATGCTGAGGTGCGCATGGGGCGGGGAGCGGACAGGAACGCACGACCTGCTGCGGGATGCCATGTTTGGCATGTTTGTCGAGGCCGGGTATGCGGTGGCGCTCGAGAACACCAGCGTCATGCCTCCGACC
The DNA here is from genome assembly GCA_009602725.1 of Spirogloea muscicola. Classification (NCBI taxonomy): domain Eukaryota; kingdom Viridiplantae; phylum Streptophyta; class Zygnematophyceae; order Spirogloeales; family Spirogloeaceae; genus Spirogloea; species Spirogloea muscicola. Next base: position 191,822 of record WELB01000165.1, on the reverse strand, counting down.
GTTGGGGCGGATGGCCGCATCCACACCCGGCGCGCCGACCTCGTTGCCAGCGCGCTCGGCGGGGGACCTCGGCTCATCACAGACGTCGTCACAACTGACAGCTTCGTTTCCAGCAGTGCAAAACGCTCGTCGGAGGAGGCGGGCTACACAGTCAGCCAAGCGGCTGGCGAAAAGGAACGGAAGTACTCGAATCACCCGGTGGGAGACGAGTTCGTTCCACTGGCAGTCTGACGTGCACGGAGCCTTTGGCTCGAAATGGCTTGACTTGCTCCACCGCCTGGCGCGGCGTGCTGCGGCCCGCCGCCTCGGACAGCAGGGCGAGCAGCCCGGCTTCAACGTCGCCGGGTCCCTCGCACAAGTGTTCCGTATGCGTTTGGCCGTCTCGGTGCAGTGGTCCGTTGCCTTCGAGGTTCACTTGCGCGCAGGCCGAGCTTTGTTGGCGGCCTCCAGCTTCCGTCAGGGCGACGTCTTTCCGCCAGCTAGCTACTCGGACTTGCATCTCCTGATTAGAGGTTACTGAGCGTTCCCTGGCTGATGTCTTAATGCAAAGCACGAGACGGTGCGGAGGGAGATGCAGATGGATGCTCAGTATCCACGTGTGAGCAACAGCAGATCAGAGTAACTTGAAGCAGGAAAAGCGGCACTCCGTCGAGACCCGGAAGCAGCAGCCATAGCACGGCCAGCGCGCGCGTGGACCGCATGAGCCAAAGAGCGCTACATAGGACCGAAAGTGTTTCAGCAGCAGCCGCCCCCCCTTCCCTCGCCGCCTCCGCCTCCACTCCGCTCACCATCACCGCCGCCGCCACCACCGCCACCGCCGCCCCCTGCCGTCTCCGCCGCCGCCGCCATGGCCGCCCACTGTCGACGCCCCTGCTGCCGCTCCCAACATTGTTGCCGCCGCCCCCACATTCTTCGCCACGGCCTCCGTCTCCACCACCACTGTCTCAGTCGCAGCCAGCCACTCCCTCCTGGTGTGCCCTGCTGGGCAAGCGGCTGGGCAAAGGCCGCTGTGGTCTGGCCGTGCACACGCGGCGCGCCAGCCTCGGCTGCTCGGCGCCCACCGCGGCCGCCGCATCGGCCGTCACCATCTCCCCAGCCGGCGCTGCTTCGCGCCCGGCCAGCCCTGATGCCCCTGCCGACTCGCCTGTGTTGCTCCGGCACCGCCGGGGCAGAGCCGGGTGCTAAGCTCGCTCGCCAGGACGCGTGCTCACACCGAGCCCACTGCCAAGACCGCTCCCGCCGCAGACACCCGCTGCACTCCCGCTCACCGCTCCGCAATTGCCGCCACCACCGCTGCCTCCCCCTCCGTGCAGCCGGACTGACGACGGCTTCCGCCAGGGAACGCTTGTGCGTGTACATTGCGGAAGTCAGGCGCGCCTGCTTGATCAGGCATTCCAAGGTGTCCACCGGCTGGAAGGTGACTGCAACCAACTGAGCGAGCAGAGCAACGTGCTCCGGTAGCCCCGCCTTGACAAATTGGCATTGATAGGCATTGTCCATAGGCTTGGTGTTGAGCTTGAACAGCAGCATATGGAATCGGCGGACTTAGTCCTCAAAATCGCCGTTACACATACGAATCACATCAAGTCTGTTGCGGGCGTTCAACTCGCCGTGCACCTCGCCGACATGCTCGACAACGACTGCACAAAGAAGTCCCAATGATTGTAGACCCCCGGGTTGGACGACGTCTTCACGCTTCCCACCATTGTGCGGGATCTACCATCATTGACTTCTTTGTGCTCGTTGTCGAGCATGTACGGCGAGGTGCACGCCGAGTTAAACGCTCGCAACGAACTTGACGTGATTCGCATGCGTGACAACGATTTTGAGGACTACGTCCGCCGGTTCCACATGCTGCTGTCCAAGCTCAACACCGAGGCTATGGACAATGGCGATCAATGCCAACGCTTCAAGGCGGGGCTACAGGAGCACGCTGTAGCTCTGCTCGCTCAGTTGGATGCAGTCACCTTCCAGCCGGTGGACACCTTGGACCTCCTGATCGAGCAGGCGCGCCTAACTTTCGCTATGTACCCGCGCAAGCGTCCCCTGGCGGAAGCCGTCGTCAACCCGGCTGCCCCTTCAACTTCGAAGCCCCGGCCAAGTAGCATGCCGAGCGCGAGCGCCAAGCCATACGTGGGGCCACGGTGCCCGGTGAAGCCACTGGCCTTTGTACTCCAAGGAGGACCGAGCTTGCTACCAGTATGGCCAAAAGGCCCACGGCATCCACGAATGTACCCAATCTCCCAAGCACCCCTCGTCATCAAGCAAGTCTGCTCCACCCAGCCCCAAGGGGCAGTACAAGGGCAAGGACAAATGTGAGTGCCTTTCCTTAACTCCCGTGTGGCTCAACTGCATGATGTGCAAATGCTGTTTGAACGGGTAGGACGACATCCTTATTCGCAGTCTCCTATTTCCAGTAGTACGCTCCCTGCATATGCAAATGCAAGCTCGGGTGAATGGTGGTCCCCTTGTTGTACGGGTTCCCTGCAACCAAGTGCAATCAGCTGTTCAGATGTATCTAATTTGGGTGAATCATCATGGAGCTGACGACCCGTGTGTTTTGCATCGTGCAATGCAGGCGAGGATTGAATCCTCCGATTATCATCGTGCAATGCAGGCGAATGATTGGATCCTCCACCACCACCTGGACTGTCCCTGCTCTGTCGCTACACGGCAGGCCATCCCCACGTAGTACCTGATGCTGCCGGATCACCTAGGAAATTGCTGATTTATGTAGTTCGCAGTTGGTCTTGCTTCGGTAGGCGAGTTAGTACTTTGTGCTTCGACGCCCAGTATGCTATTTACCGGCATAGCGGCTGGTCAGCCAGCCCAGATCCTGGTAGACACGGGTGCTTCTGTATCCTGTGTTGGTATAATTTGTGTTGGTAACAATGGCTTGCCTTTGCAACCCATTAGTGTATAGCTAGCTACAGTGGCCACTGGTCAGCATTTTGAAGTATTGGGCCTTTGCAAAGTGCCCCTTCGCATTCAAAGCTACGAGACGGTTGTGTCTTACCATGTCCTTTATTTGGCGTCTGCCTTTGATGTAATCTTAGGCGATGATTGGCTCTGTGCCACCGCGTCCGTGCTTGATTATAAGCAGCGCACATGTATCGGTCGAAGTGGTACTCGTCACTTCAATTTGCACAGAGTCGAGATTTCCTGTGTACAACCACTCATGCAAGGCTCTTCTATGCAACTCTCAGCCGTGCGGACGAAGAAGCTCCTTCGCAAGGCACCAGCTTCAGCCGCGTATCTGGGTGTTGTGATGAATATTGAGTCCCCCCATGACTCTGATGTGAGTGTCGTGGCCTCACGTAGCGCGGCTCTTGACAAGTTGTTGGCAGAGTATTCGAATGTGTTCCCGGATGCACTTCCAGACGGGTTGCCTGCAGATCAAGGCGTGGCTCATATAGTTCACTGGAGCCCGGCGCTGTAAGCCATACCGTTTATGTATTGGCTGAGTCCTATCGAATTTCGGAGTTGCAATCCCAAGTGGCTTTCTCCGTAAAGCCCACATCGAGCCTTTGCAGTCCCCATATGTTGCCTCGATTCTCTTTCCTAAGAAGGAAGATTGTACTCTCAGGATGTGCATCGATTACCGAGCCCCGAGCAAGCTCGCTGTCAAAAAGCGGTACCCTTTGCCAGTACGGGATATTTCTGGAGGCCGGGTCCACAGTGGCGCTGGAAACTGCAGCGTTATGCCCCTGACAGTTGGAGCGGACACCAGGCGCGCTGATCTCGTCGCCAGTGCGCTGGGGGCCGTAGGTGCCACAGAGCNGGGGGCGGCTCATCGTCAACGTCGTCATCACCGACTATGTCATTAGGAGCGCCCAACGCTCCTCGGAGGAGGCAGGCTACGCAGTCCGCCAAGCGGCGGGCGTCAAGCAACGCAAACACGCCGACCACGCAGTGGGGGTTGGGTTCGTCCCGCTCGCCGTCGAAGTCCACCGGGCTTTTCGGACTGGATGGCTTGGGCTTCTCCAGCGCCTTGCGCGGCGTGCAGTGGCCCGCCGCCACAGAGCGAGCGGCCTGGCTTTACTGCCGGGTCTCTCGCTCAAGTCTTCAGAATGCGCTTGGCCATTTCCCTGCAGCGGTCCTTTACCTTCGCGGTTCACTTATGTGCATGCAGGCTGCGCCTTGGCTGCGGCCTCCAGCTTCCATCAGGTTGACGTCCTGCTTGCTACTCCGATTTGCATCTACTGACTCGAGATCACTGAGAGCCCCCTTGCTGCCGTCTTAGCACTTCGTACCTTGCTTTCTGCGCCACCGGCTTCAGACTATGTCCTTCTTTTTGGGCTGCTCTCTTACAGCCAGCAGCCAAATTGGAAGCGCTGTTGCTTTGCCTTGTATAGATGATCTCTTCGATCGTCTCGCGCAAGCTTAAGTGGTCAGCTCCCTCTATTTGCAAAGTGGGTTTCATAAAGTTCGTATAAATCCTGAGGACGTTCTGAAGTCAACATTTCGTACGCTGGTTAGACACTTCCAGTTCAAGGTGCTCAGCTTTGGTTTGACCAACGCACCTGCCACATTTTAGGCTGTGATGACGAAGGTCTTTGGCCTCCTACTTAACGCGACTTCCTGCTGGTTTACTTGGATGACCTACTGGTGTTCAGTGAAATGCCTAAAGATCATGTACAACACCTGCTGATAAGCCTGCAGCTACGTGAGAATCATTTGTATGCCAAAACTTCCAAGTGTGTATGCAATCAGCCCGAATTGACGTACTTCGAGCATGTTGGGCAAAGACGGGGTGCGCGTCGACCCCAAAAGACAGTAAAAGTAAAGTACTGGCCAGGCTTCCGGGATGTGCCGCAGTTGCGATCTTTTTTGGGATTCGCAAAATGGGATCGAAATTTCCTCAAAGGATACGGAAGCTTTGGATCTCCTATTATGAAGCTCACTCGTAAGGACGTAACCTGGGGGTGGACGTCCGAGTGCCAGCAGGCGTTCGAGGATACAACACGGGCACTGGTATCCCCACCCGTTTTGGCTTTGCCTCGAGAAGGAATGCCTGCGTGTATTAAGTCGTATGTGACCCCTCTTTGATCGGCATTGATGCCGTCCTTCTGCAGGAGGATCACCCCGTAGTAATTGAGAGTCGTCTGTTCAGTCCTGCAGAGCGAAAGTATACTACGGGGGAGCAGGAGCTCCTTGCTGTTGTGCACGCCCTCCGTGTGTGGCGATGCTATCTCGAGGTGTTGAATCTACAGTCGTCACGGATCATTGCCCGTTGACCTACTTTCACGCACAGCGGCACTTGAGCAGGCGTCAAGCTCGGTGGGCTGAGGGAATGGCACAATCCGGTCCCAGTGGTTGTACCGCCCTGGAAGTTCGGCCGATCCGGTGAGCCGCTACATTGAAGGGGCTGCTGTGGCGCTGTCTTGAGTGCCACATGGGTCAGACTGCAGACGTGCGGCCTACCCGTGGGGCCGCAAGGCAAAGCACCACCAACCTCTCTGAGCTGCATGTACGTATTAGTGATGGGTGTGGCACAGAACCTTGGCTTTCAATCACACCACGCACAGTAGTATATGGCCAAGGCTTCCGGTGGCAGGTGACGCCATTGTGGTGCCCAGCTGCAATGCCTTGCACACTAGTATCATGCAAGAGAAGCATGAGCCTCTGTACAATGGTCTCGTACCCAGAAGCCTTGGTCATGTACTACTGTGCGTTATTTGGTTGCAGATGCAAACCAAGGGTCTGTGCCATACCCATCACGAGTACGCACATACAGCTCAGAGAGGTTGGTGGTGCTTTGCGCTGCGGCCCCACGGGTAGGCCGCACGTCTGTAGTCTGAACTCTTGTGGCACACAAAACAGGCGCCACAGCAGCCCCTACAATGTGGCGGCTCACCGGGTCCCCCACATTGATTCTTCCAGGGCGGTACAAACACTGGAATCGGAATTGTGCCATGCTCTCAGCCCACCGACCTTGACGCCTGCTCAATTGCTGCTGTGTGTGAAAGTAGGTAAACGGGCAATGATCCGTTACGACCGTAAGTTCGACACCCTCGAGATAGCATCGCCACCCATGGAGGGCGTGCACAACAGCAAGGAGCTCCTGCTCACCCGTAGTATAATTCCGTTACTGCAGGATTGAGCAGGCGACTTTCGAATGCTACGGGACGACCCTCCTGCAGGAGAACGGCACCAATGCCGATCAAAGTGGCGTTACATACGACCTCATACGGCACGCTTTCTCGAGGCAAAGTAGAAACGGGTGGTGGTACCAGGACCTGTCTTATATCCTAAAATGCCTTCTGGCAATCGGACGTTCACCCCCATGGTACGTCCTTACGAGTGAGCTTCCTAAGAGGACATGCCATGGTTCCATATCCTTCAAAGCATTTTCGGAATAGTTTGCGAATCCCAAAAAGGAACGCAAACTGCGGCACAGTCCGCTGCACAGACCAGTCCTTTACTGCTACTGTCCTTTTGGGTCGACGCGCACCCCGTCTTTGCCCACCACATGCCCTAAGTACGTTCATTCGGGCTGGTTGAATACACACTTGGAGGTCTTGGCATACAAATGATTTTCACGTAGCAACTGCAGAATTATTCGCAGGTGGCGTACATGATCCTCAGGCGTTTTACTGAACACCAGTATGTCATCCAGATAGACCAGCACGAAGTCATACAACAGGGGGCCAAAGACGTTCGTCATCACTGCCTGAAACGTGGCAGGTGCGTTGGTCAGACCAAAACTCAGCACCTTGAACTGAGAGTGTTCGACAGGCGTCCGAAACGCTGACTTCGAACGTCCTCAGGAGTTATACAGTTTGATGATACCCACTGTGCAAGTCGAGGGAGCTGAACACTTCAGCTTCCGCGAGACGATCGAAGAGATCATCGATACGAGGCAACGGGTATCGGTTCTTGACAGTGAGCTTGTTGAGGGCTCGGTAAGCGATGCACATCCGGAGACTACCCTCCTTCTTCTTAACGAAGAGAATAAGTGCACCATACGGGGACTGCGAGGGCTCAATGTGGCCGTTACGGAGCAATTCCGTCACTCGGGATTGCATCTTTCGAAGTTTAGGAGGACTCAGTCGATACATGGGACGGTATGGCGGCACAGCGCCAGGCTCCAATGAAATTGTATAAGCCACGCCTCGATGGGGAGGCAATCCGTCTGGAATTGCATCCGGGAATACATCCGAATACTCCGCCAACAACTTGTCAAGAGTCGGACTACGTGAGGCCACGATACTCACATAAGAGTCAGGGGGAGACTTAGCAGTCACAACACCCAAATACGTAGCTGAAGCTGGTTGTTTGCGAAGAAGCTTCTTCATCCGCAAAGCTGAAAGCCGCAGAGAAGAGTCTTGCATGGGTGGTGGTACACGGGCATTGTCGACGTTGTGCAATTTAAAACGACGAGGACCACACCGGCCGACACAGGTGCGCTGTTTACAATCAAGCACGGACGCTGTGGCAGAGAGCCAATCATCACCTAAGATCACATCTAAGGCAGAAAACAAATCAATGACTTGACAAGACAAGACACAACCGTCCTGTAGCTTTGGATGCGAAGGGACACTTTGCAAAAGCCCAAGACTTTAACATTTTGACCATTGGGCATTGTAGCTTGCAAAACATCAATGGGTTGCACAGGCAAGCCATTGTCACACACAAAAGTCTTACTAGCACAGGATACAGAAGCACCTGTGTCTATGAGGATCTGGGTTGGTTGATCAGCCGCTATGCCAGTAAATAGCATACTTGGCGTCGAAGCACCAAGTGCCACGTCACCTGCCGAAGCAAGACTGAATTTGCGAACTACATGGATGAGAATTTTCCTAAGTGATCCAGCAGCACCAGGTACGACGTGGGGATGGCCTGCTGTATAGCGACAGAGCAAGAACAGGCCCGGTGGTGGTGGAGGATTGATTCCTCGCCTGCATCGGACGATGTAAAACACAGGGTCGTTAACCCCCTGATGACTCACCCAATTCAGATACATTTGAGCAGCTGATTGCACTTGGTTGCGGGGAACCCAGACAACAAGGAGACCACCGTTCACCAAGCTTGCTTTAGCGTATGCAAGGAGCGTACTACGGGGACAGAAACTGCGGACAAGCATGTCCTACATGGTCAAATAGCATTCGCACATCATGCAGTTGAGGACTCCACACAGGACTTAAGGAAAGGCACTCACGATTGCCCTTGCCTTTTTACTGCCCTTGGGGCCGGTTGGAGCGGATTTGCTTGCTGAGGGGTGCTTGGGAGCTTGGGTGCAATCATGGATGCGATGGCCCTTTTGGCCTTACCGGTAGCAAGTGCGGTCTTGCTTGGGGACGAAGGCCGCGGGCTTGGTTGGGCGCCGTGGCCCCACAAAGGGCTTGCCACTGGTGCTTGGCATACTACTGGGGCGACGCTTCGAAGATGAAGGCGCAGCCGGGTCGACGACTTCTGCCAGGCGACGCTTGCGGGGATACATGGCAAAAGTGATGCGCGCCTGCTCAATCGAGCGGTCCAAAGTGTCCACTGGCAGGAAGGTCACAGCATTCAATTGGGCGAGGAGGGCCACGTGCTCGGGCAGCCCTACCTTGGCACGCCCCACCTGCGACCCACGGAGTTTGGCCTCTTATTTGCGGACACGCTTCTCGCCCTTCGTTTCCCGGGCGACAAGAGCTTGCACATCTTCCAGCAGCGCTCCCATGAAGGAGGCCACTGCAGGGTCCCCACACACCGGGACCGCAGCCTCGTGGAGCTCCTGAAGGCGTGCATTGCGCCGGGCGTCGTCGGAGGTCAGGACGTCCGCAACCGTCGCCTGGAGCTCCCCTAGATCGTCCGCAAGGTCCTCGACCTCAAGAGGTGGCACAGCCGGTGGAGGAGGACTAGGGCATGAATTGGAGTCCAACGACTCCATGCCTGTTACCACACACTGACGGATCAAGTCAGATGCGGCAGAAATATCGAGGATCCATACTGGCAATAAGTACTCAGAAAGACTGGTGCCCCAGACCCACAAGCAATCAAATCAGGAAATGCGTCATACCTCCAAACCACAAAGCTGTACGAGCAGCAAGAGGGAGGGACCAGGAGTGGACGAACCAACCAATTTCTGGCATACGGTCAGACTTTGCCGCACTTCCGTGCCGTACTGGCCGGCAATCCACCGGATAGGTGGTTTACGCTGGTAAGTGCTGACCTGGCACGATAGTTTGTTGCCGGGACGAAGAGTCGCTTGGCATCTTGAGGACCCGTACGTGGATGTCGAAGGCGAGCGGGTGGCCCACGTGCCGCTTCGCCGATGACAGCTTCACGTCTACTCTGGAAAACGTTACTCGAAAGTAAATATTAATCCAGAATACAGAGGGATCCATGCACTGTCAGCAGTAAAACGCAACCTTTTTCTTGACTGGCTAGATGCAAGAACACCTCTGATTCCAATGTGACATCTCTGCATCTAATCACACAGTCAGAGTCAGGGTGTCCTGGTTTGGATTAGAGCATAGGGTGTTTTGGAGACAACCCTCATAGAGGAGAACGCACATCCGCGCACAGAGCGCAGCGGAAGTCCTACCCTGAGGCACCGCCCTAGGGCGGTCACTCTACCAACAGACTTACGGAGAGCCGGCAGGGCCCGCAGTGATGAGCTGCGGCGACGGGCTGGCAGCAGGCGGCAGCAGCAGAGCTGTGTCGGCGGCGGCAGCAGCAGGCAGCAGCGGGGCTGGCTAGGCAGCAGCAGGGTCGTGTCTCTGTCGGGCGTTGGTCGGACCCCGGAGTCTGGCCAAGGCCTACCTCTTATAGCGGTTCTCCTGCCACCCCTCCCCTGAGGGTGTGACGAGGGTCGCCCCCAGGGCCCTCCCTCGGAGGGGTGGGCCTGACGAGGGGACACGATGAAGACAAGAGGCTGGCACACAGGCCCAGAGGCCTGTAGCACGAGTCCAAAGGACTAGCGCCAAGAGGCCGGCGCGCGAGTCCAAGGGACTGGCGCGCTGCACAGTGACTAGCGCCAAGGAGGTGGCGGGCCAGCCCAATAGCCTGGCTCACGGGGCGAAGGGACTGAGGCCATGAGGACACAGGACCGAGGCAATGCGGCCTTGAGGCGAAGAGATCTGGCCAATCGGGCCAGCCCGCAGGGACCTGCTGAGGGAGAGCTGGCCCACCCGGCCAGCCCGTAAGGCGCTGGCCTGAGGGAGAGCTGACCCACTCGGCCAGCTCGTAGGGCGTGAGCCCGAGGCGTGCGGACGGGGTACGGAGCCCGGGCCCCTAGAATTGTACTTAGCTACACGGAGTGCAGCCAAGTCACCCGCACCGTTTGGCACTCCAGACGGTAGAGACGCTACGCTCTTGTAAGGTCATCGTGCACCGTTAGCACTCTCAAACGGAGGAAACGTTACACCCTTCCTTCTGAATGTGAGCATCCCCGATCACTTTTGCAGGTGGGGTGGCCAGAGCGCGTTCCGGCCACAGTAAGCTTTACCGGTGACCTCCCGGAGGCTCAGCGGAGGGTTAGGCCATTCTTCACAATTGCTCACCACCGGCAGAAGCTGTATGCTGATTTACGTCGCAAGAATGTGCCTTCGACGTGGGTGCCCCAGTGCTATTGAGCAGTAAGCACCTACCTAGCCTTGCGGGCCATGGGTACGCAAATTGCTGCCAAAGTGGGTTGGAACCTTTGTTGGAATGCGCCTGGTCGGCAAGGTCGCATACGAGCTTGATGCACCAGTACCATGTGTCTCAGCTCTGGCCATGTTATTCGGATGGTCATGTCTAACCGCCCCCACCTCCCCTCGTTCTTGATGACGAGGAAGAGTATCAAGTGGAGGAGATTTCGTCACACCGGAACATTCTCCGTGGGGCGTTGTAAGTCCCTTGAGTACCTTATCAAGTGGCTAGGCTATGCGCCTAAGCACAGTACATGGGAATCTGGGGTCATCTAGCCAATCGTCCTTCCCTCGTGTCAGTACATTGCCTCTTTCCTCCGTCATCCAGTATCTTCCCCCCTGGGTCGAGCCCCTGTAGCACTCCCTTCTTGTTCCCGAGGACGTGAACATTAAGTGGAGAGGCATACAACGTTCCCTCCAACGTTCCCTCCGTTTGAGAGTTCCAACGGTGCCGGTCCCGAACGGTGCCGGTAATTTGCTACACCCCGTGTAGCTAATTACGGTCCGAAGCCCCGTGCTTCGTACCGCACGTGCACGCGGCATCAACCGCCAGTCGCATTGTCCGAGAAGCGCTGCTTCGCTCGCGCGCGGCAGCAACCGGCAGATCTGTCGTATCCCCTTGTCAGGCCCTGCCCACTGGGGGAGGACCTTGGGGCAACCCTCGTCACACCCTCTAGGGAGGGGTGGCACATGGAACGCTTATCAGTAGAGGCAGAGGCCAGACTGCTCAGTTGGATCCGTGACGCCAAGAAAGGCACAGCCCTGCTGCTGCCTGCTGCCGCAGCCACCGCCACAGCTCTGCTGCTGCCGCCTGCTGCCCAGCCCGTCGCCGCAGATCGTCGCTGCTGGCCTCGCCGGCTCTCCGTAAGTACCATGGCTGCGCCCCTTGCGGGGACAGTTGCTGACCCTCGGTCGAGTCGCCGCCTTCCGGCGGTGCTTCAGGGTAAGACTTCCGCTGCACTATGTGCGCATACGTGTGCGCTGTGTTTGCTGGCGTTCCACTCTGTAAGGGGATTGTCTCCAAAACACCCTATTTCCGAAACCCAAATAGGACGTTCTGACCCTGACTGTAATGAACCGGCCGTTTGGTTAAGCCACACAGCTCTGTTGTTATTACATGACCGACTATTTGGGCCAGGTGGCCCGCCAGGTGGCGGGCTGGCTGGCCGGGCAAGAGCCCGCCCGGAGGTGGGTCCCGCCACTCAAAATACTCCTCGAGGATCGTCCATTCTAACGGAGGATCTTGGGCCCGCCGCAAGGCGGGCCTTGGGGCGACCCGCTCACACCCCTGGTGGGGGGTTGGCACGGGGAAGCACAGGGAGCCTTGGGGGCCAAGGCTCGACAAGGAGTTCAAGCCCGTGAAGCCCAGGAGAAGCCTTGCCGCTGCTCGCTGCCGCAGCCGCCGCCGCACTCCGCAGCGGGGCTGCTGCGCCGGCCTGCGCCCAGGAGGTATACTCGCCGCCGGACGGCGGCGCCACAGGGCCTGTCTTCCGCTGCGCCTATGCGCTAGTGCTTCACGTGTATGCATTGGCCTCTAGAACCCCTACTGCCAAACTCAACAAGGACTGCTCACCCTGAATCCGTGTGTAGGGCGAGGTTGTCTACACTGACTGTGTGATTAGGGACAGGGACATTACACGCACAGTATTCCCGTTCCTGTCAGGATTCCTGCAAGGACACGGAAGTATGGAATGTCCTCTTACGAAGCTCACACGTACGGACGTACCCTGGGGTCGGACGTCAAATGCCTGCGAGCATTTGAGGGAAACCAAATCGGTTCTAGTATTCCCACTGTCTTGGGCCTTGCCCCGAGAAGGCGCTCCATTGTAGTCATATGTGATTTGATCAGCCTCCTTGATCAGCATGTGTGCCATTCTCTTGCAGGAGGGTCACCCCGTAGCGTTTGCGACTCTCGGGTATTCCGTCCTCCAGGACGCATTACATACGGATGAGCAAGAGCTCCTTGTTGTGCACGCCCTCTATGTGTGGCGATGCTATCTCGAGGGTGCTGAATCTATGTTTGTACCGGGCCATCGCCAGTCGACAACTGTATTTGCACACAGCAGCCATTGCGCAGGCAACTAGCTTGGTGAGCTAGTAGTACGGACTCATTACAATCCAGTGGGTGTACCACCCTGGAAATATCAATGCTGCGGACTTGGTGGCCGCAACATTGTAGGGGCTGCTGTGCGCCTGTCTTGTGTGCCATAAGGGCTCAGACCGCAGACGTGCGGCCTGCCGTGCGGCCGCTCGGCAGTGCACCACCACTCTCTTTGAGCTGTATGTGCCTTTCGTGATGGGTATGGCACTGACCCTCGGTTTGAACGAGCAAGCAATCCACGCACAGTAGTATGTGACCAAGGCTTCTCTGGTGGCGAGGTGACGCCATTGTGGTGCCAACTGCAATGCCTTGGGCACTGGTATCATGCAAGATACACATGAGCCTCAGTACCGTGGTCATTTGAGTATTTGAAATCCAAGAAAGCTATCAAGCTTCTCTGCGGTGGCCGGGCTTTCAAGTCCAAGTATGGCTTCGTGAAGACTTGTGCCACCTTCCAGCTTAGTAAGGCAAGCTCTCCGAGCTTGCCGGATTAGCATCCCCGATCACCTTTTGGGTGGGGAGGCCGGAGCGCGTTCCGGCCACAGCAAGCTTTACCGGTGAATATGCTGATCTCCGTCGCAGGGACACGTCCTTTGACGTCAGTGCCCTGTGCTGTTGAGCACTAAGCACTCAACCTTGCGGGCTGGCGGTACACGAACTTGGGTTGGACCCTTTGGTGTAATGCGCCTGTTCGTAAGGTGTATATGCTCGCTACACCGGTACAATGGAGACTCCGCGAAGTTTTCCATGTGTCTCAGCTCAAGCCATATCATACGGATGGCCGTGTCCTACCGCCCTCACCTCCCCTCGTTCTTGACAACGAGGAAAAGTTTCTAAGTGGGAGATCTGGTCACACGGGGACATTTTCCGTGGGCGTCATAAGTCCCTTGAGTACCATATCAAGTGGCCAGGCTATTGGCCTGAGCACAACTTATCAAAACCTGCGGTCAACCTTGTCAACTGTCTGTCCCTCGTAAAGACGTACTGACAGGAGGCATTGCCTCTTCTCTTAGTCGTCCAGTCTCTTCCCGCCGGGGTTATCCCCCCTGGGTTGAGCCCCTGTAGTGCTCCCTTCTTGTGCTGAGGACGATCATTGTCATTTGGGAGTTATGAAACGTTTCCCCGATTGGGCGTGCCAACAGTGCCGGTAACCTTGCATAATCGGATCGTATCATCCAATTGGGAGGCCCAGACGGTACGGGTAATTTTCGCTGCACAACGTGTAGCTAAGAACGAGCTGAGGCCCTGGGCTTTGTCCTGCGCGTGCACGTGGCATCGTCCGCATTCGTACTGCCTGGGCACGCGCGGCACGAGCCAGTCCCCTGGATTCGTATCCTTACTCGTCAGGCCCACCCCTCCGAGGGAAGACCTTGGGCAACCTTCGTCACACCCTAGGGGAAGGGGTGGCAGGTGGAACGCTAAAAGTAGTGGGCCGAGGCCAGACTCCTCAGTCACACCACTGACGCCCAGAGAGAGGCATAGCCCTGCTTGCCTGCTGCCGCAGCCGCCGCCCCAGCCCTGCTGCTGCCGTCTGCTACCCAGCCCGTTGCCGCAGGCCGTGGCTGCGGACATCGCCGGCACTCCGTAAGTGCCACGGTTGCGCCCCATCTTGGGCCAGCTACTAATAGCAGACCCTCTGTAGAGTCGCCACCTTCTGGCGGTGTGCGCCGTGCGCTGTGGCGTTCCACTATGTAGGAGGGTAGTTTCTAACCCCCCTAGGTCCGAATTCGATAAGGACACACTAACCCCTAACTGCGTGTATAGGGATCAGGACGTCACAGGCTGGGCAGCAGGCGGTAGCAGCAAAGCACTTACGGAGTGCCAGCGATGTCCGTGGCGACGGGCTGCAGCAACGGGCTGGGTAGCAGACGGCAGCAGCAGGGCTGGGGCGGCAGCTGCGGCAGCAGGCAAGCAGGGCTATGCCTCAATCTGGGCGTCACTGGTGTGACTGAGGAGTCTGGCCTCGACCCACTACTTATAGCGTTCCACCTGCCACTTCCCCGAGGGTCGAGGGTAGCCCCAGGTCCGGCCCTCGGAGGGACAGACCCACACAATGGGGATGCGACTGGCGCGGGTACCTCCCAAGTCCGGTCCCTGGAAGGGCGGACCCGCACAATGAGAATTCGGGGCGCGTGCCGCGCGTACTGCGGGCTGCGCGTGGCGCGAGCCTGACGAATGGGATACAAGTCCAGGGGCACTGCAGCGTGCTGCGCGTAATTGGCGCGTGGCGCGCGTGACTGGCGTGTGGTGCGCGTGAAGCCGCGCGTGAAGCCGCTTACCGGGACCGTTTGGTTCTCCCAAACGGGGGGTCGTTACACAGCCCGTCGTTGCAACTCGTCGCTGCGGGCCCGCCGGCTCTCTGTGAGTACTATGGCTGCGCCCCGTATAGAATCAGCTGCTGACCCTCGGTAGAGTCACCATTTTCTGGCCGTGCCTTAGGGTAAGACTTCCGCTGCGCTGTGTGCGCGAGTATGCGCTGTGTGCGCTTGCGTTTCACTTTCGAAGGCGCTTGTCTCCAAACACCCTATGTCCGAACAGGACGTTCTGACCCTAACAGTGACGTCCTGATCCCCAAACACGTCGGTAGGGGCTAGTACGTCCTGATTTGGTTCAATCAGTGGGGGTTGAGAAGCCAATTGCCTACAGTGAATGTAAGGAACCTCGCACTACGCACGCAGTTAGAGTGAGCAGTGTTATTGAGTCCGGCTGTCAGGGGATTGGGGACCAACCCACTGCGCAGGCCGGCGCAGCAGGCCCCGCGGCAGAGTGCGGCGGCAGCTGCGGCAGCGAGCAGCGGCAAGGCTGCTCATGAGCTTCACAGGTCCGAATTGCTGTCGGGTCCTCAGCCCAACGGTCGTAGTGCTTCCCCCGTGCCAACCCCCTCCTGGGGTGTGAGCGTATCGCCCCAAGGCCTGCCCTTGCGGGGGGCCCAAGGTCCCCCATTGGCAGGGTGGAACCTTGCGAGTAGTCCAGGACGGGCGGGAATCGCCCACACCTGGGCAGGCCACTTGCATGGCAAGCCACCCGCCAGCCAGCTAGAACCGTGTTGCTTAACCAAACGGCGAGATCGTTACAGCAAGGGTGGCCACTGGGGTCCCCGTGCACCACCTGGCCAGGGCAGGTCGGTCACGTGCCAATCAGGTAAGCGTAACCACACGGGTCGAAGGCGCACAAACGGTGGTATTGTTACATACTTCCCCACTTTACTGTTCACGTCCTCGGAACAGGACACAATGAGAGGAGATTACATCCGACGCTCTATGTAGCGGAGGGGAACAACCCCATGCGAAGTAGTCCTGGAGAGCAGCCGGCCAAGTTGCCAGATTGGCTGCAGGCTCCCACATGTTGTGCTCAGGCCCACAGCCGAGCCACGTCACAAGATATTCACAAGTCATGCGCCCACGGAAAGTGTCGCTATGACAAGATTCCTCCACCTCGTACTCAAGCACATCCTCCAGCAAGAGAGGAGGTGAAACGTCCCGAGCCCGATACACGCAGTTAGGGGTTAGTACGTCCTTGTTAGGTACGGTCAATGGTGGTTTAGAGGCAAATTTCGTTCAGTGAAGCACTACTACAACAGACAGCGGAAGTCTTACCCTGAGGCGCCGCCAGAAGGCGGCGACTCTACTGTCGGTCCGGCTTATTGGCTATCCCCGCATGGGGCGCAGCCATGGTACCAACGGAGAGCCGGCGATGTCTGCAGCAACGAGCTGCGGCGACGGGCCGGGCAGCAGATGGCAGCAGCAGGGCTGTAACGTCCCTGTCCCCAATCACACATTTAGGCTCAGAACGTCCTGTTTGGCTATCAGACATGGGGTGTTTTGGAGACAACCCCCTTACAGAGTGGAACGCCACCGCACACAGCCCACACATACGCGCACAGAGCGCGCAGTGGAAGTCTTACCCTGAGGCACCGCCGGAAGGTGGCGACTCACCGAGGGTCAGCAGCTGTCCCCAGGGGTACTGCAGTTGGGCGGCAATCGCAATGGTGCTCTCGGCGCCACGACCATTGGCATCGGCTGCCGCATTCCTTAGAACGCTTACCACCCCTGCCGGCGGATTGCCTCCCTGAGAGTGGGAGCTCAACCCAGCAGCCGCTAGGCGTTAGAGCTTGATTTTTTCGACAAGCTCGACTTTGTGCTGCGGTCTTGGACCTTCTCTGCACTTTCTTATCTGCCAAGCTGTTGAGATTACTGATTAGTGCGCTGTTCAGCTTGCTCGCTTGCTGGTGCACCAGTACTGCGGTGTCCTACTAATTAATATGGAAACGTGATATGCTGCAACCTGAACTGATACCTCAGTATTCCCCTTGGACGGCATGGAGTCGCGATACTCCAGTGCGCGCCCAATCCTTCTCGGCCGGCGGTACAACCGACTGCAGTGGAGGAGATGGTAAAGAAGATGGCACAAGTAAGGACGACGGCCGGCCTGGTGGGCCGGCCCTTCAGACGGCTTTCGGCCCTGGTGGCCAGTCGCCGGAGGACTTGCGCTGAGTCGCACTCCTCAGCTACGGCTTCGGGGCCTGGTGGCCTGTCGCTGGAGGACTTGCGCCAATCGCACTCCTCGCGGAGCGTCTGGAGGCGGCGAAGGCCGTATTGGAACCTGCCTCTTAAGTCCTGCTGGGGGCGTTGTGCAATGAGGTGCAGGCCACGGTCTATCGGTCTGGTACTGCTGAGCGTCGGATGAAGTGGGTCAAGGGCTAAGTGCATTGGTTGCACAACGGCCACGGTCAGGCGCACACCCTTCAAGTGGGGAGGTACATGCCCCGTTGGCTGCGTACCAGCAAGCTCAGGAAGGCCCGGGCCCAGGTGCATGAACTGCAGGGGGCCCAGGTGCATGGGTTGTACCAAGGCCAGAGCCAGGCGAACACCCTTCTCGGGTCGTGTCGCTCGTCCGCACTCCTAAAATATTCAGCCTGATGGAGAGTGGGGATCTCCACGTCTGGCTGGACGTGATCACGGATTGGTCCGCGAAATTTGGCACGGCTGAGGCGACAAGAGTGGGTTTTGCCGCCGCGTTTCACTGGCGAGCCTCATCAGTGCTGGAAAAACGTGAAGGCAAGCTCCACTCTTGGAACGACCCCGCCGTTTGGTTATGCCACACGGTGCTGTTAGCGTTACATGGCCGCTAGCCGCTTGATGGACAAGTGGCATGTAACATTCTCTCCGTCTGAGAGAGCCAACGGTGCAGGTAGCTTTACATGATCATACGTATCCACCGTTTGGAAGTCCCAAACGGTACCGGTAGCTCTGCTCCACTGTATGTAGCTAACTACGGTCCGATGCCCCGGGTGTTGTACCGCACGCGCTCCTAGGAGGCGCCGCTTCGTGCCTCCTTGGAGCCGCCCGAGGCGCCGCGTCGTGCCGCCCAAGGCGCCTTCGTCGCGCCTCCTTGGTGCCGCCCAAGGCGCCGCTTCGCGTCTCCCTTGTACCCCCCAATGGGCGTCGCTTCGTGTCTCCATTGGTCAGGCCCGCCCCTCTTGCCGGCCAATCTTGCCTATCGCCCGGCTGCTCTTTGGGACTACTTCGCGCAGAATGGTAACTCCCCTCCGCTACGTAGGGGCCACAACCATCGGATGCTCCTTTTGCGTGTCTCCTGTTCCTGCGGATGTGAACATCTAAGTGGGGAGGAATGTATAGTTCCCACTTACCGTGAGCGTTCATCCAGGTGGTTACGTTTACCTGATTCGCATGTGACCGACCTGACCTGGCCAGGTGGTCGCGCACGAGGGCCTCGGTGGCGCGGTGTCTACCCTGGCGCGCCTGGACAGGTCGGCCCCCGTCGTAGGCCGGTCCGACAGATCGATCCCCGGCGTGGGCCAGTCCGAAAGGTCGCCCTCCCTGTCGGCGTGGGCCTTCCGAGAGGGTGACCCCTCGGGGTGGACCTTGTTCCGCCCGGCCTGCGGGGCAGGCCTCGACAGGTCTGCCTGTCGGGGCGGGCCTCGTGCGGCCCGCCCCTCGGGGTGGGTCTTGCAGCGATCCCCAAGGTGGCGGCACAAGGAGTACGAGGAGCCTGGGGGCAGAGACACGGACAGCCAGTTCCAAATCTGTGATGCCCTGAGGGAGGCGCAGCCCTGCTGCTGCTGCTGCCGCAGCCCGTCGCCGGCAGGACGCTGCCGACTAGCTGCGAGGTGTGACGGACGCCTGATACCTACACACGCAGTTAGAAGTTAGTACGTCCTCACTGAGTTCGGACCTAGGGGGTTTAGGAACGACACCCTACATAGTAGAACGCCACAGCGCACGCCGCATACACGTGCATCACATTGCACAGCGAAAGTCTTACCCTGAGGTAGAGTCGCCGCCAGAAGGCCGACCGAGCAATGTGGCCTCGGCCTCCTACAGATAATGTTCCACCTGCCACCCCTCCCCCGAGGGTGTGACGAGGGTAATCCCAAGGTCCGGCTCACGGACCCGCTCAATGGGGATATGAATGGCGCAGGTAGCGCAAGGTGCGGGCTCGCGTGGCACGAGCCTGACATATGGGATGTGAGTTCCGGGGACTGGCGCGTGGCGCGCGTGCCTGGCGCGTGACGCGCGTGAAGCCGCTTACCGGGACCATTGGCTCTTTCAAGTGGGGGACGTTACGCGAGGCGTCCGTGGCCGGCCTTTGGTGGGCTAGCTGCGAGCTGGTGCCCGAGAGGTGGAGACGCCGTCTGACTGCAGCGCCACAGGGCAAGACTTCCGCTGCGTGCTGAGGTGCGAGGTGCTTTACGGTGTGGGGGTTTGCTCCTAAATACCTGCGTACGAACCCAATCAGAACCTGACCGCCTGATTGCCTGTCACAGGGGTCACTACACAGTCCGTCGGGCTATGTAGGAGATGGAAGGGCGGGTGGTTTTCCACCCAACCTCGGACCCCTGGACCTTGTCCCTGCAATTATCGTTGCTCAATCTACCGTTGCATCCCTATTCAAATGCCTTCCCCGCTTTTCCTCGCTGTGCCGGCAGCCCGGGCTTATCGATCAACAGCATTCCTCACACGTTGGGCGAGGAGGTGCAGGCCGAGCTCAATCGCTTGAGTATCACCGAGCGTCGGCCTAGGAGGGCCATGATCCGGATGCATGGGTTGCACGTGCCCAGTACATGGGTTGCATCCCGGCCAGAGCCAGGCAAACACGCTTCGTGGGTCGGGTCGCCCGTCCGCATCATACGATTATTCTGACCCGATGGAGCTTGGGGGCTTGAGGCCTCAGCCTGCTAGACGAGATCACGGATGGTTCCGCCTGTGCGGCACGGCCGAGGAAGCAAGAGTGGGTCTTGCCGCTGCATTCCTCAAAGGCTAGCCTCTCCAGTGGTGGATTCCGGAAGATAAGCTCCACTCCCGATGTAAAGACACATAGGAAGTTGTCGCGCTTCGTGGCCGCTGCGTTTGGTTAGGTTCATATCCGCAAGCTGAGGGCTGGCGGGATCCCATCATGGAGGAGGCACTGAAACATATTAAAAGCGGCGGCGTACATGCAAAAGCTTACAACTGTACTTTGTCACCCAGCGATCACGCGCTCTGCAGTGACCCGTTACACAGGCAAGGCGGTCTGGTCAAGATTGAGTTCGGATGTGGAAATTTAGGAGCAAATCCCTACATTGTGAGGCACCCGCGCATCTGCGTGCAGCGGAAGTGTCTTGAATCGTGGCGCCGAGCCACACCGAGCCATCGTGGCCCCGTGCGTGACCACCTGCCCAGCTTAGGTCGGTCACGTGCCAATCAGGTAAGCGTAACCACCTGGGTTGATGCTCACAGTAAGTGGGAAGGCTACATCCCTCCCCACTTAAGATATTCACGTCCGCGAGAAGAGGTAAGACCAAAGGAGCTCGACGGTTGCGGCCGCTATGTAGCGGAGGGAGTCACCTCCCTGTGCAAAGTAGTCCCGGAGAGAGCAGCCGGGCAATTGGCAAGATTGGCGGCAGGATCCCACGTGTTGTGCTTAGGCCCATAGCGCGAGCCACTTCACGAGATACTCACGAGTCTAAGCTTACGGAACTGTCCCGGTGTAACAAGACGGCCTCGACCTCGTGCTCAAGCTCATCTCGAGCAAGATAGGAGGTGGGGGCGGTTGAACGTTGCCATCCGAATGAAGGCCTAGAGGAGCTGGAACACGTCGGCAACATCGTGTGTCTTCCGCTGTAACGGTGTACCGAGCTCATAGGACACCTTGCCAAAAGGCTTACCACGAGGAAAGGTCCAACCCTCTGGGTAGCAACTTGTGCATACCACTGCCCGCAAAGAGTGGTGCTTCATACTCAGCAGTGCTTGAGAACCCACGTCGAAGGACGCATCCTTCCTACCTTGGTCAGCATAAGCCTTCTGCCTCTTCTGGGCAATCTCCAAGAAATGCCAGGCCCGTCGTTGTACCTCCAGGACGAACAACGGCCAGAATGCGTTCCGGCCTCCCCACCTGCACAGGTGCTCGGGGATGCTGACCGTATTTGAGAGGGAAGGATGTGCCTCTGGTGGACTCGTCATAGCCATTGTTCACAGCATTTTCGGCCGGAGACAGAAATTCATCCATGTCCGCCTGACTCGGGTTGACAGAATGCCGGAGCATGTCCTCCAGAAAACCTCCTTCACCCTCTCGGTTTGGCCATCGCTTTGGGTTGGAAAGGTAGTGGACATGGCCTGCTCAATGCCAACAAGCTTGCACAACTCTTCACAGAAGTAACCCGAAGACCTAGGATCGCGGTCCAAGACCATCCTTTCAGGTATGCCATGTAACTTACACACCTTATCCACAAAAATGCCAGCAAAGTCCTTCGCCGAAATTTCGCAATTTTAGGCGATTTGTATGATACAATCAACACCTACATCAGCCTACTTCAGCTCAGAAATCTTCAGGGTTGAAGTAATGCGGCTGGTTGGCCAGCATTTGCCTTGCTTCGCTGGCATTTAGCATAGTTTTGCCTATAAGCTTGTGCCTGGGCCACCAGATAAGTCGCTTCACAGCCTCTGTGACATCTCTGCTCCAATCACACAGTTAAGAGTCAGAATGTCCTGGTTTGGATTCGAGCATAGGGTGTTTTGGAGACAACCCTCATACAGGAGAATGCCAACGCACAGACGCGCACAGAGCGCAGCGGAAGTCTTACCCTGAGGCACCGCCCTAGGGCGGTGACTCCGCCAATAGACTTACAGAGAGCCGGCAGGGCCCGCAGCGATGAGCTGCGGCGACGGGCTGGCAGCAGCCGGCAGCAGCAGGGCTGTGGCGGCGGCCGCAGCAGCAGGCAGCAGCGGGGCTGGCTAGGCAGCAGCAGGGCTGTGTATCTCTCGGGCGTTGGTCCCCTCAGGAGTCTGACCAAGGCCCACTACTTCTAGCGATTCTCCTGCCACCCCTCCCCTGAGGGTGTGACGAGGGTCGCCCCCAGGGCCCTCCCACGGAGGGGCGGGCCTGACAAGGGGACACGACGAATACAACAAGCTGGCACACTGGGCTAGTGGCCTTTACACGAGTCCAAGGGACTAGCGCCAAGAGGCCGGCGCGCGAGTCCAAGGGACTGGCGCGCTGGACAGTGACTAGCGCCAAGGAGGTGGCGCGCCAGGCCAATAGCCTGGCTCACGGGGTCAACGGACTGAGGCCATGCAGCCATGAGGACGCGAGAGCTGGTCAATCCGGTCGGCCCGCGGGGCGCCGGCCTGCCGGAGAGCTGACCCACCCGGACTTTACGTGAATTGACAAGACTTTACGTGAATTGACAAGCGCGGCCACCAAAAAGAAAGCTGGATAGCTTTCTTTGTCTTTCCCATACCCAAATGACCACTGTACGGAGGCTCATGCATCTCTTGCATGATACTAGTGCGCAAGGCATTGCAGTTGGGCACCACAACGGCGTCACCTCGCCACCAGAAGCCTTGGTCATGTACTACTGTGCGTGGTTTGGTTGCAGATGCAAACCAAGGGTCTGTGCCATCCCCATCACGAATACGCACATACAGCTCAGAGAGGTTGGTGGTGCTCTGCGCTGCGGCCCCACGGGTAGGCCGCACGTCTGCAGTCTGAACCCTTGTAGCACACAAGACAGGCGCCACAGCAGCCCCTACAATCTTGCGGCTCACCGGGTCCGCCACATTGATACGTCCAGGGCGGTACAACCACTGGAATCGGAATTGTGCCATGCTCTCAGCCCACCGACCTTGACGCCTGCTCAATTGCTGCTGTGTGTGAAAGTAGGTAGGTCAACGGGCAATGATCCGTTACGACCGTAAATTCGACACCCTCGAGAGAGCATCGCCACACACGGAGGGCGTGCACAACAGCAAGGAGCTCCTGCTCACCCGTAGTATAATCTCACTCTGCAGGACTGAGCAGGCGACTTTCGAATGCTACGGGATGACCCTCCTGCAGGAGAACGGCACCAATGCCGATCAAAGAGGCGTCACATACGACTTCATACGGCACGCCTTCTCGAGGCAAAGCCAATACGGGTGGTGATACCAGGACCCATTTTATATCCTCAAACGCCTTCTGGCAATCGGACGTCCACCCCCATGGTACGTCCTTACGAGTGAGCTTCGTAAGAGGAGATGCTATGCTTCCATATTCTTGAAGGAATTTTCGAAAATAGTTTGCAAATTCCGAAAAGGAACGCAACTGCGGCACAGTCCGCGGCACAGGCCAGTCCTCTACTACTACTGTCTTTTTGGGGTCGACGCGCACCCCGTCTTTACCCACGACATGCCCTAAGTACGTTAATTCGAGCTGGTTGAATACACACTTGGAGGTCTTGGCATACAAATGATTTTCACGTAGCAATTGCAGAACTATTCGCAGGTGGCGTATATGATCCTCAGGCGTTTTACTGAACACCAGTATGTCATCCAGATAGACCAGCACGAAGTCATACAAAAGGGGGCCAAAGACTTTCGTCATCACTGCCTGAAACGTGGCAGGTGCGTTGGTCAGACCAAAGATCGGCACCTTGAACTGGAAGTGTCCGACAGGCGTACGAAACGCTGACTTTGGAACGTCCTCAGGAGTGATACGAATTTGATGATACCCACTTTGCAAGTCGAGGGAGCTGAACACTTTAGCTTCCGCGAGACGATCGAAGAGATCATCGATACGAGGCAATGGGTATCGGTTCTTGACAGTGAGCTTAATGAGGGCTCGGTAATCGATGCACATCCGGAGACTACCGTCCTTCTTCTTAACGAAGAGGATAGGTGCACCATACGGGGACTGCGAGGGCTCAATGTGGCCCTTACGGAGCAATTCCGTCACTTGGGATTGCATCTTCCGAAATTCGACAGGACTCAGTCGATACATGGGACGGTACGGCGGCACAGCGCCGGGCTCCAATGGAATTGTGTGAGCCACGCCTCGATGGGGAGGCAATCCGTCTGGAAGTGCATCCGGGAACACATCCGAATACTCTGCCAACAACTTGTCAAGAGCCGGACTACGTGAGGCCACATGCTCACTGCAGAGTCAGGGGGAGACTCAGCATTCACAACACCCAAACATGTAGCCGAAGCTGGTTGTTTGCGAAGATGCTTCTTCATCCGCACAGCTGAAAGCCGCAGAGACGAGTCTTGCATAAGTGGTGAAACACATGAATTGTCGACGTTGTGCAATTTAAAACGACGAGGACCACTGCGGCCGACACAAGTACGCTGTTTACAATCAAGCACGGACGCTGTGGCACAGAGCCAATCGTCACCTAAGATTACATCAAAGGTAGCCGAGAAGTCGATGACTTGACAAGACACAACCGTCTTGTAGCTTTGGATGCGAAGAGGCACTTTACAAAGGCCCAAGACTTTCACATTTGACCATTGGCTATTGTAGCTTGCAATACATCAATGGGTTGCACAGGCAAGCCATTGTTACACACAAAAGTCTTACTAGCACAGGATACCGAAGCACCTGTGTCTATAAAGATCTGGGCTGGTTGACCAGCCGCTATGCCGGTAAACAGCATACTTGGCGTCGAAGCACAAAGTGCGACGTCACCTACCGAAGCAAGACTGAATTTGGGAACTACATAAATGAGAAGTTTCCTGGGTGATCCAGCAGCACCAAGTACTACGTGGGGATGGCTTGCTGTGTAGCGACAGAGCAAGGACAGGCCCGGTGGTGGTGGAGGATCCAGTCCTCGCCTGCATCGGACGATGAAAAACACAGGGTCGTCAGCCCCATGATGATTCACCCACTTCAGATACATTTGAGCAGCTGATTGCACTTGGTTGCGGGGAACCGAGACAACAAGGGGACCACCTTCCACCAAGGCCTGCATTAGCGTATGCAGGGAGCGTACTACGAGTACAGGAAACTGCGGACAAGCATGTCCTACATGGTCAAACAGCATGCGCACATCATGCAGTTGAGGACTCCACACGGTACTTAAGGAAAGGCACTCACGTGTGCCCTTGCCTTTACACTGCCCCTTGGGGCCGGGTGGAGCGGATTTGCCTGATGATGGGTGCTTGGGAGCTTGGGTGCAGTCACGGATGCGATGGCCCTTCTGGCCACACCGGTAGCAAGCCCGGTCCTCCTCGGGGACAAAGGCCGCGGGCTTGACTGGGCGCCGTGGCCCCACATAGGGCTTGCCAGTGGTGTTTGGCATACTACTGGGGCGACGCTTCGAAGATGAAGGCGCAGCCGGGTCGACCACTTCTGCCAAGGGACGCTTGCGGGGATACATGGCGTGATGCGCGCTCGCTCAATCAAGCGATCCAGAGTGTCCACTGGCTGGAAGGTTACAGCATCCAATTGGGCAAGGAGGGCCACGTGCTCGGGTAGCCCTGCCTTAAAGCGCTAGCACTGGTCAGCGTTGTCCATGGGCTTGGTGTCGAGCTTCGACAACAGCATGTGGAAGCGTCGCACATAGTCTTCGAAGTCGTTGTTCCTCATGCGGATAACATCAAGATTGTTTCTCGCATTGAGTTCGGCGTGCACTTCGCCGTACATACTTGACAACGATCTTACGAAGAAATCCCACTGATTGTACACTACGGGGGTGGAGGATTTCTTGACGCTTCCCACCACTGGGCGGGATCGCCTGGGAGATACATGGCCGCAAGCCCGACACGGTGTTGTGTGCCTGTACCACATTGTACGAACCACGCAAGAATCTCGGCAAGCCAAGCGTTGAGGCCGCCGCGGAAGGATTGTCCACTGACATTGGCCGGTGAGGCGGGCTTGGCACGCCCCACCTGCGACTCACGGAGCCTGGCCTTCAGTTTCCGGACACGCTTCTCGCCCTTGGTTACTCGGGCGACAAGCGCTTGTACTTCTTCCAGCAGCGCTCCCGAGGAGGAAGCTACTGCTGGGTCCCCACACACCGGGACCGCAGCCTCATGGAGCTCCTGAAGGCGCGCACTGCGTCGGGCGTCGTCGGATGTCAAAACGTCCGGAGCCGTCGCCTGGAGCTCCCCTAGATCGTCGGCAAGATCCTCGACCTCAAGAGGTGGAACAGCCGGTGGAGGAGGACTAGGGCATGTACTGGAGTCCGGCGACTCCATGCCTGATACCACATACTGACGGATCAAGTCAGATGCGGCAGGCATATCGAGGATCCATACTGGCAAGAAGTACTCAGAAGGACTGGTGCCCCAGACCCACAAGCAATCATGACAGCACATGCGTCATACCTCCAAACCACAAAGCTGTACGAGCAGCAAGAGGGAGGGACCAGGAGTGGACGAACCAACCAAGTCCTGGCAAACGGTCAGACTTTGCCGCCCACCGGCGACCGCGTTCACTTCCGTGCCGTACTGGCCGGCAATCCGCCGGTCACAGGTGGTTTACGCTGGTAAGTGCTGACCTAACACGATAGCTTTTTGCCGGGACGAAGAGCCACTTGGCATCTTGAGGGCCCCGTACGTGGGTGTCGAAGGCGAGAGGGTGGCACACGTGCCGCTTCGCCGATGACAGGTCCACGTCTACGCTGGAAAAGTTCACTCGAAAGATAAAAATTAGTCCAGAATACGGAGAAATCCATGCACTGTCAGCAGTAAAACACAACCTTTCACTTGACTGGCCAGATGCAAGAACACCTCTGATACCAATGTGACATTTCTACTCTTAATCACACAGTTAGAGTCAGAATGTCCTGGTTTGGATTCGAGCATAGGGTGTTCTGGAGACAACCCTCATACAGGAGAACGCCAACGCACATACGCGCACAGAGCGCAGCGGAAGTCTTACCCTGAGGCACCGCCCTAGAGCGGTGACTCTACCAATAGACTTACGGAGAGCCGGCAGGGCCCGCAGCGATGAGCTGCGGCGACGGGCTGGCAGCACACGGCAACAGCAGAGCTGTGGCGGCGGCGGCAGCAGCAGGCAGCAGCGGGGCTGGCTAGGCAGCAGCAGGGCTGTCTCTCTCGGGCGTTGGTCGACTGAGGAGTCTGACCAAGGCCCACTACTTCTAGCGGTTCTCCTGCCACCCCTCCCCTGAGGGTGTGACGAGGGTCGCCCCTAAGGCCCTCCCTTAGAAGGGCGGGCCTGACAAGGGGACACGACAAATTCACCAGGCTGGCACACAGGGCCAGTGGCCTTTAGCACGAGTCCAAAGGACTAGCGCCAAGAGGCCGGCGCGCGAGTCCAAGGGACTGGCGCGCTGGACAATGACTAGCGCCAAGGAGGTGGCGCGCCAGGCCAATAGCCTGGCTCACGGGGTCAAGGGACTGAGGCCATGCAGCCACAAGGACGCGAGAGCTGGTCAATCCGGTCGGCCCGCGGGGCGCCGGCCTGAGGGAGAGCTGACCCACCCGGCCGGCCTGCAGGGCGTGAGCCCGAGGCGTGCCGCCAGGGTACGGAGCCCGGGACCCTCGAACCGTACTTAGCTACACGGAGTCAGCCAAGCTACCCGCACCGTTTGGGACTCCAAACGGTAGATACGTTACGCTCATGTAAGGTTATCGCGCGCCGTTAGCACCTTCAAACGGCGGAAACGTTACAAATGAAATCGACTAAGGACACAATGGCCCTTGAGTCCATGAGGATCCTAACCGGTGCATCAGCAACCAGCCCCTCAAATGAAGTCGTTTGTACCCCGTGTACAGCAACCAAGAACTGGGTGGTGGTCGACATAAACCACCATTCTCGCTGGGTGCGGCCTCTCCTGAGTATTACCACCCCCAGGCCGTAGAGGCTTGTGTCCTGTATCATACGAGGACAGCAGCGTCATCCCACGCGGAGGTCGATGGGTCACGTTGCGCCTGCAGGGCATCATGAAGAACACCACGTCTTCAGGCCGAGAAGGCCCACTAAGATTAATGCTGGCTGCTACGTGCAAGTCAGCGTCACTTGTGTGGCTGACCACCCACACAAGTAGAGGCCCTCTGGCCCCCAGCGCTTGCAAGAAAGCAGAGATAGAGCGTACATCAGGTACGTCCAATGGCGGGCAAGCCTGGCCAACGAGGTCAAAATAGTTTACATACAGCTTGCCGTCTGAGCGCGCATGCATTTCATTAAATAAGGGTTGAGCAATAATACTCACGCTTGCCTTTGTCATTGCCCTTGTCCCGCCCGAGAGGACGTGCCAGCCGAGAGGTAGAATGTAAGGAATCTCGCCCTACACATGCAGTCAGGGTGAGCAGTCCTTGTTGAGTTCGGCTGTAGGGGGTTCAAGAGCCAACCCACTACACGCTAAAGCACTAGCACATCGGCGCAGCGGAAGACAAGCCCCGTGGCGCTGCCGTTCGGAGGCGACTCCACCTCCTGGTCGCAGGCCAGCGCAGCAGGCCCCGCAGCAGAGTGAGGCGGCGGCTGCTCCTGGGCTTCACCAGTTCGAACTGCCTGTCGAGCCTCAGCCCCCAAGACTCCACGTGCTTCCCCGTGCCACCCCCACCTTAGGGGTGTGAGCGGGTCGCCCCAAGGCCCGCCTTGCGGCGGGCCAAAGATCCTCCGTTTGAACGAGCAACTCCTGGCGAGGGGTATTTCTGTACGGGCGGGGCCCGCCCCTGGCCGGGCCACTTGCCGGCTAGCCAGCCCGCTATCTGGCGGGCCCACTTGTCCCAAATACCCGGTCATGTAATGCCAACAGAGCCATGTGGCTTAACCAAACAGCTGGTTCACTATAAACCTCCCCACTCTGGTGTTCACGTCCTCGGGAACAACGAGAGAACAGCCGATAGGGATCGAGATGCCCGACGGCTGCTGCCTCTACCAAGCCTAGGAGAATTACCATCCTTGGCCAGGTGTTCCCTGAGAGCATCTGGACAATCTGCCAAATTGGCCGCAGGCACCCACGTGTTGTGCTTAGGCCCATACCCGAGCCACTTGACCGGCTACTCACGGGTCTTACGCCCTCGGAGCTTGTCCCTGTGAGACAAGATTACTTCCACCTCGAATTAAAGGTCATCCTGGATCAGTAGTGGAGGTGGGGGCGGTTGGACAAGACATCCGAAAGGAAGGCCCTCAGGTGAGACACATGGAAGAAATAATGAATCTTCCAATGCACCAGTGTCTTCAGCTCGTAGGACACCTTGCCACACAAGGCATACTTATGCAAATGGTCCAACCCACTTGGGCAGCAACTTGCGCGTACCCACAGCCCGTAAGGATAAGAGCTCCGTGCTCAGCAGCACTTGCGCACCAACATCGGAGGACACGTCCTTCCGATGTTTGTCAGCATAAGCCTCCTGGCGACTCAGCAATTTTCAAGAGTTGCCGAGTTCGTCTCTGAGCCTCCTAGAGGGTCCCAGCAAAGGCTACCGCGGCGAGAACTCGTTCCGGCCTCCCCACCTGAAGTGGAGCTCGGGGATGCTGACCATAGTTGAGGAAGAATGGATTCTCCTTTGTGAACGCATGATAGGCATGTTCACAGCATATTCAGCTGGAGCCAAATACTCATCCCAATCAGTCTGTGTGACATCTCTGCATCTAATCACACAGTTAGATTCAGAATGTCCTGGTTTGAATTCGAGTATAAGGTGTTTTGGAGACAACCCTTATACAGGAGAACGCCAAAGCACATACGCGCACAGGGCGCAGCGGAAGTCGTACCCTGAGGCACCGCCTAGGGCGGTGACCCCACCAACAGACATACAAGAGCCGGCGGGGCCCGCAGCGATGAGCTGCGGCGACGGGCTGGCAGCAGGCGGCAGCAGCAGAGCTGTGGCGGCGGCGGCAGCAGCAGGCAGCAGCGGGGCTGGCTAGGCAGCACCAGGGCTGTGTCTCTCTCGGGCGTTGGTTGGACTGAGGGGTCCGGCCGAGGCCCACTACTTATAGCGTTTCTTCTGCCAACCCTCCCCTGAGGGTGTGACGATAATTGTCCCCAGGGCCCTCCCCTGGAGGGCCGGGCCGGACAAAGGGGGACACGAAGCGAGGCCCATGGGGCGGCACAATGGCGACGCGAAGCGTCGCACAACAGGGGACGCAAAGCGTTGTACAGAAGGGGACGCGAAGCGTCGCACAAAGGGGCCGCGAAGCGCCGCACAAAAGGGGACGCGAAGCGTCGCACCAAAGGGGACGCGAAGCATCGCACAAAAGGAACGCGAAGCGGCGCCTCCTGGCGGTGCACGTGGGTGCACGTGCGGTACGAAGCCGGGGGCCTCAGACCGTAATTAGCTACTCATACCGTTTGGGACTTCCAAACGGTAGACACGGTACGATCGTGTAAGGTCACCAGCACCGTTAGCACTCTCAAACGGAGAAAATGTTACAGTCTGGGTGGGGTTGACGAAGTGCCTCAACATGTCCTCGAGAACTCGAATTATTCTCTCAGTTTGTCCATCCGTTTGTGGTTAAAAGGCTGTGAACATGGCCTATTCTGTGCCAATAAGCTTGCAAATATCCTTGCAGAAGTGACTGTAAATCGAGGATCGCGGTCCGAGACTAGCCGCTCAGGTACTCCATGCAGCTTCCACACCTTATCCACCTTATCCACAAAGATGCCAGCGAAGTCCTCCGCTGATACCCGCGTAGTTGTGGGTGGCAGATTGGGCAGCTAGCCCACCATGAGCTAGCCATGGACCCTCGTAGGGAGCCGGCAACGATCTGCCGGCGACGGGCTGCAGCAGCAGCCAGCAGCAGGGCTGCGCCTCTCCTCTGGCTACAATAATGTGAGCTCCCTCAGCCGGATCGAGGCCAGACCCATAATAGTGCTCCGCGGTGCCACCCATTCCCTTGTGTGTGTGCAGGTTGCCCCTTGGCCTACCCCGAGGGGTGTACCTGACGAACGGGGACACATACCGGTGCACGACACGAAGCGGCCCATCGGTTGTGCAACTGCAGGAGGCACACGGCGGCGCTGCGGCGCTTCAGTTGCACAACCGCTGCGGCACGAAGCGGCATCTAGCACGGGCAGGACTGACCCACCTGGAGCCACCTAGGCTCTTGGGCGAGACCAACCCACCTGTAGCCACCTGGCAGAGCCAGGTCGCTCAGAAACGATTATGGAACGAGTGCCAGAACAGCATAGGAACGTACCGTGCGTCTGCATCATGCAAGAATCAACAGCCTGATTAGCGCTCACAACAGTGGGAACCTCACACACCGGGCTGACCCTCCTGCAAGATAACTATAAAAGGGCAGCGTTCACATCAGGGGGAAGCTTACCGTCCAGGCTGAACCTCCTGCAAGATAATTGTGAAAGGGTCACAGGACACTACGTGTGGCAAGCCTTCTCAAGGCTATATACCACAGCACATGAGTGAAAAACGAACACTTTTTCTCTGGCATCTGGACATCTACCTCTTTACGTCCTTCTGAGTGCACATCATGAGAGAATGCCATACTTCTATTCGTGAGAAGTCCGTCGAGATTGGTAAAAGCCTATTGCTTTATTACCAACAACAACGATGCCAGCTATTATCGCAAATGCTGTACGAGTCATAGCGCTAGCTCACTTCTTGAAGAAGTACGTTTCTCAGACAGACGTCGATCTGGTCAATGCCCACACCTAATTATTCCCAATGTGCCCTATAATTATCACCTGAATATGACGGGGTGGGCCTTGAAGTGGCTTCCACGCACCCTGGAGGGGGTTTGACATTGAAGCAACTCAAGTAGTTGGGCGAGAGGGGACGCGGTAACTTGATCAGTGAGGCCAGAGAGAGGCATAGCCCTGCTTGCCTGCTGCCGCAGCCGCCGCCACGGCTCTGCTGCCATCGTTTGCTGCTCAGCTTGTCGCCGCAGCTCGTCGCTGCACACCTCGCCGGCTCGCCGTCATTGTCGTGGCTGCGCCCCATGCGGGGACAGCTACTAAGCAAGACCCTCATCAGAGTCGTCGCCTTCTGGTTTGCCTCAGGGAACACTTCCGCTGTATGTTGTAGTGAATGCTTTACTGTAGGGGATTTTTTTCAAAATCCTCATCGACCGAACTCAATCAGGACGTACCAAACCCTGAATGCGTTTAAAGAGATCAGGACGTCATAGTGGTGACAATGAGTGCTGGGTCTCCCTCTGACTCAAATATGAGTGCTGAGGCCCCACATGTTGCGGCTCTTGACTACTTTCTGGCAGAGCACTCGGATGTGTATCTGATACTCATCTGGCCAGATTGCCTCCTGACCGGGGCGTTGCCCACTGTATGGAACCGTTACCCTTTGCCATGTATTGATGATCTCTTTGATCGTCTTACTGAAGCTACTGTCTTCAGCTCCCTTGCCTTGCAGAGTGGTTCATCACCAAAGTCGTATCACTCCTGATTATGTCCCCAAGTCGGCATTTTGTAGAGCACTGGGGCATCTTCAGTCAAGGTGCTCACTTTGGTATGGTCCATGCACCTGCCACATTCAGGCTGTGATGACTCGACTTGGTGCCCTCTTGTGTGACTTAATACTTGTGTGCTTGGACGATGTTCTGGTGTTCATTAACGCACCTGAAAGGTCACGTGGTGCACCTGCAATGAGTGCTGCAGTTGCTCCGTGAGGATCAGTCGTACGCCAAATAATCCAAGTGTGTGTTCAACAAGTAAAAGCTGGCATACTTGAAGCAAGTAGTAGGAAAAAGTTGAGTTTCTCTTGACCCGATAAGTATCTCTGTGGTACAGGACTGGCCTGGCCTGTGCAACGGAATGTGCTGCACTTGCGCTCCTCTTTGGATTTCGCACAGTAGTGCTGCAGGGGTACGGGAATATGGCACTGCCTCTTATGACGCTTACTCGTAAAGATGCTCCATGGAGATTGATATCTGAATGCCAAGTGGCATTCGAGGCTATTCAAGGGGATATAACGTCTCCCCCGTCTTGGCCTTACCTTGAAAAGGCGTTCTGTATGAGCTAATCTGTGACGCCTCGTTGACCGGCATTGTGACGTTCTGTTGCAAGAGGATCATTCCGTAGCATTTGAGAGTTGCCTGCTTCGTCCGGCAGAGCGCAACTGTATGGAGAGCAAGGGCTATTGCTGTTGTGCGCGCCACACATGTGTGGTGCTGCTATCTTCAGGGGTTGAACCTACGGTCGTCACTGTCACGTTCGGACCTAACAAGCAGGTTACAGCCGAATGCGTCCTTATTGAGTTAAGTGGTGGGCGTTTAGAGACAACCACCCGCCACGAGGAGGCACTCCAACACAGCAGAAGACTTGCCCTGTGGTGCTGCCGCTAAGCAGCAGCTCCACCCTTGGGCACACGCTGCAGCCTTACCTCCCGCGGGACGCCGCCAAGGTCCTCAAGACGAGCCCGCGACGAGCCGCGCGTGGCAGCGGTCTACAAGAGCAGGCAGCCGCGGGGCTGCGCCTCTCTCAGAGCGTCACTGAGTCCCCGGCGGGAGGTCGGGTCTCTCTGCGCTCGTGCAATAGCAAGTGCTTCTCCGTGCCACCCTCCCTCCAGGGTGTATGGGGTCGCCCCGAGGCTCGCCCGCGAGGAGCGTGCCTGACGAGGAAACCATGAGCTGTCTCCAGCAGGCGCCATGGCGCCGAGCATGGCCGCGGCGGGCATGCCGCCAGGCATGGCCGCGGGCGGGGCATGACCGAGCATGGCCGCGGGCGGCTACGCCGCCGGGGGCGTCCGGGCCCACACATGCCGTCGAGCATGTCTAACTGAGCATGACGGGAGCATGCCAGGCCACCTGGACGAGCCCGGACGGAACGACCACGGCACGAGTGCCAGGGCTGTTCGTAAGGTCGAACGGTAGAAACGGCCAAAAGAACATCATGTAAGCGTTGACAACACGTTAGGCGCTCACAACCCGGGGAACGTTACAGTCACGAATCATTGCCCGTTGACCTATTTTCACTCACAACATCATTTGAACCGGCGTCAAGCTCGGTGAGCAGAAAGCATGGCATTATTCGTGTTCCAGTGGTTGTACCGCCCTGAAAAATTATTTGTCGCGGATCCGGTGAGCCGCCACACTGCCGGGTCTGCTCAGGTGGCTGCTGTAGATAACTCACCCCCTACACTCGCAGTTACGGTGAGTATCCTTGTTGAGTTCAGTAAGGGGTATAGGAGCCAACCCACTACACAGGAAAGCACTAGCGCATTGGTGCAGCGGAAGACAGGCCCTGTGGCGCCGCCGTCCGGTGGCGACTCCACCTCCTGGGCGGTTGCTGCCGCAGCAGGCCCCGCAGCGGAGTGCGGCGGCGGTTGCCGGGGCGAGCAGCGGCAAGGCTGCTCCTGGGCTTCCCTGTTTCGAACTCCCCCGAGCCTCAGCCCCAAGGCTCCTTGCGCTTCCCCATGCCACCCCCCCTTCAGGAGTGTGAGCGCGTCGCCCCATGGCCCGCCTTGCGGCAGGCCAAAGATCCTCCCTTGAACGGGTGGATCTTAGCGAGGGGTATTTCAGGACGGGCGGGGCCCGCAACTTGGTGGGCCACTTGGCCGGCCAGCCAGCCCGCCAACTGGCGGGCCAGCTGGCCCAAATAGTCAGTCATGCAATATCAACAGAGCCATGTGGCTTCACAAAATGGCTGGTTCATTACAGCTGCCTTGTGCTCTTCAGGAGTGCACGCAGACGTGCGTCATTCTCGTGGCGTCCCTTGGCAACCCACCTGTCATGAATCGCGCCCTAGCCCGAGCTCGAGCCGGCGCCCCGCGCCCTAAGCCTAAATCCAGCCTAGTCAGTCCTAACCCTAATCTGGGCTCCTCTAGAGGGTTCCCGAGGGACCCCGGGCATGGGAACGTCCTCCTGCAACTTCTAGATCTTTACAGAGGCCCTAGTGAGGCTAGGCTATATAAGGAGGGGGGCCCCTCTTGGGCCCCCATCTCCAGCAATCTGTATCCTGCCTGCTCACCTCTCGAGCACTCTGTACTCTTGCCCCTCCAGTAATCCAAGACGCCTTGTGCATCGTGCTTCCAGTCTCTTGCTCCTCGCTCGCAGTCCAGCTCCGCGTCCTAAGGCCCCAGGCCTCCGCCCGCCGCCTTACACCACCTCCAACCTCTCTGAGCTCTACATGCATATACGTGACGGGTATGGCACAGACCCCTGGGTTGCTGATGCATATATGTACGCATGGTCAAAGATGACAAATGCTTCTATAGGCAAGGTAACGCCATTGTTCTTTCAAACTGCTATGCCCTGCGCACTAGCATCATGTACGAGCTGCATGCGACAGCCTATCGTGGTCATCTGGGTGTCCGAAAGTCCGAAAGTCCAAGAAGGCAGGAAGCTGTATGTTCTGGTGGCCGGGTACATCCTTTGTGCGGAGTTGTGCTACGTGCCAGCATAGTAAGGCTAGATCTGCGAAGCTTGCCGGCTTACTCGATCCTCTGGCGATTGAGCAAACGTAGAGTTGACTTTATCACGCACCTGCCCAAGACGCGTAAAAGCTTCGATGCGATCGTTGTCTTTGTGGACCGTCTGATTTAGAATGGTGCATTTTGCTCCTACGACCACCTGTGTGATATCTCTGCATCCAATCACACAGTTAGAGTCAGGGTGTCCTGGTTTAGATTCGAGCATAGGGTGTTTTGGAGACAACCTCTCATACAGGAGAGCGCCAACGCACATTCGCGCACGGAGCGCAGCGAAAGTCTTACCCTGAGGCACCGCCCCAGGGCGGTCACTTTACCAATAGACTTACGGAGAGCCGGCAAGGCCCGCAGCGATGAGCTGCGGCGACGGGCTGGCAGCAGGCGGCAGCAGCAGAGCTGTAGCGGCGGCAGCAGCAGGCAGTAGCGGGCCTGGCTAGGCAGCAGCAGGGCTGTCTCTCTCGGGCGTTGGTCGGACTGAGGAGTCTGGCCAAGGCCTACTACTTATAGCGGTTCTCCTGCCACCCCTCCCCTGAGTGTGTGACGAGGGTCGCCCCCCCAGGGCCCTCCCTCGGAGGGGCGGGCCTGACAAGGGCACACGATGAATACAAGAGGCTGGCGCACAGGGCCAGAGGCCTGTAGCACGAGTCTAAGGGACTAGCGCCAAGAGGCCGGCGCGCGAGTCCAAGGGACCAGCGCGCTGCACAGTGACTAGCGCCAAGGAGGTGGCGCGCCAGGCCAATAGCCTGGCTCACGGGGCCAAGGGACTGAAGCCATGAGGACACAGGACCGAGGCCATGCGGCCATGAGGCCGAGAGAGCTGGCCAATGCGGCCAGCCCGCAACGTGCTGGCCTAAGGGAGAGCTGAGCCCACCCGGCCAGCTCGCAGGGCGTGAGCCCGAGGCGTGCGGACGGGGTACGGAGCCCGGGACCCTCGAACCGTACTTAGCTACACGGAGTGCAGCCGAGCTACCCACACCATTTGGGACTCCAAACAGTAGATACGCTACGCTTATGTAAGCTTATCCCGCACCGTTAGCACTCTCAAACGGAGGAAGCGTTATAACCTGTGTATCTGCAAAGGATTTTTGCTAGTGTTATGGTGGACCGAGCATGAAAATTGCATGAAGGTCCCGAGCAGGTTGTCTCTGACCGTGGCCCCCGCTGTACGGGACACTTCTGGAAAGAATTATGCAGGCCTGTTGTACAAGCAATCCATGTCCACTGCTTTCCACTCCCAAAGTGACGGTCAAACTGAGAGGATGAATCGGGTCTTGGAGGACATGCTCCGGCACTTCGTGAATTATTGTCACTTGCTCCGGCATCTTGTCACACCGGGACAGATCCGTGGGCGTAAGTCCCGTGAGTTCTCCTTCAATGGCTCGGCTATGGGCCTGAGCACAACACGTGGGAGCCTGCAGCCCATCTTGCCAATTGTCCGACCGCTCTCCACGCTTACCTCACTAAGGGCTCTGTTCCCACTAGCTTGATTCCTATTAGACCACTCCGTGTTGTCCTTTGTGCCCGAGGACGTGAATGCTTATATGGGGAGGAACGTTCTCAGGTTTGTGAGCGCCTAACAGTGTTGTCAACGCTTACATGGTCGTCGTTCGGCCGCTCGCCCCGACAGTACGAACAGCCCTGGCACTCGTGACGTTGTCGTTCCGTCCAGGCTCGTCCGGGTGGCCTCGCATGCTCCCGTTATGCTCGGCCCAGACATGCTCGGCGGCATGCGTGAGCCGGGACGCCGCCCACGGCATGTTCGGCCGCGGTAATGCTCGGCCATGCCCGGCCTTTGGCCATGCCTGGCGGCATGCCCCACCGCGGCAATGCCGGGCGCCATGGCGCCTGCTGGAGACAGCTCGTGGTTCCCTCATCAGACACGCTCCTCGCGGGCGAGCCTTGGGGCAACCCCAGACACCCTGGAGGGAGGGTCGCAGGGAGAGCACTTACTATTGCACGGAGCACACAGAGACCCGACGGGGGGCCGAGGACTTAGTGAAGCTCTGAGAGGCGAAGCCCTGCGGCTGCCTGCTGCTGTAGTCTGCTGCCGCGCGCGACTCGTTGCTGGCTCTGCCGTGGAGACCTTGGCTACGTCCCGCTAGTGGCAAGTCTGCAGCGCGTGCCCAGAACTTGGAGCTGCTGCCTGGCGGCAGCGCCAACGGGCAAGTCTTCTGCTGTGTCGGATGCTTCTTCGTGGCGGGTAGTTGTCCCTGATCCCCCCAAGCCCTCAATTTCAATAAGGACGTAGTCGGCTCTAACCTGCCTGCTAGGGACCGAAGGCTACACTGCTGACCTAGTGAAGTACCTAATGAAGTGCGTACAACGCAGCAGAAATAAGTTGCCCTGAGGCACGATGACAGGCGGTGACGTAGCCACCCTATGATCTTGTTCGTGCTTTTCTACTTGGCTATTGACAGGCCTCGCTTCCTTGAGAAATTTCAAGTTCTTGCGTAGGCCAGCAAATGTCTCTTGAAAGGAACAGCCACAATACTTAGAGAGAGAGCCGGCGATGATCTGCAGCGACGAGTCGCAGTAATGCCTGCAGCAGCAGGCAGCAGGAAGCTTCAACGGGCTGCATCAGCAGGCAGCAGCCGGGCTGTGACTCTCTCTGTGTTCTTCACTGAATCGACGCGAACCTTAGCTCCGGTCTCAGCCTAATTCATAGTGCTACATGTGCCACTCTCCCCACCGGTGCGTGAATGCTCGCCTCGTGCTCACCCTCCGGAGGGCGGGCCGACAAGGGGGGTACTAAGGGCCTGACTACACTTGGTCGCCGGGTCGCGTCGAGGGGTACGTGTCGCGCGGTGTAT
This sequence comes from Spirogloea muscicola, assembly GCA_009602725.1. Taxonomy (NCBI): domain Eukaryota; kingdom Viridiplantae; phylum Streptophyta; class Zygnematophyceae; order Spirogloeales; family Spirogloeaceae; genus Spirogloea; species Spirogloea muscicola. The sequence goes on along the minus strand of WELB01000165.1, from coordinate 153,724 downwards.
GTAACGACCGGCTTTACAGCCTTGCGGGCCGGGTCATGGTCACTCGCCACGGAGGTGCCACATCGGGCGCCGACGAGGACTCATTTTGGGCGCGTTAGGGAGAAACGCGCGCGTTTGTCACGAGGGCGGCCGGAACTAGGCCCTCCTCCCAAGGAGGGCTGTAGCGTTCCCGCCGTTAGGGCGTGCCAACGTTGCGGAAAACCTTCCAGTGTCGTCTCGTCACCGTTGGGGCGTGTCGATCCGCTGCACGGTGCCGGTCGATCCGCTGCACCCTGTGTGGCTATTCCCAATCTCGGGCTCGCTCTTGGGCGATCCGCCGAGGGTGGGCCCTTGGAGCTCCCCTCGTCACACACGCTATTTAGTGTCCCCATTGTTGGGCCCGTCCTTCCGAAGGTGGCCCTGGGACGACCCTCGTCTCACCCTCGGGGGAGGGGTGGCAGGTGGAACGCTATTTGTAGCCGGTCGAGGCCAGACTGCTCAGTCGGACCAACGCCCGAGAGAGACAGCCCGCTGCTGCCTAGCCAGCCCGGCTGCTGCCTGCTGCTGCGGCCGCCGCCACAGCTTTGCTGCTGCCGCCTGCTGCCAGCCCGTCGCCGCAGCTCATCTCTGCGGGCCCTGCCGGCTCTCCGTAAGTCTCTCTGTAAGGGTAGAGTCACCGCCCTAGGGCGGTGCCTCAGGGTAAGACTTCCGCTACGCTCTGTGCGCGTATGTGCGTTGGCGTTCTCCTGTATGAGGGGTTGTCTCCAAAACACCCTACGTTCCCGGCAGCTCTGGCCTGCAGCGCTGTCATAGCGCCATCCCGATCGCCAAGGCCGCGCAGTCCCGCAGTCGGCAGGGCAGCTGCAGCTGGTGGCTGCCATCGAAGCAGCTGACATACCGCCTGTAGTCTACGACAGCGGCAACATTGCCTCGTCGCCAGTGACACCTCTACCAGCGCCAACAGCGCCAGCTGGTGGGGGCACTTCGCTGGGCGGGGGCATGGAGCCAGTTCGCATCCTCGACCCCAACGTTGCCATCCGGGAGCAGCAAGGGCGAAACAGTGGTGCTGGCGCAGGCAGCAGCCCCGGTGATGACGGCCGGGGCTCGTGGAGACATGAGTGGGTATTGATACACTCGTACACGCCAAGGGAGCCGCCGATTTGGCCAAGAAGAGCGGCGTGGTCAAGCAAGGTGAGAACCGGTCTGCACTATTGCGCCATCTTTGCGAACAGTCTTCCGCGACAACCGGTGTCACTGAGCCACTGACCGCCTCTTCTTGTCTGCTTCAGACCAAGCGCTGGCTTAGTGGAAGCGAATACTCACAGCCATCGTCGGGAAGCATCCGAGCTTTGACAAGGATTTGAAGCCTGCCGGCAGAAGTACAAGCGCCTCGACAAATTCTACAAGGGGGAGAAAAGGAAGAGGGGCACGAGCGGCGAGGCGGCAACTACTCTTCGTGGCACTGCGGCCGAGGTCTTCGACATTATCGACGCATATCAGGGATCGATGCCTTATGTTTCCACTACAGCACATCTTGACAGCACCCGCTGCTCGACCGATCTTCCGGGCATGGCGCCCAGGGAGGAGGCCTCGACAAGTCAGCGGAAGAGGAAGGCGACGGACAGACAAGTCGGCTGGAGATGTTACTGACTCACACGGTAGAACAACAGCAACAGCAACAGCAACAGCAGCAATAGCATCAGTAACAGCAGCAACAATATATGCAACAGCAATAACAGCATCAGCAACAGCAACAACAGCTTATGCATCAGCAACAACAGCATATGCAACAGCAACAACAGCATCAGCAACAGCAACTACAGCATCAGCAACAGCAACTACAGCAACGGGAAGCAGAGTCGCAGAATTCCATGTCCCTGCTCAGCAGGCTGATTGAAAAGATGTAGTAAGGGCCGGCAGCAACGATACTGGAAGACGTTGATGTACGAATATTTATTTCGACTGTCAATGAGTATGTCTTCTTCAGAGATCTTCGCAGGTCATAGAGGGTGCGTGCGAGCGCATCCCTCCTCTGAGCGCCTTGAGCCGCTTCTTGGACATTGGAGTGGTTGATGTTGTCCTTGTCCGTGGGCTCGCAGTCTAGCATTCCATCGGCATCGATGCATTGCTGTCGTCATTGCACAGGTCCAATGCACATGCACATCTTGACAGCACCTGCTGCTCGATCGATGTTCCGGGCATGGCGCACAGGGAGGAGGCCTCGACACGTCAGCGGAAGAAGAAAGCTGACGCAAAGTCAAACCGGCTGGAGACGCCACTGACTCAGATTGTAGAACAACAGCAATACCATATGCAACAGGACCAACAGCTTCAGCACAGCCACGACAGCATCAGCAACAGCAACAGCAGCAACGTCAAGCGGACTCGCGGTCATGTCCCTGCTCAGCAGGCTGATTAAGAAGCTGTAGTAAGGGCCGGCAGCAACCTGATTGCAAGATGTTTATGTACAACAAAACTTTGTAATTTCATACATAACAGATTTCAGAATGTCAATAATTCTGTATGTTTTATAATTCTTCGATGCCCATGCTATCCTCACTGTCCGACGACTCTAGCACCATGTGTTGCTGCTCATAAAGAGTGCGTGCTAGCGCATCCCTCCTTTGAGCGCCTCGAGCCGCTTCTTGGACATTGAAGACGTTGATGTTGTCCTCCTCGTCTGTGAGCTCGCAGTCTTGGACATCAGACTGGTCGATGTTGTCCTCCTCTTCAGTGGGCTCGCAGTCTACCATCCACTCGGCATCGACCACATCATTGTCGTCAATGCACATATTGTGCAAGACGATGCATGGCCGACATGGAGGGGCGCAGTCTTGAGTTGGACGTCCATCCGTTTCTGGAGAATTCTGAACCGCCCCTTCAGATGTCCCAAAGCCCGTTCAACCACCATCCTGGAGCTGGACTACCTGTAGTGCCAGTCCTGTTGGAGGGCTGACAACCCCTCCCGGCAGCGTTTGAAAGGTATCGACATGTATCTGCGCGGCGGATAGGCTGCATCCCCGAGCAAACAGTAGTCTCCAAGTCTACCTTCCTCGCACCACTGGCCGACCCTGCTCTGGTTGAAAATCGTGCAGTCGTGTACGCTGCCGCACCAGCCGACGTCAAAGGCCCAGATCTTCCAGTTCGCGTCAGCGACCACCTTTAGGACCTCAGAGTGGTGGCTTCCTATTATAGTAGTACTTGGGACGGACACTTGGAGCTTCGATGGGGATGTGCGAGCCGAGCCGTTGACTGCGCCGACGGCGTGCGGGATGCCTGCCAGCTCCTGAAATCTGGCGGCCATGCCGAGCAACTCCTTGTGCGTTGGCCACTTGACCTGCTCCAGCACCAAGTTGTCTTTGATGGCCTCCAGCACCTCCCTAATGATGTTGCTCGCCGTGCACTCCGCTATCCCGAAAAGATCGGATGTGGCCCTAATGTAGCTTCCGGTTGCCAGGCGGTGCAGCGTGATCGCAATCCTCGCTTCCACCAGCACAGCTGCTCTGACTTTCGTGTCCCGCTTCTCGATCGTGCCGCCGAGGGGCCGGACCAACTTGTCAAAGACTCTGCGCGACACTCTCATGCGCTTCTGGAGTCCTGCTCGGTGAAGTCGACCTGCAGCTGGCGGATCCAGCCGGTCAGCTGGGTGGAGCTCCACAGGAGGCGCGGTGCTCTCTCCTTCTTCCCCTGCAGCATCATCAGGGCCACGGCAGCCTTGAAGTCAAACTGCGGCAGCAGACCCACCTCCGCCTCCGCCTCCGCCTCCACCTCCGCCTCCGCCTCTGCCTTCGCCTCCGCCTCCGCCTCTGCCGGGCGCAGCTGCCAGCGGGCCAGGACTGCTATCGTGATGCAGCAGATCCGCCTCCGCTCGGGCCCCATGCCTGCAGGCCTGGTCGGAGCGGGAGGGGGGAGCGTGCGCCTGCGGAGGCACTCGACCAGGAGGCGGGAGGCGGCGCTGCTGCCGGGGTTTGAAACTGCTGCCCTAGCGCGCCGGGCAGCCAATCCGACCTGGCGGGGCTTGGGAGGTGGTACCGCACGTGCAGGCGGCCTCGGCCTCCGTGGCGGCGACCAAACCCTTGACCCGGCGGTCAGCACGTGCGTGACCGCGCGACCAAGAGTAGACAGGCCCTAGATAGTGCGACGGGCAGATTTTTGAGCACCAAGACGAGCAGCTTCGTCTGAAAGCGGCACCCTGCGCGTCATATTGATCGCAGGACTCCCGTGGGCTCGGCCCGTCTGCGCTCTCCCACTGATCGTGGTGGACGTATTCAGTGACGTGCTGTGTGACGTGCCTGCGACTGATGTGACGTGCAGGCGCGCTGCTCGCAGAAGATGTCTGCTCGGCCAGGTTCTTGTTGTCCTTGTAATGTTTCCGCCGTTTGAAGGTGCCAACGGCGCGCGATAACCTTACATGAGCGTAACGTATCTACCGTTTGGAGTCCCAAACGGTGCGGGTAGCTTGGCTGCACTCCGTGTAGCTAAGTACGGTTCGAGGGTCCCGGGCTCCGTACCCTGTCGGCACGCCTCGGGCTCACGCCCTGCAGGCCGGCCGGGTGGGTCAGCTCTCCCTCAGGCCGGCGCCCCGCGGGCCGACCGGATTGACCAGCTCTCCAGTCCTCATGGCTGCATTGCCTCAGTCCCTTGACCCCGTGAGCCAGGCTATTGGCCTGGCGCGCCACCTCCTTGGCGCTAGTCACTGTCCAGCGCGCAGTCCCTTGGACTCCCCTGACTTAGCGCTTCCCCTGGCCCCCTTCTCGTACTCTGTTCATTCTTTTCGGATTCTTTTTCGGGCTGGTTGTTCCAGCCCCTATTCTCAATGGGCGAGCACTTTCTTCTTGGACTCGCGCGCCGGCCTCTTGGCGCTAGTCCCTTGGACTCGTGCTAAAGGCCACTGGCCCCTGTGTGCCAGCCTGTTGTATTTGTCGTCTCCCCTTGTCAGGCCCGCCCCTCCAAGGGAGAGCCTTGGGGGCGACCCTCGTCACACCCTCAGGGGAAGGGTGGCAGGAGAACCGCTATAAGTAGTGGGCCTTGGTCAGACTCCGGGGGTCGGCCATCGCCCGAGAGAGACACAGCCCTGGTGCTGCCTAGCCAGCCCCGCTGCTGCCTGCTGCTGCCGCCGCCGCCACAGCTCTGCTGCTGCCGGTTGCTGCCAGCCCGTCGCCGCAGCTCATCGCTGCGGGCCCTGCCGGCTCTCTGTAAGTCTATTGGTAGAGTCACCGCTCTAGGGCGGTGCCTCAGGGTAAGACTTCCGCTGCGCTCTGTGCGCGTATGTGCGTTGGCGTTCTCCTGTATGAGGGTTGTCTCCAAAACACCCTATGCTCGAATCCAAACCAGGACATTCTGACTCTAACTGTGTGATTAGAGCAGAGATGTCACAGTCCTGCCCTCGCACTCACCATATTGCGTGTAACCGAGCTTGAGGTCCTTCCGGTCTAAATTCTGCAAAGGAGCCGTTCACGGCGATTCAAGAAGCCGGACAGGCAGTTTTCGCCAGCCAAGCCGCGGTCGGCTGGTGTACTAGCGACGTCGATAGCGGTGGCTGACAAACGGTTGAGAAGGAGGGTGCAGAGGCCGAGGGGTTCGTATTTGAGGGGTTCGTCTTGTTGGAGATGGTGGACAGCTTACAAACGGCATTCACTTCAAATCGGCTGAAGCGGAAAGCTGAGGACAACGCCAGGGCAGCATTATATGACAGTGGTGCATTCCATGTGCTCGATGGTGAACATGTGTCTTTGCAAGAGATCCTTTGTAAGGAACCTCGCCCTACACATGCAGTCAGGGTGAGCAGTCCTTGTTGAGTTCGGCCGCAGGGGGTTTAGACCCACTTCCAGGACCCTAGCCTCTCTGATTTGCGGCTGCTTAGCAGGGGTTACTGAGTAATTTGTAGCTGCTTTCTTTCTTTGTGTGCTTTGCTTTCTTAGCGCTTCCTCTGGCTTCCTCTGGCCCCCTTCTCGTTCTTTGATCATTCTTTTTTGGGCTGGCTTGTCCAGCCCCTATCCTCAATGGGCGAGCCCTTTCTTTCTTGTTTAGAGGCCAACCCACTACGCGTGAAGCACTAGCGCATAGGCGCAACGGAAGACAGGCCCTGTGGCGCGGCCGTCCGACGGCGACTCCACCTCCTGGTGGCCCCGCAGCAGAGTGCGGCAGCGGCTGCGGTGGCCGAGCTGCTCCTGGGCTTCACACGGGCTTGTGAATTGCTTGTCGAGCCTCAGCCCCCAAGGCTCCTTGTGACAAGAAGTGCGCCCCTCAATACCCCGTCTGGTCGCGGGCGCCGCCGCCGCCGCCGCCACCCCTCTTAAACCCCGGGCCGCCGCCGGCGCCGTCGCCGGCGGCGCCTGCCATGGGGTCCGCGGCGGCGTGCAGCTCTCGGCGCCGCCCTCGGAGCCGGAGTCCCGAACTTCCCCCGGCCAAGTTCGCGTGGGCGCAGCGGTTTCTCACCCTCGCCGCCTTCCATGCCGCCACCACGCCACCTCCGCCGCAGCCCCCCCTTCTTCCGCCGTCGCCACCCTCGCCTGCGAAGCCCCCGCGCGCGCCGTGCCCCACCTGCCCGCGGGATTTCGCAACTCCCCATGGTGTCTCTGTGCATCGGCGACACTGCAAGGGGCATGCCAGCCCCACCGGCCCGCCGCCCGCAGCGGCCGTCGCGGCTTGCAGCCCCATCGTCCAGGCCCTGGCATCCACTCGGGCGGAGCATTCCACGGAGCATTCCACGGAGCATTCCACGGAGGCCACTACTCTATCGCCTCCCGCCCGAGAGAAGTGTCGGGCACCAACGTTATCGCCTCCACCCCTGAGAAGCGAGGGGACCCACGAGGTGACCACGCTCCTCCATCCTCAGGGTACCATGTCCCATGTGCTCGGCCCTGACGCCCCTGAGTGTGCTTCTCCGGCGACAGTGGTGCGGCAGCCGCTACCGCCCGCCGAGCCGTCGTCACCACAGCCGCCGACGTCCCCACCGCCCCCACCTCCTCCGACGCCGCCTTCCCGATCATCCGCCATCCCGCCTCTCGAGCCGCCCAGCCTTCCACAGTCGGCGCCATCGACGCCCCCCCCATCTCCGCCGCCTCCACCCCCGCCGAGCGAGCCGGCTCCACCGCCGTCGCCCTCTCCTCCCTCGCCCGACCCGCCTCGGTGCCAGCTTTGCCAGAGGACCTTCACCACGCGGTCCGGCCGGTCCAACCACCAGCGAACTTGCGCGGGCAACATCAACCGTGCGGAGCAGGCGCGGAGCGCAGCGGCGGCGGGTGGTCGTCGGGGCAGACCAGGCAGGCCTCCCGCGCCGTCCCCGCCCACGCCTCACCACTGGCAGTGGCTGGCCGACCTTGACCTGGCCGCAGTTCACCGCCAGGCGGCCCTGCCGCTCCTACGCCATGTTCCACGCTGGGCACGCCCACACCTCCGCCGCGCGCTCCGCCCGGTGACACAGCGGATCGTCGTGGACCACAGAGACGAGGCGGCGTGGAAGCTGTTCATCCTCTTCCCCCGGCTGTTGCTCGGGCGGGTCTCTCTCGACAGCCGCAAGCAGGGCCAGCAGCCCCTCTTGGAACGCGTCCAGTTGTTCGAGAGCGGGCACTGGGAGGAGCTCCTGGCGAGGCACGACGCAGCCGTGGCGGCATCCGAAGCCAACCGTGGTGGTCGAGGGGCAACACACGACCGGGCCGCCAGCGTCCGCAGGGCTCTTCGCTACGGCCACGCGGGCGAGCTCTCCCGGGCTGTGCAGGCCCTGGACGATGCGATGCTGGCGCCGACCAATGCGGCAACCCGGGCGGCTCTGGACTCCCTCCACCCCCCGTCCAGCTCCCCCCTGCCACCGTGGTTGGCCGCGTTCGCCCCGCCGGAGGAGGTGGTCTTGGACGCCGACGCCCTCATGAAGGCTCTCCAGACCAGCCGTCGCGCAGCCGCCGGCGGCCCCTCCCGCATGCTAACTGAGCACCTGCGGGAGATCTTCCTTGAGGGTGAGGCAACAGACTTCAACGCGCTGCTGCAGATCTGCCAGCATATGGCCCGCGACAATGTGCCGGCCAGCATCCGCGGCGTACTGTGCACCAGCACGCTGCTCGCCCTCGACAAGCCGAGCGGGGGAGTCAGGCCCATTGCCATTGGGGAGGTCCTGTACCGCCTGGTGAGCCGCGTACTCTGGCAGCAGCATGCGGGGCCGGCGCAGGTGCACATGGCGCCACACCAGTACGGCGCGGGGCTGCGGAGTGGGGGCGAGGCCGTCGTCCATGGGGTTCGTGCGACCTTGGACCAGCACCCGGGGTGGCTGGTGCTGGCCGTTGACGTGAAGAATGCCTTCAACACTGTGGAGCGCGCCAGCATTGCGGAGGAGCTCCGGGCATCCTTCCCCTCCCTGGTACCCTTTTTCCGCTTGGGGTACGGTCAGCCCAGCGACCTCCTCTGGCGGACAGGGGGAGATCAAGTGGAGGTCCTGCAGTCCCAAGCGGGCACGCGGCAAGGAGACCCCCTCGCCGGCTTCTACTTTGCGCTCGCTCACCACCGGGCCCTGCAGGCAACCGCCGCGGCACACCCAGGAGTCCTACTCCCCTCCTTCGCGGACGACACCACCATCGTCGGCCCTCCGGAAGACGTGGCGGCGGCCTTCATCACCCTTGAGCTGCAGCTGGCCACCCTCGGCCTGTCCACCCGGGCGTCAAAGTGCGCGGCCTGGTCTCCCAGCGGCCTCCCACCCAACCTGACGCTGCCCACCGGCTGCCAAACTCCAGCAGATGGCTTCACCCTGCTGGGGGTCCCCATCGGCGCGCCGTCCTTCGTGGAGGGGCAGCTGCGAGCCCGCCTGGCGGAGCACCTTCAGCCTGCGGCCCGGCTTCCCGAGCTGGACGACATGCAACTATCGCTGGCCATGTTGACCAGGGCCATTGGGCAGCGGCCCCAGTACCTGACGCGGGCCACTCCGCCGTCCCCTGGGGCGTTGGCAGCGTATGCAGATTTCGATGCAAGCATGGTGGCGAGCTTGGCGGCCCTGGTCCGCCACCAGGGCTTCCTCCAGTCGCCAGCAGCTATCCACCAGGCGGCGCTACCCCTCAGCCACGGTGGTCTCGGCCTGCGCCCGCTCGCTCGTTCTTGCCGGGCGGCATACCTCGGCAGCTGGGCGCAGACTGCCGCCTCCGTGGCCCAGCGCTTCTTGGTCCACGGCCGGCGGGCACTGGAGCAGGCGGTGGCGGAGGTCGACATGGGCCCGCTGCCGTTCCAGGTGTCGCTTCGCTCCGCCCACCAGGAGCTGCTCGCGGCGCACCCGGACCTGGCCGGCCAGGCGGTATCCTTTGCGCACCTCGCGCACACCGCCGACTTGCGCGTCCAAGCGCGCATCGCGGCAGTGGTCGACAAGGCCGCCTACACCACCGCCGTGCTCCAGCTCCCCGAGGCCGACTTGCGCGGGCGCGCGAGACTCCACTCGGCCTCTTCCCCGGGGGCTGCGGCGTGGCTCCAGGCCCTCCCCCTCTACGACGCCCTCACCCTCCCGGACGAGGTATTCCGAAGTGCCGTCCACCGGCTCCTGGGCCTACTGCCGCCATGTCTCCAGGGTGTGCGTCAATGTGAGTGTGGCGAGCGCGGGACCGAGCCTGGAGAGCTGGCTGCTCATGTTCTGCGCTGTTCCCACGGCGGAGAGCGGACAGCGGCCCACGACCGCCTCCGCGACGTAATGCATGGCATCCTGTTGGAGGCTGGTTTCTCCGTGGCAGCAGAGCACTCCGGAATCATGCCAATCCAGCACAGGGCCGACGGTCTCCATGCCAGGCGTGTAGACCTGGTGGCCACCCGACAGGCCGGCGGGCCACGTCTTCTCCTGGACGTGGTGACTACTGATGCCTATGACCGCTCACACCCAGCCAAATGTGCCACCACGGCTGGGTATGCGGTCGCCTGCGCTGCTCGGGCCAAAGAGCTGAAGTACGCGGATCATCCGCGGGAAGACGAGTTCTTCCCGTTGGCCATCGACACACATGGGGCGCTGGGCGCTCGGTGGCTCGAGCTGCTCACCCAACTCGCCCGCCACACCATCGCCCGGCGCTTCCATGGGGAGCCGGTTGACTTCCCTGCAGCCGGGTCGCTGGCGCAAGTGTATCGAATGCGCCTGGCCGTCTCGCTGCAGAGGTCCATGGCCCGGGCGCTGCACCTTCGTGCCGGCAGAGCCCTCGCTGCTGCCTCTGGCTCTGGCCAGGGGACCCACTTCCAGGAGCCCAGCATCTCTGATCTGCGGCTGCTCAGCAGGGGTTACTGAGTGTCTCGTAGCAGCTTTGTTTCTGTTACTTACCGCTTCCCCTGGCCCCCTTCTCGTACTCTGTTCATTCTTTTTCGGGCTGGTTGTTCCAGCCCCTATTCTCTGATATTGGTCTGCCCCCTTGGTGACGATGAGACACCGTGCTGGGGGCTAGCCGGTGCAGGAGCTTGAGCCACCAATCGATGAGCGCCCCGTGGACGTCGATGGCAAGGGGGAAATGTCGTCCTCCCGCAGGCGGTCAGCAGAAGAAAGAGAGAAGGCGCGTAGGGCGCATGAAATGAGATGGAGGCCAATTCAAGCCGACACATTGTTCAGGCAGAGAAGAAGAAGCGCGGCCAGATTGACTGGTGGCCAGGAAAGGCCAGCCCAAAGGAATGGACAAGGTCAGCATGCTTCGCCTCCTTGCCTCGGGCGGCTCTGGCCACTGCAAGCCCTGCCTTGGCGGTATAGAGGGTGTTGGCGCAGTCGAATACGTCTGTCGTCACCATGTTGCAATGAGGTGCGGTCCACTAGCCAGTGGAGTGGCCAGCAGGTCGACTGTTAGTGCGTGGAAGCTGTCGGCCTTTCGCTGGATTGGCATGACCGATGTGTTATCTGCGGCCACCATAGAGCCCGCCTCCAGAAAGAAGAAAGTGCGCGGCCATAGGCCAGCCCGAAAAGAATGCACAAAATCCCAAGGGCCAAAACGATGCCTTCACGAAAAGTCCAGAAAGAAGGCGTGTATGGCAGTGCGAAGGAGGTCGTGGGCTGCTGTCCCAAGAGGGGGCAATGGTATGGAGCTCGAGGTTGAGGTCGAGCTCGAGTCTATCGGAAGAGATTGTCGGTCTCCCTTCGGCGGTCCCTGGCCCAAGCCTTGCATCTGCGTACTGGCCGTGCTCTCGCTGCGCCTCCGGCTTTCGTCAGGGGGATGGTTTTCCGGCAGCTAGTCTGTCGGATTGAGGCTCCTCACTCGTAAGTACCGAGTGGTCCATCCTCCCCCGTTCTGACGTAGCTTCTTCAGGCACCTTCGTAGCTGCTAAGCGTTTTCGGCCCCTTCGAACTTTTGTCCACAGTTTTCGGGCTGGCTTTTCACAGCCCTTGCCCCCATTAGGAGTGCCACTTATTCTTCGAGGCATCTCAGCGCCGAGTTAGCACGTTGTAAGGATGTGCTTGGGACCAAATTGCGCTCGCCGGCTGCAATGGATCGTTACCGCGCCGCCAGTGTCAGTTGTTGTGCCGCGAGCTTGAGGCCATGCTCCGCACCAGAGGGGATATGCGTGTGTAATCACAGATGGGGAAGCTATGTGTGGCCAGTACAAAGGCAAGCAAATTGTCAAATGTACGTCACCTGCTGCTAAGCTGACCCGCACAGTAACCACGAGTCAGCACATAGAGGTCGCTAACTGATGCTCGAATACCGGACGGCAATCGACAAGCTCTTGAACTACCAGCTAAGGCTCGACCAGCTTTCTGATGCAACGCATGAGCCCGAGCTCGCTGCAGACAAGCTGACACTCGACGATGCAAGAATGACAAGTAGGCTGCCGGCATGCCCATCTTCTGAGCTGGCGGGGCTAGTCAGAAGTGCTCGCCCATCCATCGAGGATAGGGGGTAGTCAGAGTAGTGTCGGAGCTTTCTTCGTGTATCGAATGCGCCTGGCCGTCTCGCTGCAGAGGTCCATGGCCCGGGCGCTGCACCTTCGTGCCGGCAGAGCCCTCGCTGCTGCCTCTGGCTCTGGCCAGGGGACCCACTTCCAGGAGCCCAGCATCTCTGATCTGCGGCTGCTTAGCAGGGGTTACTGAGTGTCTCGTAGCAGCTTTGTTTCTGTTTCTTAGCGCTTCCCCTGGCCCCCTTCTCGTACTCTGTTCATTCTTTGTCGGGCCATGGCCGGCGTGCACTGGAGCAGGCGGTGGTGGAGGTGGACAAAGGCGCGCTGCCGTTCCAGGTGGCGCTTCGCACCGCCCACCAGGAGCTGCTCGCGGCGCACCCCGACATGGCCGGCCAGGCGGTCCTTTGCGCACCTCGCGCACACCGCTGACCTGCGCGTCCAAGCGCGCTTCGTGGCCGTCGTCGACAAGGCCGCCTACACCACCGCCGTGCTGCAGCTTCCTGAGGCTGACCTGCGCGGGCGCGCGAGACTACATTCGGCCTCCTCCCCGGGGGCAGCGGCGTGGCTCCAGGCACTCCCCATCACTGACGCCCTGACCCTCCCAGATGAGGTGTTTCGCACTGCCGTCCACCGGCTCCTGGGGCTGCCGCCTCCATGCCTCCAGGGCGTGCGTCAATGCCAGTGTGGCGAGCGAGGGGCCAAGCCTGGCGAGCTGGCTGCTCACGTCCTGCGCTGTTCCCATGGCGGCGAGAGGAGGGCGGCCCACGACCGCCTCCGGGACGCAATGCACAGCATCCTGGTGGAGGCTGGCTTCGCGGTGGCAGCGGAGCACTCCGGCGTCATGCCGCTCCAGGCCAGGGCCGACGGTCTCCACGCTCGTCGCGTCGACCTGGTGGCCACCCCACAGGCCGGCGGGCCACGTCTGCTTCTGGATGTGGTGACTACCGACGCATTT
>WELB01000165.1:118106-139650 GCA_009602725.1 Spirogloea muscicola | reverse complement strand
GGTCCCGCTCCCGCGCCTGGCCGCCGCCCGCCCCCCCAGCATGGACGCCGCCTCCGACGGCGCCCTTGACGCCTCCGCCCCCAGCTCCGGCGCCGCCGCCGCCGGGTCGTCGTCGCCCACGCACCAGCGGCAGCGCGTGAAGCAGGACGTGTGCAACGAGGTGCTGCGCCGCCTGGCCGAGGCCGGCGACCCCGCCGTCGGCCGCCCCTCCTTCGCCGACGAGCTCCTCTCCCACTTCCTCCGCCTCCCTACGCGGTGACCACCCCCGCCCAGCGCCAGACGCCGCCGGCAGCTCGCGCTGCCTCCCCCTGCTGCTCGCCCAGGGCTCGGCCTCCAAGCCCGAGCCCCCCGCGCATCCCGTCTCGGTGCTGGGGAGCTCCTTCGGCGCGTGGCGCCAGGGGCGTGCAGCCCGCGCCGAGTCTCGATTCCGGCAGGATGGGCCTCACAGGAGCCAGGCCGTGGGCCCTGACATCAGCCCAGCTGGCTGGCAAGCGCTGTGGCAGCTATGCCCTGGACGTCAACACGGAGCGCGCGGAGGACGTGCTCACGCACAAGAGGCTGCTGGAGCTGGCTGCTGTGCCGGACAACCGGCCTGCGTTCCACATCAGAGCCGTCCATGTGAGCTGGCGGCAGCCTTGTGGCAGTTTGCTGCTCCCAAATGCTCGCGGTGGCAAGTCGAGTCCGCCGTCCAGCTTCATCGGACCCTTGGGTTCTCGTGGCCCAAGGGGGCGCGCTCACGAGGGCTAATCACGGGAGGAGGCCAGCGGCTTCAACTGAAGCTCAGCGGCAAGGGAGCTTCGGAGCTCCTGCATTGACGGGCCGATGGCTATGCTGGCCATGGCAGGTCCTGCCAGCTGGCACGGAGGAGGTCGACCCCTCTCCAGACAGCTCCCCGATGGACTCACCGCAGGACGGGAGCTATCTGGCCGGGCCACATGCACGCTCCCACTACAGGCCAAGGTGAGCCCGAGGCTGTCACCCCAAGCAGTCAAACTTGCAGGAGTGTGACCAGCGAGAAACTGAACACCCTCTCGTGCACATGCGACACACTGGTGCAGCCATGCACCCGCATTCGGCTCCTCGCCTAATCTGGAGGCCTTAGCGTTAGACATGAGCAAGCCGAGTCCCATTGAAGAGGACAGCGGTTCTGGGCGAGGCCAGCCTGCATCGGCGTTGAGGTACAAGTCCATGCCTTCTGGATATGTATGTCATACAATGATGTTGTTCAAGCATCAGACCATCAAACCACGTTGAGTGCATCCTGGTCACGGGCATTGTTGCAAGTACCAGGCAGTTCATTCGCTGCAGATCATGTGGCAGAGAGTCTGATTGTATTGCGCAGTCAAACCTCAAATCACTAATTATCTGCTCCAAGGTGCAGTCCTCGGTATCCTCATTTGCCCATGCACGAGGTGACCTTCTCAACTATTGACAAGCCGAAGCTACTAAGTCAGGTTAGTAGCCTCTGTCATGAAATATCTATCTGCTCAAGCAAGTACAGAAGGCAGCCCCTTTCTCTAGTAGCTCAGCAGTTAGAGCGCACAATTTGCAACTTCTGATGGTGCTTCGAAGTGCGTTCTACCTGCCAAAAGCTCCGTACGCATCATCATCACTAAAGCACCCAACCTCTAAGAAGCTCGAGTTGCCTGACTTGCCTGAAAGCGACTGAGCTTGAGAACTGCTCCGCCTCATGTACGGCGTCCAGCTATCTGCACTGCTTGCTGATGTGGAGCTCAATATCCGCGAGGCGCATGTATTCTCCACAGCAGATGGCTACTCTTTGGACGTCTTTGTTGTCGATGGGTGGCCAACTGAGGTAGGTCAACCTGGGGTTGGCTTGTAACTTCAATACATCTATTGAATACTCCTCCCGACGTAGCATACAGATATACTTAGACAGAGAGAAGGGATAAATTGTTTTGCTTTGTTTGCCTTGTGACTCTTACGAGCTGATGAAGACGGGTAGCATGTATTTGATTGGTGAGTTTTGAAGAACTGTAGACGCGAAAGTTTTATCAGCCATCTGCTTTTAACTGGATACTCCTTAAAGTGTAGGCATAGCTCTTAGGTCAAGTTATGGTGCTGCTATTCAGATGTCCTTACTTGCACGCAGGGTTTAGTCGAGTTCAGCAATGAGTGGCCAGATCGTGCTGACAGCTGAAATTAATTCAGGAAAGCCTTTTGGAAAGAGGTTGTAGCATTCTGCTGGAGTTGGGGAAGTTGGAGTGACTGATGTGTTGCCAATGCTCACAGGAAACCAATGAGCTGGAGGAAGCTTTGAGAAAAGCACTCTTCAATGTGCCCGTACGTATACTTTACTCTGTGTTTGGCCCTGGACAACTCAAGGACTTAATTGAGGCACAAGAGCCTTAGAAAGTAATGACTCATCCTTGCTTCGAAAGCTGAACACATATTGCTCGTAACTCTCATCCGTTGGATGAAGTCAGCAAGAGTGTCAATACCTTTTGTCTTGCATATGAAGTTGGTGACACGAGCACCTGACGTGCAAGCAGAAGGGAGCGTGGGCTAAAAGCTCGGCCACTTCACCAATTACATCGCCACTGCAAGCATCACCTGCACCTGGTCCATCTCCTCCTGGGCATGTCAGCATTCCATCTGATGGCTACAATGATTGGGAAATCGACAGCAAGCAACTCAAGCTTCATCAGAAGATAGCATCTGGCTCTTTCGGCGACTTGTAAGTCTTCTGAGCAACCCCCTTGGCTGCCTTGACATTGGTTACTTGGCCGTGGGTTGCATCAGAAACACTGAAGCTCCCAAAAGTTGCTTGCAGATATCGAGGCACCTATTGTGGTCAAGATGTTGCTATCAAGATACTGAAGCCAGAGAGGCTGAACGACAGTCTTCAGCAAGAGTTTGCCCAAGAAGTTTTTATTATGAGGTGCTCAGCTTGTATCATTGTCGTTCCACTGCATGCGCCGTCCCTGTCTTCAGATGGCGGGTGCAGTCAACTCCTTCCTGTGCTAAATTTTTTGTTCCTGATGAAGAGCCGTGCTCTGGTGTTCAGGAAAGTTCGACATAAGAATGTCGTCCAATTCATTGGCGCTTGTACAAAGCCTCCCAACCTCTCCATTGTTACTGGTAAGTTGCTGAAAACTCCACACTACGTAAGTTTTTGTGATTTGCAAGTGGCTGCAGATACAAGCAGGCAACTGCTTACTTGTCTTCTCTTTTGTGCTCAGAATTCATGTCAGGCGGCAGCGTTTATGACTACCTTCACAAGCAGCGGGCAGGCGTGAAAATACCTATGCTTCTCAAAGTCGCAATTGATGTGTCCAAAGGCATGGACTACTTGCATCAGAACAACATCATACACAGAGACTTGAAAGCAGCCAACTTGCTGATGGATGAGAATGAGGTACGAGATCTCCTATGTCAGAATCTGACAAAGTGCCACTTGTCATACGAGTGATTGCCTCTTTTGGTGTGACTTGGCTCTTGCGGTATCCTTCGTCAAGCAGATAAGATATTAAGTGGGCTGCCATGACAGGTGGTGAAAGTTGCAGACTTTGGTGTTGCACGAGTCCAGGCTCAGAGTGGTGTCATGACTGCTGAAACTGGCACATACCGCTGGATGGCACCAGAGGTCGGTTGCTCCAAGATTTCCTTATCCTCTGTCCTATGTATGCCACCTCAGATGTGCCGGGTGATGGTGATTCTGCCACACCACAGTGGTTTGCCGATACGTTGCTTGTACTCTGAAGCTTATTCTGGTCCCCTTCAACAGCTGCACACATGCAGGAATCTAGCTCCCACTCTGATTGGAAGTGCACCTTTGCAGGTCATTGAGCACAGACCGTATGACCACAAGGCCGATGTCTTCAGCTTCGGCGTTGTTCTTTGGGAGCTCTTGACAGGCAGGGTAGGATTGCAAGCCTACATCGATGCAGACATTGCATGTGACATGTATTTGATTCAAGGGCACAAAAGTACCTGAACACTAGCTTGCAAGCAGCTTATCGTATTTGTCTGCGCATGCAGCTGCCCTATGCAGACCTGACGCCTCTGCAGGCGGCCGTAGGGGTTGTCCAGAAGGTGAGCACGCGCATAAGCAAATTGCTGCTATCATGGGTCGTGCTGATTCTGTCTCTCCTAGTGAATATCGAGACATTGGCTGCCGGCAGTGGGGCAACCTCATCAGGATTTCGTATCAGTGAGTAGGTACCGCGCACAAATCATTCATCTCGTTGATTGTTGTACGCTACTACTCTGTACTTTTTTGAGCAGGGTCTGAGGCCCACGATTCCAAAAGGCACGCACCTGAAGCTCGTGGAGGTGATGGAGAGTTGTTGGCGGACAAATCCATCAGAGAGGCCGGAGTTCTCCGACCTCACTCGGCTGCTGACGGAAACCTTGAAAGAGGTAGGCGAGCACGGCAGATATTGCCCTGGCCCAAGGCTGCAAGGTGTGAGCGGCACCGTGCTGGGTCAGCAGCTACATGCGGCAGCGGGGTCGTCGTATAACAGGGGAAGCTGGGGCCAGGAGCGCAGGTGGAGGACGAGGGGGAGGCGGTGGACAAGAAGAAGGAGCGGAAGGCGGGAGGTTTTTTTGCGGCGCTCAAACGCACCTCGGGCTCGCGGTAGCAATGTCGCGGCAGGGCAGGGCCCAAGCGGTAGACTCTTCGGGAAGCTGGGGGGATGGGGGAGAGGAAGGATGAAAGCTCCTCCCGAAAGGGGGAGAGGGCAGCGAGAGGCGAGCCCAAGAGAGTTAAATCAAGGTCCGAAGGGGCCGAGAGTGTCCAAACAGAGCAACGCAAGCAGCTACACCGAAGCAGCAGCGCCTCCTGAGAAGCAGCTCTCTGGCAGCGGGGGCGAGGGCTGTGACCAGCCAGCCCGGAGACGTCACGGAAAAGTGGACGAGGAAGTAAGCCAGAAAGGCTGCCAGACTTCGGTCCAGAGGGCTTGGCAAGGTCCAACGGGGGCGCCACGGGAGTGGAGTTTGTATTGAGTGATGGAGGGCCTGATTTGAGATAGTGGCCCCGCAGCAACAAGCGACGGTGCTAGTTGCCAGTCAGGCTCAGCTGGACCTCGGCCCGCTTTGCCGGCTGGCCTATGGCGGCCGCCGCGCAGCTGGCGGCCGCCGCGCAGCTCGCGGCGGNCGTGCGCACCTCCGTCGCCCCTACACAGCCAGGCGCGCTCCGCGGGCGCACAACCTCGGCGCCGCCTAAGCCCTCACGCCGCCTCCCGCCGCGCCGCGCAGGGCGACGCGCCGTACCTGACGAAGCTGGCGGTGGGCTGCGCCGCCGGCGCCGTGCTCGTCAAGGTGGCCCCGCCACTCCCCTCCGCGCCCGGCCTGCTCTCCCACTGATGCCCATCTGCCAGTGTGCTTGCCTCTGTGGTCGGCCACTCGGGCCCTCCACACTCCATGTTCCTAGGCCGCCC
This sequence comes from Spirogloea muscicola, assembly GCA_009602725.1. Taxonomy (NCBI): domain Eukaryota; kingdom Viridiplantae; phylum Streptophyta; class Zygnematophyceae; order Spirogloeales; family Spirogloeaceae; genus Spirogloea; species Spirogloea muscicola. Next base: position 134,248 of record WELB01000165.1, on the reverse strand, counting down.
TGCTGACGGCGCCCCCGCGCCGCCGGGTGCCCCGCAGTACGGCAGCCTGGCGGCGCCCGCGGTGCCCACGCACCCGGACCTGCCCACCGCACTGGCCATCATCTGCTTGCCCGTGCTAGCCAGCCTCGTTGCGCTGGCTGCCGCCAGCAAGGCCGGCAATGTGCCCTCCGAGCCCCCGCGCTGACCTCCCCAGTTTGCAGCTTCTGAAAAGACATCTGCCTCCGCAGTTGCACTGTGCTCGTCAGATAGGCCTTGGTTACTTGCATTGGCTGCAAATTGGCTAGGTGTAAGTTTGGCCATGCTGTGACTTTCAGGGCAAGTCCGAGGAGTTCTATGGCATCTGAGCCTGGCAGCATCTGATATGCGTGCAACTTTAGCATTCGTTGCACAAGATCCTAGGCTTAGAAAGCCCTGTCTCCTAGTCAAAATTGGAATGTACGTCAAAATTGGAATGTACAGGTGATGGAAGCAAGTCCCTTCACTCGGCCTGCTCACTGCCTGCAATCTAAGCAGGACTTAGCTGGGCCTCTGTATCGAAATCTAGAGCAGGTATGATTGGCAGTCAAGAGCAGGTCCGATAAAAGAATCTCTATGCATGTCATTCACAAGTGTCAGCCAATTTATCCTTTCAAAACCCTATGTACAAGGCTCTATATCAGCCGCAGAAGCAGGACAGCTCACTTGGCACGCGCATGATCGATGCCTCTGTATGAGAATTCGGCTGCCCATTGCGTGAGCCAAGCGGAGAGCAAGGCAGCCACCACTGAAGCTGCAGCAAGCTTCAGTCTGAGGCCGCTGCCCACCTGCACTGCTGCAGCTACAAGCAGTCCCATTGCACTCGCTGCCAACATATTTCGTGCCTTCGTAAAGCCTGCAAGTGCGCCGCTGCAGGCGCTGCATAATCTCGTGTGCTGCAAAAGAAAAGTAGATTGGCACATGCAGTATCAGCCAGCCTACTTTCCAAAGCGTCCATCACGCCAATCACACCTCAGTGCCATTTCACATGAGGTGGGTGGCTAGCACTCACCTGATTGTATCGGTCCAGGAGTTCATGGCGATTGGTTACGAGAGGTGGTAATGCAGGAGAGATGCCATCTAGCCATGAGGGCTGGCCCCCACCAAACCGCCTAAGCCAGTTGCGAAATGCTCCCACATATCGGTCAGAGGTAGCCGGCATGAAGAATGCGTTGTTCCAGTTCTCAGCATCAGCACCAGCAGCACTCCGCAGCTCCCTCTCCTGCAAACATAAAAGCTCGCGGACTAAACAAGCTTCAGCCTGGTCGGGCTGGAGGCTCATGTTTTTGCAACAACTCTCTTTCAGGTTCACGGAGCAGCTTGCATGACTAAGAACAAGCAGCCCAGGGTGGTCCAAAACCTGTCCGTGGAGCAGTGCAGCGTCGCCATCGAGAAGATTTAGCATAAGCTGGTGGTCAAACCATCGAGGCAGCAGCTGCCACCACTCCTTGCCGCTGGATAACCCAACCATGAAGTTGCGAGCGTTCACCACGATGATGCGGCACTTGCCGGGAGCTGCAATCATCATCAGCAGACAGTGTCATAGGGAGGACAATCATTGGATTCAGTCACTGACCTTCTGTCTATGTCTGTCCTCGATAATGCTCGCTACAAAGTCAGCAGGTGATGGGATGTTGCTGCATGGTTTCCTGAGCCACGAGGTACAGTGGCAATAGATATGATTGTGTTCAAGGCTGCCATCAGTTGGCAACATGGCCTAGGTAGGGCACTTGGATCTCAGCGAGGGAAGACCAGACGAGTCTGCTGCTACCTATTGGGGTGCTGCACAACCAATACAGCAGATTGCAGGGAGTCACAGAACTTCAATGCTAAGACGTCAGCGTGCACATTGGGGCAAGTGCAAGAGGCACCTTCAACGGCTGCACAGTCTCGGCAGAAATCTTCAGACGGGATGCAAATAGCAGTGGTCACTAACTTACCCCTGCTCCTGCTAACGGCGTCATGCTGCTGCTCAGCCAAATCAAGCACCCAAAGACCAAGCAAGGATGGACGACTGATCGGCAGCAAGCATACCAGTACGTGGTGACAATGCCGCGCCAGTGCGGCTTGCCGCGAGCCTGGAAGTCATAGGTGAAGCGCGCGGGCGCCTCGAACACGTGCTGTGTGGCGGGCGCCCCGTCCTTGGGCATCGTGCCGGTGAAGCCCGCGGGCGTGACCTGGCCGACCTGCAGCGGCAGCGGCTTGGCGTCCGTGCGCTTGCCCATCACGCCGCCGTTGACGTTGTGGTGCGCCACCGGCACGTGGCTCGGGTCGATCAGGTTCTCGACGCCTGTGTCCCACCCGTACGGCATGTCGCGGAAGGTCGCCACCGAATACCACCCCGGCTCGTCCATGCCTGCGCCGACACCGCAGAGGCCCATCAGCGGGAGCCGGGCATGCAGGCGGCGTGCGAGGCCTCCTCACGACCGTGGGGGCCAAGGGACGACCTGGGGTGATGGGCGGGGGCGTGGCGGCGGCGAGCTCGGCGCCGTGCTCGTCGGGCCAGACGAAGAGCAGGCCCTGCGCCTCGGCGGTGGGCAGCGCCGTCGCGGTCGCCCGGGGGCTGCCCGCNGACCGGCTGGCTCCGGCAGCTGCAGGTCGACTTCACCGAGCAGGACTTCCGGAAGCGCGTGAGAGTGTCGCGCAGAGTCTTTGACAAGTTGGTCCGGGCTCTCGGCGGCACGATCGAGAAGCGGGACACGAAATTCAGAGCAACTGTGCCGGTGGAAGCGAGGACTGCGATCACGCTGCACCGCCTGGCAAGCGGAAGCTACGTTAGGGCCACATCCGATATTTTCGGGATAGCGGAGTGCACGGCAAGCATTATCATTAGGGAGGTGCTGGAGGCCATCAAAGACAACCTGCTGCTGGAGCAGGTCAAGTGGTCGACGCACAAGGAGATGCTCGGCATGGCCGCCAGATTTCAGGAGCTGGCAGGCATCCCGTACGTCGTCGGCGCAGTCGACGGCTCGCACATCCCCATCATAGCTCCAAGTGATCGTCCCAAGTACTTATATAATAGAAAGAGCCACCACTCTGTGTCCTGCAGGTGGTCGCTGACGCGAACCGGAAGATCTGGGCCTTCGACGTCGGCTGGTGCGGCAGCGTACACGACTGCACGATTTCAACCAGAGCAGGGTCGCCCAGCGGTGCGGTGAAGGGAGACTTGGAGACTACTGTTTGCTCGGGGATGCAGCCTATCCGCCGCGCAGATACATGTTAAGTCCTTTCAAAGGCTGCCGGGAGGGGTTGTCAGCCCTCCAACAGGACTGGAACTACAGGCAGTCCAGCTCCAAGATGGTGGTTGAACAGGCTTTGGGACATCTGAAGGGGCGGTTCAAATTCTCCCGAAGCGAATGGACGTCCAACTGAAGACTGCGCCCCTCCATGCACAATATGTGCATTGACGACAATGATGTGGTCGATGCCGAGTGGATGGTAGACTGCGGGCCCACTGAAGAGGAGGACAACATCGACGACTCTGATGTCCAAGACTGCGAGCCCACAGACGAGGAGGATAACATCAACGACTTCAATGTCCAAGAAGCGGCTCGAGGCGCTCAAAGGAGGGATGCGCTAGCACGCACCCTTTATGAGCAGCAACACATGGTGCTAGAGTCGTCGGACAGTGAGGATAGCATGGGCGTCGAAGATGTTGAGGAGAGATAGAATTCTTGACATTCTGCAAATTGTTGTATACAATATCACAACATTTTGTTGTACATAATCTTGCAATCAGATTGCTGTTGGCGCTGGTGGAGGTGTCACTGGCGACGAGGCAATGTTGCCGCTGTCGCAGACTACAGGCGGTATATCAGCGGCTGCCATGGCAGCCACCAGCTGCTGCGCCCTGCCGACTGCGGGACAGCGCGGCCTTGGCAATCAGGATGGCGCTATGACAGCGCTGCAGGCCAGAGCTGCCGGGAGGGGGGCAGGGGCGGGGGACTTTCGCACTTGAAAATCTGTGTATTGTGGAGGGAAGGGTGCCAGCTGTCCCTATTCGGGCAGGCCGGGCAGCGTCCTTGGGGTCCGAAGGGGGGTGGACGGGGAGGGGGTGGTGGTCAAAACTGGGCCCTCCTCGGGAGGAGGGCCCACTTCCGGCCGCCCTCGTGGCAAACGCGCGCGTTTCCTCCTTGACGCGCCCAAAATGAGTCCTCGTCAGCGTCCGATGTGGTGCCTGCGTGGCTAGTGACCATGACCCGGCCCGCAAGGCTGTGAAGCCGGTCGTTCCATCCACCGCGCGACACGTACCCCTCGACTCGACTAGGAAACCAAGTGTGAACAGGCCCTAAGGTGCCTAAAAAGGAGAAGGAAGACACTTCCAGCAGAGAAGAAAGAAAGCGCGGCCAGACTGACTGGTGGCTGGCTGGGAAAGGCCAGCCCAAAGGCATGGACAGGAGAAGTAGTCGGGCGAGTAGCTCATTAGGCCATTCTAGAGTCAGGCTGCTCCGCCAGGGGAGGCGGCCGATTGCAGCCGAGCATGGCCGCAGACATCCGTCAGAGGGAGGAGCCGCAGCGTAGCCGTGAAGGCCGCCTTGTCGACTGCCGCCATGTACCGCGCCTGCGCTTGCGAGTCGGTGGAGTGGGCAAGGTGGGCAAATGGGACTACGCTCTCCACGAGGGCAGGGTGCTCCGCAAGTAAGTCGTCTTGAGCGGAGCAGAGCGCCACCTGGCACGGCAGCCTGGCTCTCCGCGCTCCTCCTGCACGATGCCCTCAGGATGCCGGATGAACTCTTCCGTATGGCAACTCATTGCCTGTTGGGTCTCCCCCCGCCCTGTCTGCTTGGCGTGCTGCAGCGTGAGTGTGGGGAGCCGTCGTCGGACCCGGCGGAGCTGGCGGCGCATATCCTCCGCTGCGCCACTGGAGGCACACGTACAGCTGCTCACGACCTCCTCCGAGATGCAATGTTCGGCATCTTCGAGGAGGCCGGATACACGGTAGCGATGGAGAATACTTCGGTCATGCCAATCCTCCAGAGGGCCGACGGACTCAACACGCGCCGCGTCGACCTTGTGGCGTCCACGCCGGGCGGCGGCGCGCGCATCGTTGCTGATGTGGTCACCACTGATGTGAGCGACCGCTCCGACCCGGGGCTCTCTGCCTCACGGGCTGGCCACGCTTCGGCAAAGGCCGCTCGCAGCAAGGCGGCCAAACACTCTGACCACCCGGCTGGAGACGAGTTCGTACCCCTGGCCGTGGACGTGCACGGGGCTCTCGGGTCCCAATAGCTCGACCTGCTGGCCAGGCTGGCGCGACGCGCTGTGTCCCGCGGGCGTGGTGAGCCGGCTAACTTCAACGCCGCTGGCTTGTGGGCCCAGGTATATCGCATGCGATTGTCAGTCTCCCTTCAGCGCTCCATGGCCCACGCCTTGCATCTTCGTACTGGCCGTGCTCTCGCTGCGGCCTCCGGCTTTCGTCAGGGGGATAGTTTACAGACAGCTAGTCTGTCGGATTTGAGGCTCCTCACTCGTAAGTACTGATTGCTTTATCCTCCCCTCGTTCTAACATAGCATCTTCAGGCCCCTTCGTAGCTGCTCAGCGCTTTTTAAACCCCTCCGCCCCTTTGAACCTTTTGTCAACTCTTTTCGGGCTGGCTTTTCACAGCCCTTGCTTCCACTGGGAGTGCCACTTCTCCCACGCCCTTATGCTCGGTCAGGCTAACAATCACAGCGTTCTCTTGGGGCAGGCCATCTGGCCTGTTTGGCACCCCTGGTCCCAATGGCCAGTGTAGCACTGCCTGGGACGATCATTTCACCACTACTCACCGTCACCCGCCGCTGGCCTGGCCGGTACCCTCCAACACTCGTTACGGTGGGTTACACCCATAGAAGAAAGAAAGTGCTCGCCCATAGAGAAGAGGGGCTGGGAAGGCCAGCCCAACAAGATTGGACAAGATCCAAAGAGCCAAAGAGGGTTTGCAAGCCGAGGCCAGATATCTGCTCGGCGGCAGATGAGCATCTTTCATGACCGGAGCTGAGCTGGACATACCGTGTCGCGACTCCTCACGCCAGACCATCGTGAGTCGACCTAAAACTATGCCGCCAACTTACTTACCTTGTCAATTTGTAAGATTGACACAAGGAGGCTACTGACGGGATTTTGCACGACAGGGATGGAGGAGGGAGGGGGACTCGTCCAGGAGCAGAAGCCATGGAAGTCATTGTGGCAGAGGCTTGACATAGTGTAGGTCAAAGTGGATGGATGCCGCGCACTTGTCCCCCAACAGAACACAACTGGGGGTTGTCCTTCCGTCTCTTGCCACCACGCACGGCTTCTGCAGACAGGGCGTGCCTTGAAGAGTGAGATCGCAAGTGACTGCCTCCTTGTACAGGTATGCCAAGCCCACATGCTGTTTGGCCGTACTGACAATCGTCTACAGATTGGGGCTTCAATTGCCCTGGCTGTAGGCGATTTAAGTGGCTGCTTCCTTGTGCAGGTATGCCAAGCCACATGCTGTTTGGCCGTACTAACAATCGTCTACAGATTGGGGCTTCAATTGCCCTGGCTGTAGGCGATTGACCCTTCCCTTGCGGTGATCGGTGGTTTCCTTTCGCAGTAGCTATTAGCCAGTGGCTGACGACTGCCATCGCCTCAGCCTTGCAACTCCTTCTATCTCTCATAAGCTATGATGGCTTGCTCCTTGGTGGGGACTGCTAAACAGGCCTTGCCCACAACTTGAAGAGATTTACATTAGACGGACACTGTTCCGGCTCATGAACAGCGCCTCGCCCTCCGAGAGGGGCATGTGAAGGGGTCGACTAGCTCGCGGAGAAGCGGTGTAAGTTGGAGAGGCAACGTGTGTAGCTCACCCAGCCAGCAAGTCGACCTTTAATGGGAAAGAAAAAGGCGGCACACCGAAGGGGCTGCGGCTGTGACTAGCTGAGCCAGAGCAGGAAATTGTGACGGTCAACCCGAGAGGGGCACCAATCAGAGTTGCGCAAGGACGCAACCAGCAGGGGGCCAAGGACACCCGCTTACTAGTTTTTGTGCTCACACAGGATGTCAGCCTCCATCAAACAGACCCAAGGCCGCAATGATTGGGCAACCCAAGAGACCTCTGAGCAGCATGACTGAAGGAGGTGCACCCAGAGCCGCAGTGGCCGTAAGAGGGCCAGCCCAAAAATAGATGACTTGCAGAGCTGACAAGAGAGCAGGCCATGTACGAAGGGGAAGGGGGGCGGGGGGGGTGGGGCGGGGGGGTCCAGTTGTCAGGGGCTTGTTGGGAAAAGCATGCGAGCTGCCATGCCGCCATGCCATGGCATCACCCAAGGCAGCCGGGTGTGACGTCTGCAACACGGGGCTCGTCAGCACGCTCCCACACATGCTCGACTCCTCCACCCTCCGCCGGCGCCGCTGCTGCTGCTCCTCATCGCGCTGCCCTTGCCTCAACCTCTGCAGCCCTGCGCTTCCCATTGCCGCCCTTCCGCGCTACCTCCGGCGCCCTCGCTGGCTCCCTGCCCTCCTCTCGCTTTCCAGCAGTCGCCGCCCGCTTCGACCTCCGCGCATCCTCACGCTGCTTCTCCCTCTTCGCTGCCCTCGCTCCTGCAATGTCCTCCTTGGACGGCATGCCCTTGCGGTACTTGCGGCCCTTGAGCTTCTTCTTCTTGGCCGTCTCCGCGGGGGCCGGCTCCGTGCCTCCGTTGATGCCTCGCTGTTCCACCGGCTCCAAGCTCTCTTCCTCGGCCTCACTTGTATGCCTCCCCTCCCGCACCTTGGGGCTGCCATCCGCGGCCTCGCCATCATCTATGTCCTGAGGCTCCCCCACACCGGCGGCAGCGGCTGCCCTCCCCTCCTCCTCCGCCTCCTTGGTAACCGCTTTTTTCAAGTTGCTCACTTTCTTTAGCTGTCCCCAAGGAGCCAAGTAAGCACCAGTCATTCAATGCAGATGCACAAGCAGTGCCTGCATGTTGCGCATATTTTCTCTTCAGAGTCAGGTGCAGGCAGGCACCTTGCAGACGAAGAACCCGTCGAGGTTGTGGACGTGTGGGAAGAAGCGACGCGCGTGACTGATGGATGGATGAAACCTGTGCTCACGGAAGCTCTGGAAGCTGCCAATTTCAACACCGCGCCAAAGCATGCACTCAACATCTGCCAGACGTCCACCCCCCTCATTGCCGCTCCTTCTATGATCTTACACGAGTCCAAGTTGGAAGACTACAACGTGCCTGCTGAGAAGCTCGGATGGTGAGTGAAGCTTCTTGACAAGAAGACAGTACTCACCCTGGACGCCCAAAGTCCAGGCCGCAGGGAACAACCTTCACGTCCCGCTTTCGTAGAGCATAGTCAACAACACCTTCGTTCTGCACAAACAAAGGTCATAAGGCGGAAGCACTGGTAGTATAAGGCAAGGTGTCCTGAGAATGCCGTCCAAATCGCATCTTAGCCATACGATGCAAGAAGGGGCAATAGGTAGTCTACACGCTGTATGCTCAGCAATGCTGGCTGACCTCTGGCACCGAGATGGAGCACGTAGAGTATACAAGGTAACCACCCGTTTTGGAGGAAGGGTCCAACAAATCGATGGCTGCCAATATCAACTCCTGCCACGAATAGAAGAAACATAGACTGAGCAGCATGCCATGTCCCTGGTGCTGGGCTCGGCAAAGGGGCAACTTTTGCCTGCTCATCATCAAGATCTCGCTGCGCCTCACCTTCTGAAGGAATGCACAACGATATATGTCGTCCATGGACTTGCTGACTTTGACCGACGCATCTTTGGCAATCACCTGGCAGCACCCAGCAACGACCAAGCACGCTGCTTAAGCATCCCAAGTTGCTGAAGACCAAGCACAACCCTGCAACTTTCTAGGCATGCCAAGCCACTTCTCCAGCAAACAGCTAAGCCCCTGCTCGCCTGCACCAACTTGGTCTAACGACCAGTAATGACTCACCCCCGTTCCGCTGCAGGGCGCATCAAGGAGGACGCGGTCAGCAGAATTGTGGCCCAGTATCTTTGGCAGCTGCCAAAACAAGTGAGGCAAGTCAGCTTGCACAGACCTGTGATCCTGCTAGCAAGCAGTTGAGCTTGCAATGCAGAGATGTTGTTCTGTGGAGCTCTAAGCGACCCTTTATTACAAGCTTAGCGAGCTCAGAATGCTTTGAGAATCCAGCCAATAGCAGCACAATGGGGTGTTGAGCATAGCAATATGTGATGGCTACCTGCACACCATATCCAATGGTGCCGATGAAAGAGAACTAAGAAATGAGATATTGCTATGCTAGGGGTGCAGGAGGAGTCCACAACCTGGCGACCATCATACGTGCAGACAACAACATTCGTCAGCCCCATGCGGTGGATGTTGGCCGTGAGGGACTTCACGCGCTTCTCATTTATCTCGTTGGCAAAAATCACTCCTAATGTGCAAAGAGAATACTTTTACCCATCAATTCAACTACAGTCACTAGAAATCGAGAGTCTACTTTGTACCACAGTGCTTCTTTCAGAAACACCAAGGCGTCAAAGCACGAGACAAGGTGCCGTCAGTGTAACTATGACAACTGAGCAGCCATCACTGGGCGCGGACTTGCCGCGCCTCTGGTGCACATTCTTTGTCATCATCCGGCAGCCTCAAGGTGGCGAGCATGGGCAACTATCGCAGGACGGGCTGGCAATGACATTGGGCAACAGCTTGAGACTCCCAGCCACTGCACCACCTTGTTTGCGGGCGTGAACAGCTGGGCTTTTCAAGGCCTTACCAGTGTTCTTCATGAGTGACCCAATGTACGTGGTCTTGCCTCCCGGTGCGGCCCTGCCCATGCAAGCCTCCTCGTTCCAGTCAGTTGTGACCAAGCTCATAGGCTCATGGCTCAACAGCATCTGCTAGCCCACCACTTGCACTAGCAGAAGGTGGGTGACAGAGGATGTAATATGAACATGTTGTGACAGTGAAGAAGGAGACGGAGGTACACACGCCATGTCGACAACACGCTCCTTCTCTTGGGGCGCCAAGGCCATGACGGGTAGAAACGAGGCAGCACTTTGGAGCTGTGCCACATCATCCGCACCACAGCAATTTGCGAGTCAGGCACCACTCTCACGTGGCATCAATGACAAATCCACAACACAGATTTGACAGACACAGGCAAGCCTTGTGTTTGTGAGCTCTTGCTGCAAATTGCAGAGCTGGCCGGCTGCTGACCATGTAATGACCGGCCATGTACTCGGGCGTTGCGCCCACTGGAACCTGCGCGTCGTACACCACCAAGCCCACCTACAGCAACCACCACAAGAAGTGCTTGCTGGATCTTGACGTCTCTCAGAGATTGTTGATCACAGTGCAAAGCTCTCTAAGGGTGGTCTGTGGCGGCCTTGATAAGCAAATGGATGTACGACCGGCGTGCTCATCTCTTGACCAATACTCAATGCAGCCGGCATGCCCGTCAAGGGCGGTCACCTTCGACCACTTGCTGAGGGGATCGAGATTGATGCCCCTGCTGATGAGAGCGGCCGCCAGCTCCCGTCTGCGCGTCTGTGATCAACAATTTTGTAAAATCAACGAACCCCACGCTCCCTTGCAGCATATATAACCCAGCAGCATATATGACCTCCAGTGGTCACCGAAATGTCTTGGCATAGACGCTTACAAGCACCAGGAATCTGCCATGAGCAATGAGGCTTGGACCAGAACCTTCAACGTGTTGGTGCGGAGTGTCATTGGGCGGGGCTTCTCATTGGCCTCCATGAGCTCGACCACCTCAGCGGGCGAAAGCATCTGCGCCAGAGTTGACACTCGACAAGTCAAATTGCACCCAGGCTTCACACTGTCACACTCTGCAAAGGACTTTTGCTCAGCTGCCGTGCTCTTTCCAAGCAAATACATGGAGAGATCAATCGTGAAGGGCTGCCTGCATGAAGAGGTCAATGAGGAAGTCGTTGTAGCCGTAGTAGGCGGCCAGGTCCGCCGCCAGCTGCTGCGCGTACGACTTCCTCGGCACGCCCTCCTCCCGCAGCACCGCAAAGTTGGACAGCACGCGCACAACTGCAGCATGCCAAGGAGGAGTGACGTCCACAAGGATGATTGGTGAGACAAATACCAGCATTGTGGCTGCAAGTCAAATAACCGCCAAACACCAACTGGAGCTTCGCATACCAACAGGAGTAAGGTGAGGTGAAGTGGGGGATGCACGCGGCGCTGCCATGCGCACCTTCTTTGATGCGGCGCTGGATGGTGGGGAGGTGCGGGGGGCCCTTGGCCTCCTCCTCTGCCTCCTGTGATGAAGGTCCATGGGCCAACACACTGAGTGAGGGCCACAGCAGCAGGCAGGGCTATCTGGAGCTCGGAGCACTCAGCACCCATCATGCAGTGTATGCGGACCCTTAGACACCTCTGCCTCAAAAGTGCCAAGACGCTGACGTGTTTACCAGGTGCATTGCCAAGCGGTCTCCACCTCGTCTACCTTGAAATCCCACTGAAACTGGCACTGGACCCTTAGGCCAGCAGGACCCGGTCTCGGCCAAAGTACCGGCAACAAGGTGCCACACACTCTCTATTTACCGTACTCCTAAGTTTCCCTGCTGTTGGCATAACAACCTGCCCCTGGGGTGTGGTAGATCCAGCTATGATCACTACAGCCATTGGCCATCAGTATCTCCTTCGTCAATAGTTGCATCACTATTCGTGAACAGTGTGCGCACCTCTGGTGTGGGCAGCCGGAACGCCTCCCCCTGCAGGATGTTGGTCTGCAGCTCCTCCTCCGCGTCCGCCTCGTCGCGCGCCCGCTGCGCGTCCAGCTTCCTCGCCTTGCGCTCCACGTCCATCTCCTCGTCGTCCTCGTCCCCATCGTCGTCCTCACCATCCTCCTCCTCCTCCTCCTCCTCCACCTCCTCACCTGTAGCCTCGTATGTCATGCGTGCCCGGCGCTGCTCTAAGCACAACAGCGACACAGGGAAGCCAAGACACTGCCCTCCCAAAGACACCGACTGAGGAGAGGCCGCCTTGGTGGCAGCCGGCCGCGTCAGACCTACTTGGTCGGCGCCGCTTGGCCTTGAGCCAGCTGCGGTTCTCGTCCGTGAAGGCGGCTCCAGCCTCGCCGTCCTCCTCGTCGTCGGCCTCCTCGTCGTCCTCGATGCTGCCATCGTCGTCATCGTCGTCGTCATCCTCCTCCTCCTCCTCTTCTCCACCGTCTCCGTTTGCCTGGCCGGCGCGTGCACGACGCCCGCCCCGTTGCTGCCTCAGGCTGACCTCCGCGGGACGCTTCTGCGGCTTCTCGTCCTCCGCCGTCGCGGCGTCGCCCTCGTCGTCGCTCTCGAGCAGGGCCAGCTTGGCCTTGGGCCTGCAGCGGGCCGCAGCGACGAGGTGGAGCCGGAAGTGAGAGCGGCGGGAGGAGGTACGCCGCAGGCGACGGCGGCGGCGGCGGCGGCGGCACGAAGCTCGCAGCAGGAGGGGAGGCGAGCGCCGCTGCAGACCTGGCCGGCGCGGCGGCGGCGGCGGCGGCGGCGGCGGCGGGCCGGGCCTTGCGCGCCTGGCGCCTGGCCATGGCCGCCGCGGTCTCTGGGGGCGGAGAGCTGGGTTTGGGGTTTACGGGGCTCGGGTGGGAACTGTGTCCTCGAGTCTCCGGGCGAAGCAAGGCACAACAGCCCGGCCCCCTGATCGATGGCGACCGTCGCAGCCGGCCGGGGTGGGCGCCCTCGGCAAGGCGAACTCCGGCTTCCAGGCTGCTGCCTGTGGCCGCAGCTCCTCGTTCAGTCATATGATCACTGCCGTCCGACTACTTTGTCCAATCCTTTTTCTGGGCTGGCCAATCACGGCCATCGCCCTCTACTGGAAGGGTCCGTTTGACTCGTGATACTGGCTTGATTGTGTATCACCACTTCCTGGCCCCTTTGGACCTTGTCCATCCTTTTCGAGCTGGCTTTCCACAGCCCTCATTGACAATCACCTCCTGATTTGCCACAATACATCACCATGACTCTACAAGCAGCTAGCCGCCCCATCTCACAGAGGGACTGATTGGCCACCCATGTGAGCGTATACTGCACTCACCTTGCCACCTGCATCATTGGCCCTAGTGCACCAAGTAATCCTCTGCCACATACCAGTTGCTCCGCCCTTTCAATGTGAGCATGGCTTGGGACTGGAGCCCGCCCAGGGCCACTGCCTGTTTGCTGCACACCTCTGCCCTTGTCCGCCTGGACATATCACATGTGCAACCTGCATTTGCCCTCCTGCTAATACTACTGCATACAGCTGTGGCCCAGTTGGGCCTGTGCTGTACGACAACCGGTCCTCCTTCTGAAAGCATAATTGTCCAGCGCCGCGGGCGCGCACCGCCTCAGGGCTCACAGCCGAGGCCTCCGCTGCTGCTGACGATTTTCTGCCTTGGCCTAGCTGCTGTAATCAAGTAAGCTTGACCCTGCCACAACCCTGTTCCTGGCAATGTGCCGTGCAGTGAGGGATGCTGCTGCCGCCAAGTCCTAAAGAAAAGAAGGGCAATTTGCCCTCCTCGACTCCTCCCAGGTGCTTCTCAGCTATTGACACCGGTTCTACGTTGCATCTCCAGCACCTGCACCAAGGCCATGTGCACGGTGTGTGAGTCGAACCCAGGCCCTCCATGCATGGACGAGCTGGGAGGCAAAGTCGGGTTGACCCTCACGCGATACAGACAACCAGCCCAAAACAGAAAATCATATGCTGAAGTGGCGAGGAGAATGCACATACCGAGCTACTGTGGCGATGTCAGGTCATTACGCGAGCTGTTCCTCCAGGCTGGTAGCTCCACGTCAGGTTGGCAAATACTTTCTCTAAGTTGGGGGCCATCTTGCGCAGGTCTACGACAAAGTACGAATCGCCATCCTTGCCCTGTGCGTGGGGGTCGAAGTAGTGGGGCACAAAAACATGGTACTGCAGGTTCAGTGCCACCGAGAGCAACTCAAAGGAGATGCTGCCGCCCGCAGGGTCACCGTTGTCGGACCACGGCTGCATCATCTCAATGACCACCGTATCACGCCGGCACGCTATCAAGTGCGCAAGCGCGCTGCCATGCGGTGCAACAACCACGTCGGCACGGTGGAACATGGGCCACAGCTCCACCACACTGAGCGCGCCGTCATCCACAAACCGCTCAACTGTGCGGTTGCTCAGGGACGCCAACGTTCTCATCAGCGCAGCCTCATTGGCGACCTAGGAATAGCAACACTGGTACAACAGTTGAGCTTTCCAAGCTTTACAGATGTGAGATTGTCACAACAAGAAATTCTCAGCAACAAGCACGGGCTTTGTAACTGCGAAGCCCAGCGTCCAAGCTCACCCGGCGGTGCCAGGGGTTGGACATGACAAGGACCGTGCCCAGGCCCTGGCCAGGGTGTGCATGCAGCCGATGTGCGTCCGGCAGGCGGGAGATCACAATGTCCCGCAGCGTCTCCAGGTAGATGGCCTCCGTGGAATTGAAGGGGATACGGCAGGGTGCCTGCGCCACAATGGCCTCCTTGGCAAAGATGTCGTGCGAAACAACGCGGTCGCGGGGGAAGCCGAGATATGCCAGCATCTGCAGCAACTGCTTGTCCACCTCCCCGTCTGAGCCCTCCAGCCCTGCGGGCCAGAACAGAATCCACCAATGCCAGCTGGCTGAGAGGCCATGCCTCGACGTAGCAGCAGCAAAGAGCGGCGAGAAGTCCCCGTTTGTGTCTGGCTGAGATGGAGGGAAGCATGTTCACCATTGACGTGGATCATGATGTTGGACTCGTCCAGTAGGGTGGAGTAGTACGGCGCAAGCCGTGAGAGGCACTCATAAACGGCGTGGAAGGGCCCGTCGCCGAAGCCGTCCATGACATACACGCGCTTGACGGGGTGCTGCAGGCCACGCGCTGCGTCCGTGCGAAGGTGCGTACGCGCCGTCTCGATGCCATAGCACTCGCCGCGAGGGTCAAAGAGGTGGCGGTCCGTGTAGATGTCGCCCAGCCGCGACACAAACACGTCCCGGAACGCCGCCAGAAACGGCGGGTGCACCAGCACCGCCGGGTCGCGCCGCATCGTCTTCCACGTGCCATTGGCAGGCAGGTTGCCATCAAGACACCAGGTCGCGGACGGGCACCAGTCGCCGCAGCGCTCGAGCAGGCCGGTTGCCACGAGAGGAGTCAAGTGCTTCGGACGGCAGTTGCGCGAGTACGGCGCCTTCCCGTGGTTCTTGCACGTCTTGCGGTACCACCGGCACTTGGCAAAGTGCTGGAACGTCACGCGGTTGTCCAGCCGCACAGCCGGCGTGTAGGCCACGCGCTCCGGCAGCCCGGCGCAGAAGTCGATGCGGGTCGGCCCCCCCAGCAGCGGCGGCGGTGACGGCGCCGCGGAGCCTGCCGCAGCAGCTTCGCCGCTGCTGGCATTGCCGCCGGCCTCCGCGGCCTTGAGCACCTTGCGCCACGCCTGCAGCTGCTCGAATGACACGAACACCTCCCGGCTCCCCGGCAGGAACGTCTCCATGCGTATCTTCTCCAGCAGCTCGCCGCCCTCCCACTCCTTCTGCGGGGCGCCGTCGCCGCTCACGCCGCCCTCGTCCCCCCTGCCGGAGCTGCCTCGCCGGCCGCCCACCTCGCCGGCACCGCCGTCCTGGTCGTCCAGCACGCTGCTGTCAAACACCTGGTCCGGCCGGCTCCAGTCGTCCACCTCCGGCGGGCTGGGTGCCAGCGGCGGCATCGGCACTTCCTCCACGTCCAGGCTCTGGTCGACGGCGGCCGAGGGCTCGGCCGCCGCGGGGCCCCGCGGAGAGGCCGCGCACACGGTGGAGAGCCAGAGTTGCGTCATGGCCTCCAGGACGGGACCGGAGTAGTGCAGGCCGTCGGCCGCGGCCAGGTCCGTGCGCGGCTCCGTCAGCGGCCGCAGGTCCAGCCAGTCGATGCCGAGTTCGTCCATTACCTTGAAGGCGGCGGCGTCGAACGCGGCCGCACGTACGTTGTTGACAGTGCCCAGCTCGGCGCTGGCCACCTGGCGGTCGTGGGCACGCAGCCGCGGCTCCTGCACCGCCCAGCGGCCTAGCCACAGCAGCGTGCCGCCATCGTCGTCCCGCCGGAATGCCTCCAGCTTGCGAGCCAGGCGGCGTGCGGCGCGCTCGAACTGCGCCACGCCGCGGGTCTCGCGCAGGTCCGCGGGGCCAGGTTGCGCGACGACGTGGTCGAAGCCTGCGGCAGCGGCGGCCG